>WEKX01016756.1:49174-74673 GCA_013390025.1 Pitta sordida | reverse complement strand
GGGGCGGGGCCGGGGCGGGGCCATCGTGGCGGCCGCGGTCTGATGGCCTCGAAAGCGAGGAAAGGCCGCAAGTCCCTTTCTCACGCCGCATCCGTCCAGCGCGGCCTCGCGCCCAGCCTAGTCTCACCCCGGTCCCCGCAACACGGGCAGAAGTCGAGAGAAGAAACGTCCCGAGCAGCTCGAAGCCCGCTCAGCCTCTTACATAGATCCTACCAAGTCCCTGCGGCAGGGAATGAGTAACACAAATGATACGAGAGTTTGAGTGGAGAGGCACAACGGGGTACCGACAGCAAGCTTAAAAGCAGAGACCAGTTAGTGCCCTTTGAGGTGTTACACTTGCATGTTATACAGCTGGGGAAACTGAGGTCTGAGGGGTGTTGTAGGGGCACCAAGAATGAATGTGGCAGCTGTGCAGCAATAATGTTCTCGTGCTTCAGAAGAATCACGAGAAAGTATACTCTTCGATTAGAAAAGAAGAAATAAGGAGTGCTAAAGAGAGGCAACACAGGGAGAAGTTGGAAGTTCTTATAAATCGTGCCATTACCTAAATTGGAATTTACAGGATTCTCTTCATTCAGTGGTGTCCAATAAAACATGAATAATTAATCAGTGAGAATGTGTCTGCAGTGCTCTCAAATATAACTAAGGCAAGGTCAGAGAGAAAGTTAGTACCTTCTGCTAAGCTCTCTGATGCTATTTGGAAGCAAAAAACAGCTAAACTTGCACACGCACAGGTCTTTTTTCACAGTGCAAAACGTGTCCATTTAATCTCAGTTGGTCTGACAAAAGATTAAGTGTTTCTCACTACAAACAGCCTTGTGACGAAGAAAAATAAAGTGACTGAAATGCCATACCTTGTGTCACTGAGTAAAAACACTACCAGATGGTATCTAGTTACTTCATTCTGCTTATAAATCCTTTATAAGGATTTAAAGATTATTTATAGTCTATTTATTTATAGATTAATAATCATCTATCCTTATTACTCACCATGGGTAGTTAATGAACAACAGGTAACATGTTAAGCTGTAACACCTGCTAGTCTTTAATAGACTTCAGACATGAAGAGGTATGCTCAGGTGCAAGATTCTCTCCTTTTATTAACAATTTAAAATCTTTAAGTACTTTCTTGACTGGAATTTAGTTACTTAGCCATGGTGACTTCGGTATCTTTAGAATTCAATTCTATTTACTATGTCCAGAAATTAGCTGAAATCAGAAAATAGCTGAAATCAAGAAATCAGCCATGTTAGTAAACTACAGGTGTCAAATAAGAACAATCAGTTTTTTAAAAGAATCAGTGCCTTACACTTCTGCAAGTGTGTTCAAGGGTCATAAGAGCAGTTACTGTGTGCCAGAAAAGGAAACCAACATTCTGACAACTCATTAGATCAATGTAAATCAGATCAACTTAATTAAAAAAACTCAGTGCTAATCAGTTGCATTTTTACCATTCCCCCTGGTTTTGTTCTTTCAGGAAGTTAAACCATTAGTTAAACTGGGAAAGCGATAAGATTTTGTGCTGACAGCTTTGTGTCAATGCTGCTCTGTGTGCAGACCAGTTAAGGGCTTTTCAAAGGCAATGACACTTCCTTTGATGTTCATGTCCCCTTTCATATAAGCTGCAGTGTCAACACTTGGCTCTGATAGATTGTGAGCTGGACATCTAAGGAGAAACTGTTTTGCTGCCATGTGTTGTACACATGGTGTCATCAGACTTCTTGAGTCAATGACCCTTCTCTGTTGCCAGATAACACTGTTTTTTCCCCTCCCTATTACTTTTTAAGAAAAAGACTCAGTATGGTACAACTGCCTTTCACTCTTACTGCAACTACTCTTCAAATTTCCCAATGTATAAAAATATTCATAGAAAATCTCAAAATCATTTTTGTTGATGACCAAAATGTTATTACCTTCCTTCCCTGTTTAGCATCATAGTGTGCGTTAAATCTACTTAAGGCTGTAAGTGGAGCTTAAAATATTTTGCAATTACTCTTGATAACCACAGTAACACCCAAGAAGAACAGGAATAGGAAAAACACCTAAGGACAACAGTACAAAAAAGTAAGTAAACTGCATTGTAAAGCAGTTTGGGAAGTGGTGTGATACTTTGCAAATTTCCTCGTTTCTTCTAATTTGAATCGATTATTTCTTCATTAATAGTATACATCATTGCAAAATTTATTTAATGGATTCTCTGTGAACCATTATAGGTTACTAAATATTTGTATATTTGTATTATTCCTCTTAGTAAAGTTCAACTTCCATACCCTAAATAAATAAATAAGCCTTTATATATGTAAACTCTAGTGATTTACTGCATTAAAAAAGCATACTTGGTGGCCCTCTGTGATGGGCTTAGAGTGCTGTATTTATTATTTCCAAGTGCAAAAAGCCTGCATGTCTAGGAGACTGAAACTGCATCTAGCGAACAGCTGAAATTAAAAAAAAAAATATTTACATGACAACCACAAGCTGTCCCTGTAAGTGGAAACAGAGGTATAGGAGAGCTGTCAGGACTCTGAGAACCAGCAACCAGTGCAAGCCAGATGATACCCTGGAGCCAGTTGCCCCCATTTCAAATGGGAAAGACAACAGTCATTTAGTAAGGAGGTGTTTTGGAAAGGGATCTGTCAGTCAAACCAGGTAAAGAGTTGACTGACTTTGTAAATTATTTTACTTTTTCATTTTGTTCATCTGTGCCCTTCTTCTGCTCCCTAGTCCTCTTCAAGCACGGTGTAATATTGCAAAGCAATGAAGAGACAATGTCATGGATGGAGAAATAAAGTTTGTCTGTCCACATCCTTTTATCCAAGGGTAATTATTAATTTTTAAAAAAACAGATTAGAGCAATCAAATGCAGCATTTGTTTAAGGCACTTAGTGCTTGAATTGTAAGGGAGAAGAGATACGGCACTACTACTGTCTTCTGTTCTGACTGCTCCTTTTAAAAACTGAGTGGAACAGCCAAATCATAGAAAATTGGCTAAGGTACCAGCACCCTTCTACATATTTGGTTAACAGCCTTGGTCATGCCCAAAGTTCATGGAAGTAATTACAGCGAGCAGTCAGCCTGCCTTGTGCTGCCCTGTGCAACACCCTGAACAGTGTGGACATCACACTGATTTATCTCAGGTGTCAATAGAATCGTCTTCTCAGACCATTTTACTGCATGAGTGCCAGCAGAGCCAGCAAGTAGTTACACTATTGTGTTGTGATGAATTTTGAGCCTGAAACATCCAAAATAATTTGAAGTGCTGCTGACTTATGATTCCACTTACACTTTATTCAGCCTTCCTTTATCCATTTTTTATCTGTCACTTTAGAAATTTTCATTTTTACTGGTTCTTCCAGGACAAGAAAGGGCAAAATAAAATTGGACACTGCCCTAAGCTATCTCCAGGCACCAGGCCCATATCTTCGTGCAAATGCTGTGATCTCCTGTGGCTGCCAAAATATTTGTGTGGCATTTAAGAAATTTGTTTTGATCTTCAGGCCAATAATTGTGAACAGTCTTTGACAGTCAATAGTAGAAAGAAATGAATAAAATTATTATAGAAGGGCTTTACAATTTGCTCTCCTCTTTTGAATCCCTTCTGTTCTTGTAAAACAGATGAGCAAGACTAAATTAGAGTCCCTTAATTAGTGACAATAGCCCCATTCTGGTACTGCAAATTTAGTCAGTGTTTTTGCTAGTACCAAACTTGGTAGTTCTGTCAACTGTTTCCTAACGCTTACTGCCTGCATTTGGGCATCTATGCCCAACGCTGGCAGGGTGGCATTAAAAGCATTCTGCACCTGAGGAGGTTTCAGCCTCACACACTGCCTCCCTGGAGTGGGGATGAGTTCGACAGTCAATGGCAAACACAGCCATACGTTCCCCTGCTACACAAAGGGGAAACTCCAATGGTCTTTACAAGCCTCATTTAAGAATGCTTTGCAGAACCTTTGTCTCATGCTGCAAAGCAACACAAATTACAAAATTCAGAGAACTGAACACAGGAACTGTGCGTAGCTTGAAGATAAATTTAGAGAAGCCACACAGACCACCGTTTTATAACCTGCTTTAATAACAGAGTAGTTATACACATATACAATGAGACAAAGCCTTAGACAAAGCCCCCTTCTCAAGTTTCTTGCCTCTGTTGTTACTTTAATTTGCAAGTATGGATACTTTTATAAAATGTTGCCCAAGAAGTAGTAATCCCAAGAATATCTCAACTTCCATTACGGCCAAAGACAGTAATGAATCATCTCTGCCAATAAATTAGAACAGGCCCCTTGGCATTTTGAGATCAAATTCCCCAAAGTCTGTTGTTTATCCCCAAATTGCCCACTGTCATTTCTTGCATCTTCTCCTAGGCAGCACAAACAACACATTCAGTGAGGGATTCTAAACAATTTAGTAATTTATATACCATTTTATTTTCACAGCACACCCTAAGCATCATCACTGCCAGTTAAGATTGCAATATACTGCAGTTACAGTGGTTTTCACCAAAACTACTTTCTTGTCAGACTGTTCACAGGCAAGAAGTATTGATTTACTCCTGGGGAAGGCATTTCAGTATGTGTCACTATTCTAGGCATCAAACACATTTTTTCATGCTCATCTGAAACCAACTGTATGTCATCAATGTGAAGTAACTGTCAGGATGTTAATTTTTAAACAATTCCATTATAATCAATTGTGAAACATTTAATATAGAAAAAAACCCCTTTGCACAGTCATTCCTACTGTTTCTTTCCAGACATTTCCTCTCAGCTTTCCTGCCAGGCTTTCAGAATTTTAAACTGTTTAATAATGTCTTGGAACTGAGGTCAGGAAGAAGTAAGTTGAAGGCAGTGTCCCAATGGGTTACTATACACTTGGCTAAATGCAACGTAGTAGTGTATTATCATCTTTAGGTAAAGGAATGCTTATCTGGAACCAGAACGATACTTCATGACTGCTACAAAGAGACCTTTTAAGTGTAGATCAATATACCATATTTTTCTTAGAGTACCTTTATATTTTTCATAATAAATTTGTATATATTAAAAAACTACAACCACACAATCTTTTTTTCAAGAGATGTTTATTTTTGTCTTCCATGTTTGTAGGGAATACGATTTCACTACAAAAGTGTCTCAGAGAAACTCCATTCAAAGTCTAGGCTTAAGAATGAAGGGAAAATATACTTTCAGCTGTACCAGTCCTGAGCAAAGTTTAAAAAAAATTTTAAAAAAATCCTCTAGAGATAGGAAGCAGCACCAATTAAACCAGAGGGCCTCTTACTGATATCTGCTCATGCTTTCTTTTCTGATGGAGAATTGGTAAAAACTTAGGTAGGAAGAATCACTTTATTAGAATGTGGACATAAGATTGACAGTCCCATCTCTCACCAAAACCCACACATTTTTTATAGTTAAGAGTCCAGGGCCTCAGTTTTACTTTCCCTTAAGCAGTCAGGACTGCTAACAGCAAGACTGTTACCCCCATGGTGTAACATTTTCTTTTACTTAAATTGGTAAATAAATATTTATTTAATGTATTTATTTTAATAAATATTTATTTCCTATCAAGTTCCTGTAAAGTTACATTTTTCTTAGAAGTATACTACTCCTAGCAGTTATAAAACTTCTTACAACATCAGGCCTAAAAGTAATTCAAGTGGCTTACATTCTGTCTCTTGTTATTTCAGTGAAAGGATTTCCAGCCATTGGTAACACTCAGTACTTAACAGTTGATTTATCCAGGACATTCAGGTTCAATCTGACAAAGTAAATACTTCTAAGAGTCAGAACAGAAAAGGCACTTACTCATTTTGGGGAAGACACCTGGCAGGTAAGATTTTTATTTTCAAAATAACAAGCCCTTTGTCTAACAACAAAATCCTTAAAAAACAACTGTTGGATAAACATAAATTCTATGGAAAAAACCAAATTAGGTACCCCTTCCAAAGAACAGTAATACTGTCTTTGACTGAGAAATGAGAAAGGTGAAAGCATCCAAAAATACTCACACATTTTATTCACTTCTGTAATACTCCATTAGACCATCACAGGTGACTAGAAGAAAAATTCTCCTCTGAAAAATGTGTTTTACAAATTGAAAGCCTCAGAAATTTCTTGACTGTTTCTTATTAGGTACTTGTATCAGCAATAAAATGTAAGATTCTAGTGTTATAGCCAGGAATATCACCTTGGTTACAACGGATAGCCTGTGACTCCATCCAGAGGAGTGAATGTTTTATCGAGCTTCCTTGCAGTTGAACCATTGCCTCAGTGATGCTCTGTGTAAGGCACTTAGCAAATTTTAAGAGCATCTGACAGTACGACTGGTGGTCTTGATTTGCTTTTGAGGATGCTCTAACAAACAGGGTACAGTGTGGAATAATAACTAAAAACACCCATAAGAACTGTTGGCCACAAAACTCTTCAGAAGCCACATCATTCCAGTTTGGTTCCCCATTACCCTTGCAAGAGAAAGCTATTCCTTTTTTTCTAGTAGTCCAGGAATTAGACCCTTTAAAATTCTGTACTGGCTTATTGTACAAGAGGAATTTATTTTGTTCCTGACTAGCTCTTTAATCAAAACTCCTGCCCTTTCAATAAATTACCTGTATCCAAGAGTGAAGTGTTCATGGTATTTATTATTCAATTCACAAACCCCTACATCTACCCTTAGGCCAAAAGTCACTGAACCAACAGGTAACAAGAATTATAAAGCAAGACACACCCCTAAGAAGTGTGTAATGCTGCCTACTTCTAGTACAGTACACAGAAAAAGGAGTACTAACCAGACAGACAAAGAAGTCATTACAAATAGCTATTCTAGGGATTATTCTGAAAACATATTTTCTTTGCTCTTTCTCTCTCTTTTTGTTGGAGTGAGGGTTTTTGAAGGCCCTTGATATTTTAGAAACAGAAGCTGGCTACCTGGAATTTCTGCAGGAAAACTGAGAAAGTGCACAGTATCTGTACACGCTCCTCAGGATCTCCTCCTTCGGTGGGGACTGAGAGCATTTTCTTAGACCTTTCAAAAAGCCTCTAGGTACTGCAAGTAACTTGGCAATGTTACGCTCGGCCAGAAAGCATTTTTTTTATTTTTCCAAGTTTGGAAGCTTCCCAGCATAGAATCAGACCATTTGCAGAAATGCAGATAAATGGCACCCCAGAATGCCAACTACCTCAGCCATAGTGCTTGAACGGTATAGGATCAGTGTAACTAAGTTTGCTCAGCAAGAATCTGTTCAATAAGTCAATTATACAGAAATAATGGGGACAAAAGTGATAATGACCTATAAGCTCCACATGCCACTGCTGGTCTTACAGAAGCTAGAATATTGTTGAACTGTGAACAGCCATCAAATTCCCACTTACATAAGCAGGCATAATAAACTATTTCAAACTCACTGCATCTGTTTCTACTATAGATGTACTTCAAAGAAAAAAGGGAGAAGAAGAAATCAGAATGTGAGGGTAGCAATACTCAATAAATACAGATGACCTTAGGAGATTTGCCTTGCCTAGATTAATTCCTAGCTGAAGGCTGTTACAGTAAGAGATGATCAGTCAGACAGCAGATTTCCTTCCTCAGAAATCTGTGCCGTCAGGAACCGGGCTTGACATTGATGAATTTTTATTTAGTCTGTGCAAGGAAGGACCAGTTTGAAATAATTATTCATGGATGGCAGGAAAATATTAGCTGCATATAAACAGCAAATTATATCTCTGAGTTCCCAAAGTGGGTATTCAGAAAGTAGAACCAGCCTGACCACTCATTCGTCTTAACTAACAGATGCAAAGTGATTGAACAACTCTGTCCTTTTTTAGCGACGAATACCTGGGACTATCTGTAAATCAAACTGAATATATAGTTTGTAAAAAATCTAGTGAGCTTCAGAGGGGGGCAAAAAGCCACATTTCATTAGCCTGAGTTACACTTATTTCCTTCTTCTGTATACTTTTGCCTTTTCATACAAAAGAGGAAAATTATGTGCACATGGTTAGTAGGTTATCAAAACCTACATTAATAGTCTCTTTTTGTCAGCTGTCTTCTCAGTAATTCCATTGTAAATTAGAGCTCCATTGGTATACAGCCACATTTCTTAAAATCTTAAAAGTTTAAGGCAGTGTGTTCACTTGGCTTTGACTAAGATCAATATATGCAGATGTGCTGGGTTTGGCTGGGATAGAGGTAACTTTCATCACAGTAGCTGGTATGAGACTGTGTTTTGGATGTGTGCTGGAAACACAACAGTGTTGACAAAACAGAGATGTTTTAGCTACAGCTGAGCAGAGCTTGCACAGAGTCAAGGTATTTTCTGCTTCTCGTACTGATCCACCAGTGAGGAGGCTGGGGGTGCACAAGGAGTTGGGAGGGGACTCAGCTGGGACAGCTGACCTCAACTGACCACAGAAATACATCCCAGACCATATGGTGTCATGCTCAGCATAAAGCTGGGTGAAGAAGGAAGAGGAGGACATTTGGAGTGAGGACTTTTGTCTTCCCCAGTCACTCACTAACCATGAGAGAGCCCTGCTTTCCTGGGGATGGCTGAATGCCTGCCTGCCCATGGGAAGTGCTAAATTAATTCCTCGTTTAGCTTTGCTTGTGTGTGCAGCTTTTGCTTTACCTGTCAAACTGTCTTTATCTCAACCCATGAGTCTCTCACTTTTACTCTTCCAATTCTCTCCCCCATTGCACCAGGGGAGAGTAAGCAAATAGCTGTGTGGTACTTACTTGCCAGCTAGGGTTAAAGCATGACTTTGTTAAACAACAGAGAACAGTGTAATAATTAAGTACACCTTTCCAGGCATCCTAGATACTGAAAGCGTGGTCCTGAAGGGTTCCTTGGTCAAATATTCCTCCCTCTGCCAAGATATGCCATAATTTATATAAAATAGTTAACATTTTTGAGCTATTTTTTAACTACTGTTACTGAGCAGTACTATTTCTGGTCGTAATTCTCTTTTTAAACATATGGAACAAGGGGTCATTTGATAATGTTACCATTTTGTCTTTTACAAAGCCCAAATGGGACAGCAATCTCTTGTGATCATTCTCAGGAGCTATGGGATATGCTTTTTCCTTTCATCTTCCATCTCCTTAAAAGTACACCTAAAACTTCCTGTGTTCATTAAACTCTACTGCTAACATCCCCTGTATCAGTAGACAGAGCAAATCCATTCTGATGACTTTTATCTGTCTCCCACAATAAAAGGGGCAAGATTAGGATTGAATACATCTGAGTGATGAAGTAATATACAGTGGTAGTTTGTTTTAAAGTATGTTCACTGATATAAAGAGAGGCTGTAAACAGCTCCTGCATTACGAAGACTCTAGGATCTGAAGCTAATTTGTTCACTGCATTTTCTTTCGCTTGTTTGAATCCAGTGACATAGTTTAGGCAGGGGAACACACCTGGACTCCTAGGACTTATTCACAGACATATCACAATCTTCTTGCATACCATCTTAGGAAAGTCACAGAAACATCACTTGCTGTCATTTTCTAACAGGTGTGCAGCTATCCATTGCTGTTGTACCATTTACTCCCTTCTAGACAGGAATTTGCAGTAATTTCTACAAAGCACTGATTTGTAATAAACTCATGAAGCACTTTTCCAAGTTTAACTTAGCGGCTGACTGATACGACCATACAGTTCTTGCTAGCTTGTGAAGTTACATTATTCAAACTGAAACTGCTTTGACATAAGTTGGAACAAAATTTCAGGTAAGGAAAACATTTGAAAGCTCAAACTGTGTTTCCAGCACACCCAAATCTTAACATTAAAATAGAAGTTCACATTTGCAAAATGCCATCTTTGACTGACTGGTCCACTAGCCAAAAGCAGCATTTACTTTTTCTCTTGCCTGTCTTATTTCTCAGTAAACGCAGGCCAAATATACTACAACTAAATTTGCTGTTGCCTTCACCTTCAAAGAAATTAAATTTAAATCCCTTTCTATTTCCATACAGTTTCTGTTTGAACAGAAGTTTACCAGACTCCCTAGCAGGGTGGAGTCAAAGGCATGCGACATTAAAAACACAAAACACAGACTGTTAAAAGAACCTTGAATGCATATAAAAGGTACATCATAGGCAGTTCCATGCCAAATCAATACTGTATAACAAGGTAAAATCAATCAGCATAATGTAGGAAACTGTCAGGCTTTTCAGACAGGAAAGAGAAAAAGTAAAGAATCTAAGGTGCAAGATGTCAAGTTTAGAAGACCTGTCTAAACACTACAGTGAGCCAGCAGAAACAAATTCTACGAAGTATTGTCGTCTCACATGCCTATTTGAAAATGTGCTATTCATAAAATTTAAAGTAAAGTGCACAAATTATAAAATCAAATATTTTTTGAGATTTTACAATCTATGCCCCAAAATATCAAATATCTAGATAAACATGTAATAGATTAAATCTTCAGTCATAGTTTTAACAACAAGACTACTAATATCAAGAATTTTAAATTTTTAAATGTAACATTTATTACTACTGCCTCTGTTGGAATCAGGATTTTGTATGGTATAATTTAACCTGCTACTGAGTAGAACTTCTGTTTAATCTCTAGTATGTAGACTAAAATTTATGAAAAAAAAAAGATCAGTCCCAAACGTATATTTGATCTTTTTCTTATAATTAATATATTAATGGCAAAGTTAGGAAGATAAGAGACTGAATTTCTGTATACTTTATCAATGAACTATTTATACTTCATTTTCCCCCATTTCTCCCTCCTTTTCCTTTCTGAAATCAGACAATCAATCAACACATAAAGGAACTCGTTTACATGGAACACTATCACACATGTCTTTGTTGGGCCACCATTTCATGAACAACCCAGGATGTATGGCTGTTGAAGACTGGTGCATATATAGATTTAACAAATAACAGTTCTTATGCAGAGAGCAATCACAGAGAAAAATAGCTAATCAAAACACATTACAACATTAAATTTTCACTTTTTATAAATGGAGTAAAGATGCTTTTAAATATATTTACAGTTAGAAAAAGGACTTAGGTTTACTACAAGTCAAAATTATTTAAAAATCATGAAAATGACATTCATTTAAATTATTACACTAAACAGAGTCAGATCCCGTATTTTACTCAGAATTTGTCCACTCTGCTGTCAGTATTGTCACATCCCTTTAAACGCCAACAGGCAAAAATTATCTTAACTTGGCTTAATGCTAAAATAAGCATTAATGCAATGAAACACTGTCAAGCTAATAGTTCAGTTAAAACTACCACAGCTTCTTAGGTCCTAGCTGACTTGTGTTGTATCTGTAGTTAGAAATTGCTTTTCAAAGTCTTGTTTCAAAAAGAACAGTGAGACTTTTCTGCATTCTTTTTGATTATAACCACACTTGTACCACACTACTGAGATTATTCTCTAGAGACAGCTGAATCATAGTAAAATCCACTCCATCCTTCTTTGCTTCCTTCCAAACCAAATGGCTACTTATTTCTGAAGACAGAGTCCTCTTGTTGGCAGTGCTGGGTGGTGTTATCACATAAATTTAAAAGAAAATAAATTTCCCATTTAATAAGTTATTGGTAATATATTTGTTTGCAAGGAATTCTGAAAAGTGTCAGCATTCATTGCAAGTTAGAAACACATTCTGTAAGACTTCTTGCAATGAGATTTCCTATCCTTAAACTGCTTAAACTGCTTCAGCTCTTTTGTTATCCATTACATCAGTATATTCTGCAAATAGTCCCACCTAAAAATAAAATATAAAAAAATAAAGTTGAGAAGCATGTATTTTTCTTTTGAAAACTAGTGTATGTTATTCTGAACACCAGCCCAGCCTCAAAAACATTTAAAACCCTAAAAAGCATTGTTTTACAGATACTAAGATTTGGCCAGGTAACAGCAATGAACAGACATCCTATTCAGTAAGATAAAGCAGAATACATAATAAACAGGTCAGTAGTTATTCATCTGAAATAGCCTATAATTAATATTTGATGTCTAAAAAGTTTAAACAGCAACACCAAGGAATGAGGTATGTATGTTCTCAGATATCACATCAGACTCTCATTTTATGCAACTAACTGTATTTCACAACTAGCATCTTACAAAACAGAACAGTACCATTGTGCCTGTAGAAGTACTGCATTAAAAACAGAAAAATACATTACTACAAGGAACCACCAAACACCACAATTGTCAGGGGCTACAAAAATCCATTGTTTTAAGCTGTTAAGAAGACATATCATACGTTGGTAATAATTTAGGGCTGGATTCACTACCAAGAAGGTCCACCCAACTTTTACATGGGCTTAAAAATATATTCACTTTGAATGAAAAAGGCTCGCAGGAATGCAAGTGGACTACCTCACTAAAAGGAGCTAAATGGACTTTTGTACTGAACCAGAATCTATAATTTAAGATCTATACATGAATTCTACGTATGTATCAAAACACTTACTGGTTGTAAACAAAAATGCAGAATCTGTATTCACAAAAATATTTTATTGGTAATTTTACATAAGACCAGATGGGACTGTAAATAGTTCTGATCTGTATCAGTATATTGCTAAGTGCATAAACATTGACAGTTTATGCCATAAAGTCAGATACTGGGGTTTTTTCCATATGATTTATGACATAGAATATATTCTAATAGGCCAAATCAATATCAAAGAAATTGATTCAAAACAAAACAAAACAAAAAGTAGTATTATTTTCTTATTCTTGTGCAACATCTGATATTCCTGTAATGAAATAAGTAACTATATGATACCAGAAAAATTTGGGGGGAGGAAATAGCACTAAGCTGAAATGAGAAACTGCAGTTCCGTCATTTTTAAAGCTTTTCCAAACTTTTTGTATTTCCAAATGTTACTTTTTGCAAAATGTGTTGTCATCTGAGGTTCAGTATTTGTTACACAACACAGAATACCAGTGTACAGCGACAATGCAGTACTTCACCTGAATTGCACGGTTAACTAATCAATGCTTAGAATGTGGTCTCTATTTCGCTTGTAAACATTAAAGTAAGTGTTTTAAGTGTCAAAAATATTGGTAAAACCATCAACATAATTCAGTAACAGCAATCTAGTAACATGTGTCAAACATTGGCAAAAATCCATACAAATGTTTTCTTTAATAACATTTTTCCTATTTAACCACACCAAGTACCAGCAGGTGTTTTTAAGAAGATAATTATTATGAAAATTCTGTTGCAGCAATAGTTGATTAAGTTGATCTTTGACTTGCATACATATAACTATGTTTCACAATTTTCAGATAATACATATTTAGGCAGCTTGAACTATGTTATAAAAATTTAAATTCAGTACATGCCAAGAGTAGAGACTCCGAGAGTTGTGTTAGAATTCACTAAACTAAAAGTGAAAATGGACATACCAATAACACTGCATTATGAACATTCAAACCACATTTTCATGGCACCCTTACATGTGAAGATTAAAAAGTTGGTCTAAAATGCTTCTTAAGCATTTGTAGATTGCATTTAAATTATTACAGAATCATAAAATATGCTGAGTTGGAAGGGACCCATCAGGATCATCCAGTCCAACTCCCGGCCCTGTACAGGAGACCCCAAGAGTCACATCATGTGCCTGAGACAGTTGTCCAAATGCTTCTTGAGCCCAGACAGGCTGGGTGCTGTGAGCACTTCCTTGGGGAGCCCGTTACAGTACTCTACCACCCTTTGGGTGAAAAACTTCTTCCTGATAACTAACCTAAACCTCCCCGACTCAGCTTCATGTCGTTATTGTTTCTACCACTGCACATCTTTTGGTTTTTTGTTTTTGTTTTTTTTTTTGTAACTGCATAAATGATGTTCTGGTAAACATACCAATTATGCATGAATAATCTGTCATGAAAATGTGGTAACAGGTGACAGAAGTTATGTATTTGTATGTTTGGAAGAGAAGAGACTAAAGAAACTGGAGGAAATAAACTTTAATGAGATTCCCCATTCAGTGATGATGCTTCTCCTCTGGGTGAAGATGACCGGGACATTCCTCTCTCTGTGTTGTCAGAGCTAGAACCACTCTGACTGTGTTGATCTGCAGAAGCAGCACTGGAAGCAGGTGGTGACTTAGTTTTCTCCTTAAAGTCTGTAATTATGACTGTCAGATCTCCAACGGTAACTTCCAAATGCTGAGCACTACTTCGATCCACATTTTTCAACCTTGGCCTAAATAAAGCAAATAATCATATTAAAAGCACACACACCATCTTGTCTCCCTCCTGCTTTTTAGGAGCTCTGGGGAACAAACGTATATAAGACTGCTTCCTGCAATAACTAATACATGAGAAAACAATGCACCACAAGTGTTAATGGTGGCATGTTTCCTAGTCTGTTTTACGTTAAAATAGTCAAATATAACACATTACCTTCTCCTAAATTTATTTAGAAGTTGACATTATGAATCATGTCACTGTGCAGTAATATGGATGCGTTCCATATGTTAAGGTTTTTACTTGTAAAGATCAAGTCTTTCTTTACTGCGACTCCAGAATTAGAAATTCGAGCCAGTGAAACACTCACCTCTGCAGCAGCTTCATGCAACAATTCCAGGTACAAAATTACGTTGAATAATGAAGATGTTGCTCTCTGTCTTTTGAATTCCACAGCACAGTGTTAGCTTTCAGCAGGTGTTACCTCATTTCAAAACCTCACTAGGACCACTACTGTACTATTTGAACCAGACTTTGTGTTCACAGTGTAATTCTGGTATTCTTGTGATATACTGTGATTTAAATTATGCACAGAGATGAGTACACATACAGTGTTGATAGGGTAAGTCTCTTCATATAATCTTTCAGTTGTTCAATTTTTCACAACAAAACGAAACAATGAACACTTTGACCCACATTTCCCTAGTGACAAGGGAAGTTTAGTACTTTTTCTGACCAACGCGAAACACTGTCATCAGACAGCTGAATTCACACAAGCAGTTATGAAAATCACAGGTCATGCATTTAACTGCCTGCACTGCTATCACTAGCTCAAGCTGCAATAAAATAATGACATCACATGCTCACAGGTGTGCTAACAGCAAAGCCGTAACCTTCGCCCTATCATCTGACAGTTTGAAGTAGAACTGGTGCCCACTCACTTCAGCTGAAACAACTTATGCCTTTCCTCCCCCAGAATTGAGATAGGCTTTGACATCTTGTCCCCCTGAGGCTGAAGCAGCATGACTGAAGAATTTCAGAGAAAACTCAAAATCTGCTGCTCTACAACATGGAGAGAAAAATTCAACATTATCAACCTGTGTAAGTGCCATGCCTGGGGCTTAGTAATCATATTGAGTGTGCATGAAGATTTTGATGGTTGTTTCCAGCAATAATATACACAAGGAGATCCTTTTCCCAGCAGATACTGAAGAAATCTGCTTAAACAAATCAAACATTCTTAACTTATTATCCTACCTAAAGAAATAATTCTTGAAAAAATTAACTGTTTGAAGTATCAATAAAATAGCAATTCTTAATGCAAGATCATACAGGTATTTCAGTTCAAGATTTTATTTTAGTTGGTTTTCAAATGTCCTTACTCTTTCCTATCTCACTTCTGCATTTTTTACTGTATTATTGCAATTCAGGCATCAATATTTCAATTTATAATTTTTAATTAGCTGAATTAAAACTCTCTCTGCTGACATCAAATGCTTCATAAATGAAGTACTTCAGCTGCATGAGGTAAGCTTGTAAATTTGAATATTCAAAAAGAAAACAGGAAAGGATCTCTCGGTGTCCTTAATCCTAACCATGCCTTCCTTAATGACTGCTGTCTCAACTCTCAGACTCTCCCTAGTTCTGACCCTAATGATCTTATTTCAGGCAGAAGAGAACCATCTGCTACTTCTCTGAATAACTAAACCCAAAAGATATTTCTTGGCTGGGCTACTTTGGAGTTCTTTAAAAAAACCCCAATCCCCCTCAATAGTTCCTCCCACATTCACTTAGACTACATGTCTTATATACTTCTCTGCTTTTTTGGCAAAGCATTCTTGACATAATAACTTTATGCTGAGATTCTGATGAATTAGGGGTTAAAAACTGCTTTTGTTTAGCAATTTGCAGCCTCCTTCCACCTGGTCTTACAGCAAGATCAAGGTCTTTACAACTGCTTATCTGTACTGTAATTTCATGTTTTCAGTTCTAGGAGTCCAAGGTTTCCTTCAGCATCCTAGATTTAGCATAGAGATTTTTATCTCTAGGTATCATACATNCTATCAATAACCAATTTACTTCCCCACTCTTCTGCAGTCTGGTTCTGGTCCTCTCTCTCCCCCACTACTATTTTGCATAAAAACTAGTCACTCCCATCCCCTCCCGTTTCCAGAGATTATCACCATCAGTTTTGTACAGTGTGAAAAATACTTCTGTAAGCCTTAAAAGAATACCCTTAATTATCCTTAAAAAGTCTTTCTTTCTCTATTCAGCTGATCTCCATCTTCTGGCCACGAATATGCACTGCAGGTCTTGTTTGCATTCTAAACCGATGAAACTTCACACACCAATATTTAGCCTCATTGTTTGCCACAACACTTAGAAAGCAATAAAATCAAAGAACATTTTCTGACTTTCCTTTGTAGATTACATTTTACCAATACTGCAAAAGTTTCTAAATTTTTTACCTGGTTTTCTTATGACTGTTCTTTTTGCTTGTTTCCTTTTCACTTTTTTCCTTTTCTACTTTGTCTTTTTTCTCTTTCTTTGATTGCGTAGGGGGCATGAATTGCTGAGGAACCTGTTGTGCAACCAGCTGCGAGACAGGTCGAGGTTTCCTGTGTGCACATATATATAGACATGCATAATGCTTAGACTTAACAAGTCTCAAACTGTCTACTCTTCTGTTATTAACATTAACAATCACTATAAAAAGGAAATATTGTTAAAACATATCTTACAGGTAATACTTCATTAAGACAGCATATAAAATTTAAGTGCATTACAGCCTTTAGTTTCACTTACTTGCAGTACCAGCAAATGCTGATAACACAGCGGAGCACAAGAGGCCCTTAAATGCTGAAGAGGTGTTTTAAGTGTACTCCAATACAGGGGTACACAACCGGCAGCACAAAAAGGAAAAGGCTGACCACTGCGACACTGGAGATAAAGCCACTGTTGGTCTCATTCTATAAGACATGTTTTCAGCTCAAACAAATTTGTTGAAAGCAATAATAAATCCTGTTGTCATGTTGTTCACTGGAAAAAAATACACTGCACTAATATTAGTAGGCTGTAACTGTCAGAACACATACAGTCTGAAAGCTGGCAACAGAAACACACAATCACATTCCATCAGGATACACAGTGCAGGTTTCATTTCCAAGTTTTGATCCAACCTAAAATCCAGTATGAGAAGAGCAACAGTAGACAAACTTCAGCAGTTTATTATTTTTATATTCTCCAAAATATGGCTTAATTTTTATTCTGTTTCGCTTCAGAATACGACTCTAGTTTGAAATGAAATGTTTATTCTTTCCACCGCAAGTGTATTTCTTTATTCTGTAATTTTAGAATTAAGAAATTTCAAGTCACCACATACAAAAAAGAAGGTTCTGTTACTTTATTAAGTCTTTGAAGATGTAAATTTCTTCTCCAAAAGAATATTTATCCTGACAAGCTCTTGGGTTTTGTTAGTTGGGTTGTGATGCTGGGGTTTTTTGAAACAGAAAGAGCACAAATTATATGCACTGGGATACTCAGAATACAATCTATTTATTAAAGCAACAGAAACTATCAGCTCATACATATGTTTACTTATCCCAAGCAGGATCACACTACTGGCACTTCTTGCTTAGGTGAAGAGATGGGGAAAATAACAAACGGAGGAAATCAAGACAGCTCCCATTAACAAGTTATATTTTCAGTAACGATTGCAATAGTTCATGTTACAGAGTAAAAGCCAAATTAAAAGAATCCATAAAATGTGAGAAAGGCAGTTAATATAAATTAGCCAAGATTTCATGAGTCTTCACAGCAAGTTCTTAATGAATAAAGATAAATTAAAGCAAGGACTTTTGAAATTGTCAACACAATAGAACTTTGAGGTAAAAACCGGTCTACTGCTCACAAACCCATGAACTAAGCCAACTCATGGAGAGCTGAAGAACAGGAACAAATCACTTCATGAAAACTCTTCAGTTGAGCAGTTTTGCCCACTGGCAAGTGGCGATAACAACTGGCAACTATATGACTACAGGGTCTTCAGGAGAGCACTAGGACCTTGCACAGCACACAGTGTATTGAGTCCTCACCCACTGAAACTGCTCAGTGGATTACAAATGTGTAGGCTAAGGCAGTACATCCAATACTGTCTCAGGTTTGTTTTGACCTTTTGTCATAGTAGTTCATAACAGAGCAAGAACCATTAAGGTGTAACCAATGCACAAGCATATGATTTCAGGTGGAAAACACTTGTGACATATGAACAAAACTGATGATCTGTCTTGCACTGAGTATTGCTCCAAGAGACAGAGATACAGTTTCTCATGACAGCCAAGTGACAACCCCATTATTAATACACGGTGACCTGAGATATTAATCTGGCATGTTACTTACTAACTACGATAGTAGTGAACTTCTCTACACAGAATTAATTGTTTCCCAGGACTGTGGACAAAACCATTATTACAGAAACTTTTTTTTAAAAAGTAAAGGGGGGGAGGGAAAGCCAAATAATTTCGGAACTTCCCAATTTATAACAATTTCAATTCCTGAGGGCAAACTAGATAATTTATATTAGAGTACAGCTGGGAAATTAAGATTAGTTCTTCGTCCTAGTTTAGAATCTCTTTTCCTACTATCATAAAACAAACGAGACTGGGAAAAAAGTAAGTCTTTCCAACAAGGGCAGAAGTCAGTTAAGACGAAAAACCCAAAGAGAAATCATGTTTTAGAAGATGCGCTAAAAATGAATCGAGTTTCTCTGTGGTTTTGGTGTGACAAGGGATTCCACTCAGTTATTTTATTTCATCCATTAAACAGCCACCTTACGGTTGTCAATTATTTCTATAGCTGTCTATCACTTATATCTACATTCTAAATTTCACCTGATTTGTCACTTCCAGATTTATTAAACAACACATTCAATGTTCTTATATTAAAAAATCGAGAGAAAAAATAATTCATATCTCTCAACGCTAGGAGTGTCTTTCCAGCATCCAGTTTTATTTTCTTTCCCCCACAGGTACTCAAAAGGGGTTTCTGAACTGCAATCAGGAACTCTGCAAGCCATGCAGGGATTAGAAAATACCTCTACCCCTCATGAAGCTTTAAACTGATAGAATGGCTCCGGAGTGAGCAGGAGCTGAATCACTGCATTCAAGCATGAAGGAATTCATATAGAGAAGGCATTTTCAGAGAAGATAAGAGAAACAGAAACTATCCCCGTGCCCGGAAATTGATTTAGATGATTTGCTAAAACACAACATTTTAATTTACTGGTTTTCAAATAGTTAAGGACTTCTTGTAATGCACTGCTACAGATGAAGTACATATATACGTAATGCTTTTTATTTCAATACACTTATGCTAACTTGCTTTTTAAGCATATTTAAGAGCACCTGATCCAGCTGGTGTTTAGAAAGAAGTTCTATAATCTTCCTCACTAAGATTACAAACATTTTTTGCCTCTACCACTGCACCACTAATGGATCACTACAACTGAACAATTCAGAACCACAAGCAGAAATGTTCATAAAAGCAATATATATCATGTAGCCAGTCCCTAAAAGCATTGCATTTTTATCTAGTAATGCCACTTCAGTCATTTGAAGGGGAACACTAATAAAGAAAGGTACACACTATTACAGAAGCTAAGAGCTATCAATTCTTTCCAACAGAGGTGAACTTTATGGTTTAAGCACTGTGGAACATTACAGCTCAGAATATTACACCTCTCCTTCTCTACCATCAAGTTTTCTTTTCAGACAGTGCCATCATTCTTCTACGTTAATATCAGCCATACTTCTACCTACACTTCTATTCCAACCTCATCCATTACAGTGTTATTAACTAATTAATTCGAGTGCTGTTTCCAAGGTCCTGCATACGAATGCCCGGATACCTCATAGTCTCCTTTAAAAAATTAGAAAAACTAGTATTTTTTGTTTTTTTAAAAAGCCAATAGACATTAATACAAACGTACCAGGATAAAGGATAATGTTTTTGTCTTCCCTATAATTCCCATAAATGCTAAACAACAATGGTGTGATCATTTTAACTATCATCTTCTTGTTGCAGAACGTGATCACATTTTATCTGACAGGATTTGATCTAGCTCCTGATTTAGAAGGTATATTTACAGAGGCTGCAGAGGCTTTTCTTTGCTTTAGGTTTTCTGTGCAGAAACTCATTCAACACTGATGCTCTCAAAGGAAGCAAAGATTTAATACATACTGCAAAGGATGGACTATTTTTTTAAGACGGCCAACAACAAAAACATGTCTTTATAAAACAGCAATACACATGCCTAGAGATAAAAAATACTGATTTAAGAATAGACACAGTGCATTAGAATAAATGATATCTGGAAATTTTGCCCCAAGTAATTTCCAAGTCCCAAAGCTCAACACAATACCTTCCTGATCGTAAGTCATTTTGGACATCTCACAGGAGTACATACGTTCTTAATTTCTCTTACCTGGTATTCACCAACGATTCCTGTTAATAGAATTTTGACTAAATTGGTACAGTGAATAATCTGGGTTTCATTACCACAAAGCAACAAAATTCCATTTTGAGAATGAAAATAAACAAAAAATATCTATGTATAATACAAATCATCATATAGCATACATCTAACACAAGCACAGCAAACTCTCAGTTGCCCAAGCTGTGGATCACATGCTGACAACTGAAGTGGCTTAAAGTCAAAAGCATCTTGGGGTTGTCTGAATCTATTTAATTTATACAGAGCACGACTACATCTCCACAGTGCTGCCATCACTAGTCCATAAAGCAGGATAAGGTCTCTTACATTACTCAGACGTATGAGCTCCAATTCAGCTACTTATCTCTCAAACCAGCTCTAGGATTCACCCACTACAGTCTGGAAACAAATAACATGATGTGTACAATTGTGACAGTTTTTCCATGAACCAACATGAAATCTATCCACATCTCAAGAGATACGGTCAGCATCCTTGGTCAGCATGATGAACCCCAGCAGGCAAGGTTCAGAGTAGATTCATCCATTCGGTGCTGCATATTCTGAACACCCAGAGGCAGCCAAGTATGACTGCCAAGCAACACACAGTGCAGCCAAGCAAGTAATACTGCTGAGAAGCACCATACAGACACATAAACAGTCCAACAGAACAGCCAACAGCTTAGCTTTGATTTAGTGTGCGCCATCCTGGACTTGGACTGGTCCACACAGAACCAGTACTGGCATCCTACCAGTATCCACAGATCGCAGAGCATAATCTATGCTTTTCTATACAGAAAACTAGATGCTACAATTAAATCCTAGTGCTGAATACATACTTTTTTTTCAACCTACTGTGGGAAAAGTGCATTGTCATCTATAATGTGCAGTTTACATGGTTCAGACATTCTGAAGAACAGGAAACTCAATTACTCAAAGGCATTCTCTTTCCTGAAGTTCTGTGTCTTTCAGTTTGTATATTCACTACTGCAGAAGTATTAAAATTATGATGTCCCAATCTTAACAATGGGTCTAGATTAAGGAAATGCTGTCATCTTAGCATTCAATCAAGCTAAAAGAGAGAATATCATATTTATCTCCATTTTAATGTGATTCTATTCTTCCCTTTCCTCTTCTCAAGTCCATCCATCTCCAGGGTTCAGTTCAGGCAAAAAGCCCTTGCTGGAGGCTTATCCTGTCTGGAGTGGCAAATTATCTGTTTTTGAAAGCAAGTGACACATGCAACTTATCTAAAAACTTTCAGAATATTACATGCTAAACCAGATCTTTAAGCCAGCTATTGAGCTCTGGTGATTTTACTTTCCAAACTTTTCCTCCAGTAACTAGAGAAATAATTTAGTCCAGTTTTACTTAGCTATCAATGAGCTAACACAATTCTATTTTCAAATTCTTCTTACTCCCTGGTTTCCTATGAAATTATCCTCATCTTGCCCTATCATTCCATGCATTGCCTGTGAAATATTGTTCCTACAGCAGCATGTTACATCTTAGCTGCCCAGCATGATGTAATTTGGGTTCATGGACTCAAGTTTCCCTTCAAAATACTAAGAAGTTACCTTTTGAGTGACAGCATGATTTAATGAAACAGGTTTTTTCATAGAATCAAAGAATCATTTAATTTGGAAAAGGTCTCTAAGACCATGATGCTTATACTATCAAACAGAACAGGTAACTATTATATACCTGGAATTATTTATTCATCAAAACAGTTCAAGCTTTCAGACTGATCAGCAATATCTTAACTCCTGTCATGCTTTCATTCCAAGAAAAGACCAAATCCTGAGAAAAAGAAAACCTGTGGTAATTCTTCTTAATTAATCTGGTTTTATGTAGAATCTCTACGTGGTATCCCATACATTCATAAATTTCAACTTTTCACATGAATTGTGTCCTTTCTTCCACTTCTTAAGAACAAAACCCCAAAAACTCCATATGAAAACACACACAAAAAAACCCCAAACAAAACCAAATAAAAAACCCAAACCCCCCAAAAGAAACTAGGTTTCAGAGTCTTAAAGTTTTATTCAAAGGCACCTCTAATCTTTAACCAGTAACATTTATCTAAACTTCTCTTCGCTACAGGGAGACGTTGACCTTTTGTTCAAGACAGCAGATTTATTCCCCAAGGAAGAGAGGTTAGAAAAATCCAGAACAGAAAGCTTACTATTTTGTCTTATTCTTGGTCACAGAATCCTTTCCTCAAAAACAAAAAATCCACATTATCCTTTAAAACAAAAGTATTCTTCCCTTTCAGGCAATTCAGGTGGACAGAATAAAAGCTTCCAAGTTAAGGTAACCTCCAAAATTTTCTATTCTACTTCTTTTTGCTTTAAGGCCCTCACTGCACAGAACTTAGGTAATGAGTCCAGCATTATTTTGAACATCAACTTCTTTCACACTTCTGCAATATGTTCTGTGCTACCAGCGTGGCATGGCAGAACTCATTCTTTGGAAAGCAGTAGTCTAGCCAATTAGTGTCCTGAATTTTATTGTCAAGGGTTTTACAAGAATTATCATTATTATTATTGCCAAAATCAAATAAATACGGTAAATTAAAAAGTAAATAAAGCAGTAAATAATCTGTCTATATATGTCATCTCTGGTCGAACTTGTGAAGCTGACTGCCAAAGAGCAGAATTAGTACAAAAAAGAAATGGTTTTACCTCTGCAGATTCCGTATAGAGGGTTTTTTATGGTGTCTCCTTGGGAAAGTCTTGGGAGTTTATTCCAAAAACTGCATTATAAACACAGGCTATGATGATGTATTATGGATTAAACCCAGAACACTTGTCACAGTTCTGAATAACACAGTAGAAACTATAAAATCAAAGTCAGGCATTCCCAATTAAGTATCTTTATGCAAAGCATAGAAAAACAAGGTCAGTTAGCTTGTAGGAAGAAACACCTAAACTACTCATTAGGCTTTAGAGAAAGTCAGTTAGCTCCTCAGAACAACCATTTAAATTCTCCCAAATCCCACCTCCCTCTTCGTTTACAACTTAGGAAGGGCAACTGCTTAAAAAGCAACCTTCTGTAAACAGAAGAGATGATGTATCCCACCCTCTTCCACACTCTGTAGACCTGCCTATCTCCTTTCCATCTGCTTCTGTGCCAGCTTCTGTATGTTTCTGAGAAAACTCAGTTAAAATACTCAATTTTTTTTCAAATGGAATTCAAATTTCAATTGTATACACCAGTATATTCCACCTCCACCAGCTTTTGCTATTCCCTCATCTAGTGCTGATTTCTGAAATGCCTTCTTAACATTCCAAACCCTAATAATTCTGTTTCGCTGATATTTGTTTCATACATGTCTTTTAAAAGTCTAAACAGAACACAATTAAGTGCTTTAAAATCTTGTTGAGAACAAAGATGAATCATGCAAATCCTACTCTGTTCTCTCATTACTAAGCTGGATCATTTTGCAATACAAACACACAGGTTTTAAATATCTTATCATTCATTTGAAGATCGTTTTCCACTCACATCTATTCTAAATATTAATGTCTCAAGAAGCTAATATCCACAGTAGTACTCTAATCTCCGTTTTCCTAGTTCACAGTCATAGTGAAATCTCAATAAAAGCTTATCTTTGCATACTTTCTACTTTATCATCATATTCTAGCTTGTCTCCATTCACATCTCCTTCACCAGAAGTCCTCGTTTCTCTACATTCTCAAATAAATCTTAACACATTCTCAAATAAACACATTCTCAAATAAATGTTAACACAGTAACTAGAGCAATTAATTTAAAAATAAAAAGGTTGTTCCTAATCTCTAAAGCAAGCAGATATATACAAAGAGTCATATAGCAAGACACATGGTATTACAGTAAACAGCTTTTTAAACAAAGTGAAGGATGTGAAGAAGTGGTTTTAGACAGAAGATTTTCTAAGGAACACACTCCTGTAACATATATTACGAGGAACACTTTCACTTAGGTATGAATGTTTTGAGCCATTCTTCCAGCATCTATTTCAGTAACTTTTACAGGGCACAAGTATAGTTAAGTATCGTAGCCCTATTACAGTATGATAACCTTCCTGTGAAATTTCAAAAATACATTTAATTATGCAAAGTTCTAACTGTAACTTCGCAATAAAGCTTAGCTTTTAACTCAGCAGATCACAGGACAGGTTACAATCAGCAACTCTGGAATGTGACCTTTCTATGATGAACCAATGATTTAGATACCAAAAGCTCTAAATGTCTCCAGAAAAAAAAAAAAAAAAAGGTTCTGTAAAAAAGGTTCTCTCCAGGCCGCCACGACTGTGCGCCCACAGCACAAACCCTGCGCCACTTCCCCCTCCCCCCGACCTCGGCGCTCGCACCCGGGTGCCCCATTCCCAAGGCTGCGCAGCCCCGGTGAGGCGTACTGGCCNCTCGTGCCCGCGTCCGGACTCCCGGGCACAGAACGGGGGGAGGGAGCAGCGACACTGGATTTGGGCTGTGGGCGCGGCGGCCCGGAGAGGTCTGCGGATTCTCGAGGGGGGGGGGTCTCCCAAGTCAGAGGGGGCTCGGAAACCTGGCTGCCACCACGCATGCTCGCCATTCCTCTGTGGTGGGGAAGGGGTGTCCCCAGGGGCGGGGTGTCGGGTCGCTATCGGAGTTTCCTTCCCTTTAATATCCACAGGTCCGTGGAGAGGCAGCGCTGCCCATACGGTCCCAGAGGGCAGAGACAGCTGCCTCCTCCCAGAACACAGCGCTTGCCCAACCTTGCTTGCCTAACTCTCATGGGGCAGTTTCCCGGGTCAGGGATAGGGCCACGGTGCCGCCATTGCGAGCCGCCCCCCGCCCCACAGGCACCGCGGCACCACCCCTCAGCAGAGCAGA
>WEKX01016756.1:26641-48657 GCA_013390025.1 Pitta sordida | reverse complement strand
TTGAGCTGCTTGAGAGGGTCCAGAGAAGGGCAACAAGGATGGTGAAAGGACTGGAGGACAGCCCTATGGGGATCGGCTACAGGAACTGGGGTTGTTCAGGCTGGAGAAGAGGAAACTCAGAGGTGACCTCATTGCTGTTTACAACTACCTGAGGGGAGGTTGCAGCCAGGTGGGTGTGAATCTCTTCTCTCAGGCTGATGACACCAGAACGAGAGGACATAGCCTTAAGCTACGCCAGGTGAGGTTTAGACTGAATGTAAGGAAGAGGTTTTTCACAGAGAGAGTGATCACTCATTGGAATAGTCTGCCCAGGGAGGTGGTGGAGTCGCCATCCCTGGAGGTGTTTAAGAGTAGGCTGGATGAGGCATTTAGTGCCATGGTTTAGACAATGGGTTGGTGTTGGGTTACAGGTTGGATGTGATGATCTCCAAGGTCTCTTCCAACCCTGCTAATACTGTGATACTGTGAAGAGCTTCTAGGTTCTGCCAAACAATATTCCAGAACAAAGGAAGAGGCTTTTTCAACTTCACTATAAACCAAATACAAAAATTTGATCCATTATTATTGCTCGGCTTTGTGATCAAGTGCAAGTAAGCCACAAATGACCTCCTAATGAGACGAAAAGAATTAATTTCTGCATAAGCACATCCTCATATTATTTAAAGTGAACACGTAATCATCAAGAACACTGTGTATACTAAGAAGTATTGCAAACACTGTGGCAAATTACATCTTCCAAACTGTGTTGTACACAGAAGTGACCAGCCCAAGTAACTATGCCACTCCTGACTTTCAACAGTTGAAGTCCCATTATGAAAAGAGAGATTTCCTATAGCAGTTCACAGGTTATTCTGAGTTGGAAGGGACCCACAGGATCATCTAGTCCAACTCCCAAGCGAACGCCCACCCAGGGATCAGGCCCACAAGTGTGGAACCACGGGCACCACTCTCCATCCATTCAAGCCTCCCAACATCTAGACCATGTCACAGAGCTCCTCATTGAGTCTTCTTGTAATGCAAGTACCTGTTGCTAGCAATTAAATTAAATCACTACCAGGAGAAGTAGTCTTTTGCTTCTGACACAGATCAGCTCACCCTCCCCCATCCATCAGTACTCTATTAAGCTATTCATAGAATAAAACCTATCAGATTAAACTACGTTTAGCTTGCTGTGTCATGTGAGCATGCTAATGCTAATCACCACACAAAGCCATCTTGAGAGAAACTGGTGTTTCTACATTGAAGCAGTTAATGATTAAATGCATCTTTAACAATTTACGTTGCTACTCAAAATTACTTTTTCTCATTATCATTACTTCTGTCATAAGCTAGACTGTTAACAGTATATTGCACTGCCTCTGCAGATTATACAACTGCGTAATTATGACAATGCAAATATTGGAACTAGTGGTCTGTAAGGAAAAACATAATATACGTAGTTCCATCTGCATATTGCAGAGTAGCAACACAATTTCTACAACACCTATGTATATTTGAACTCTGACTTGTGTTTTCATATTCCTAACTGTCTTACAGTGTGACTAATTTACTTGGAATTCATCCATTCACTGCATTTCTAGAAATTCTGTCTTTCAATAAAAGCTGATTCGATTAGAATAGATTTGCAAGACCAATATGGCTTTATCAGTCACTGTAAAAATGTGTAGAAAACTACCCCTTGAGGCAGTGTCCCTATTTAATCCTTCTCTTAGAGGAGATGCCCTATTTTCCAGATGGCACGTAACAGATGAGGCCAGAAATTCTCCTGAAGACAACTAGTACAACACACAACAGCCTTCCCTAAGAAGAAATACAGTTGGGTCTCCTATATCGTGTGCCAGTGGTCCTAATCAGGGTCTGTGAAGCCCTACTTCTGCTTTGAATGGTGGCCGCGCTGCTGCCGCCCGCGCCGCTGCTGCCGCCCACGCCACCACTCCCTGCTGCCAGGCGCCAGCACCGCCACAGCGGCAGGTCGCACAAGTGCAGTTGCGAAAAGTGGTCTCCTTCATCGCTAAACAGTCATGCTGCCAAGATCTGAAGCCACAATATGGGGGGCGCAAAGTGCAAGAAGGCTGACTGTATCTGTATCAGGACCCTTAGAAAGACAGAGTTCACCTTCACGGATGCTTTTCAAAGCAGCCATCAAATATAACTTCTCCAACAACCAGTTTCAAGTCTTCAACACCCCAACCCTCCCCTTCCTCTCAACTCAAGCACCGTTGTTAGAATTCTTCCCCATAGCGGCTCACCAATGCTCAGCGTAACAACTATGCAGTTATACCCCCGCATTTGCAAGAAACGGGTCATGTCAAGGGTCTCGCGAAACGTCAAACTCACAAATACGTGCAGGTCATTAGTATGCATGCAGGCCACATCCATCACTCCACCCCCAGCAAATCAGGAGCGCTGAGGAGCCTCTTCGACTCCTCCCCATAGGCTCTCACAGCACAGGGGAGGAAAGGGAAGTGTTTCTGTGCCCTCTCTGCCTGGGGAGACCCCCCCTGACAAGCCCTAGATTNGTGTTTCTGTGCCCTCTCTGCCGGGGGAGACCCCCCCCCGACAAGCCCTAGATTGCTCTTTGGCTGCGCTGCCACTTCCGCAGCTGCTGACCACACATGTTCGCAGCTCAAACCTCGCGCCACTGCTCCCGCCCTGTCCCCAGCCCTGCCAGGCGCTGGCCCCGCGCCACACACCGGCGGAGGGTTCACCTGCGGCAGCGGAGTGAACATGTCCCGCTGGCTGCCGCGACCAGCCCCACTGTCCTGGGGCACTTCCCTTCCCCACCTATAGCCACGGAAACAGTAACACACACCCAGGGCAGGGGGGTCAGTCCCTGTCTGCGCTTAGAGTAACAGGGGACAGCGTGACTCCTGGATCTCCTCATGGGGCCAGGCCGGCACCCCACAGGGAGCTCTGGCACCGCCCCTCAGCGGAGTGGAGGCACTGCGCATGTGTCGGCTGGGAAAACTCGCAAACAGCTGAAGCAATATTGTGAGAAATTTTCCTCGCAAATCCCCAGGGTTGCAATGCAGAGGTCACATTGCAGCGGGGATTTACTGTACTGAAAATATTCCATTTGAGAAACACATGGGTATCAAATAATTTATCCTTTCTAGATGAGGTGCTCCATATAACCAGCGGTCCAGAAGCCAAATTTCCTTAACAACATCCTCTCAGGAGGCAGTATTTGGGACTTTACAGAGCAAGCAGTGGTTACAGTTTTTTAGAATCACAGAATACTATGAGTTGGAAGGGACCCACAAGGATCATCTAGTCCAACTCACCATCTAACATCTGTACAGAGACCGAACGCATATCCCAGAGTAGTAAACATAAACCTAGTTCCCACATAGGCTAACAGGCCACTCTGAGCCAGAGGGGACCCACAGGAGCATCCAACCCTACACCCCCCAGCTAAACCATGTCACTAAGCTCCTCATCAAGTCTCCTCTTAAACACTTCCAGGGACGGCAACTCCACCACCTCCCTGGGCAGTCCATTCCAATGAGCAATCACTCTCTCTGTGAAAAACCTAGATCCTTGGGATTCTGGAGGAAGTGACCTCTTCCAACTGTCAATCCCACAAAGGATTGGATCCTCCAGGCAGCTCCTCTGTCCCCTTCCTGTGCAACTGTGGTGCCTCTTGCACATGTGCAAAAAACCACATGCAACACATGAGGTTCACACTAACGCAGCAGTGCAGTCGCTGTTGCACTAAACAGGGCCAATATCTGAAACAGCTGTTTCTGTGACCAGGAACTTGCTTCTGACCTATCTTATTTGTTCTGCATTGCAGATGTCATCTTCCCAGAAGGTTGCAGCAATCTAGAAACTTCTTGCATTTAGAGCCAGCTCCACAAAGATGTCCACCTTAAGTACAGGAAAAGACTTTCCCCTAAAAAAATCAAGTCTCCATGACAGTTTTCAGTAAGTTGTGTATTAATCTAAAACGATGCCACAGAATCAATCGTCAACTTCTCTTTTACCCTTCTTACTCAGTTACAGAACTTGTACTGCATGACCCTAGTCATAGATTTCAGTGATATCCGTGAGAAACAACTTTCCTTTCACCGCATGTGCCAAATGAACTTTTTCAGCCTTTACAGTTAGAAACAATATTTTCATAGTGAATTTTCAGACCTCCACTCATTCACACTTTTTTTCTACTAGGCATTGTCATTTGAACTGTACATTCANTAAAACGATGCCACAGAATCAATCGTCAGCTTCTCTTTTACCCGTCTGAAAATCCACTTTAGTACAGTGGTAAGTGTCCCCACCTGGCGTGTGGGAGACCTGGGTTCAATTCCCGCCAGGGAGATAGTGTTAAGAGTTGGACTTGATGATCCTTGTGGGTCCCTTCCAACTCAGAATATTCTGTGATTCTGTGATTCTTACTCAATTACAGAACTTGTACTGCATGACCCTAGTCATAGATTTCAGTGATATCCGTGAGAAACAACTTTCCTTTCACCGCATGTGCCAAATGAACTTTTTCAGCCTTTACAGTTAGAAACAATATTTTCATAGTGAATTTTCAGACCTCCACTCATTCACACTTTTTTCTACTAGGCATTGTCATTTGAACTGTACATTCAAGCACTATGGAAAAGCTCAAAAGAAATATCCCAAATCCCAAGTAAATTTGAATGGGAATTTTCTCAATTGCTCATTTCCTCCCCATCCCTCAACTCCCAAGAAAACAGAAAAAAAACTGTAGCAGATGTCAAAGTCTTACCTTGTAGTCTTGTCTCACACTTCTGATGGAAAGTTTGCCAGCCAAAACCCTACCAACAACATTCTGCAGTTGAACTCCCCAAGTTCAAGCCTGCTCCACATCAGCATACCACATACCAGTGGAATGCACTTCAGAGGTAACAGACAAAGCTCAAGGTCTCTCTGTCCTACTTAAACCAGGATAAGCTATCACATGAAAGTAAAAATTGACTACTTAATATTTTGTTCTAACAAGCCTACTTTAGAAGTATTTTGTAGCTGACCGTGGGGGGCCAACAAGACATGATTTGATACTGTCCTAACCTGACTTTCCAGATGAAAAGTACAGACACTTCTCTCAAGTTTTAAACAGGAACAGGCATAGCGGGCTGTCACATCAATCAAGGAAAAATTGCTATAAAAAGTCATGGGGTAGAAAATGCAACTTCTCATCACTCTACAGGTGATACAAGAGCTTTCTTCTTACCAGCTAGACTTCTCTTTTAATCTACTACATCTTATTGTAGGTGTTAATTCAAATCCCAGTGGTTTTTAGTCTAGGAGAAAGAATAATTTTCCCTAGAAAAGACACATGGAGCAAGATTACCACTGGTGGCACTAAAAACAAAGATGACAGTTCCACCAAAAAAACCCACACACACAAACAAAAAAACTCCAAACAAACAAAGAATCGCAAAGCTAAACACATCAAAACACACAATACTTATGCCCCAAAGGAAAATACTAAACTATGAAAATAGACAGAGAGAAGTACAGTAACACAGAGAAGCCCTGCATACTCACAGTTTGCATATTCAACTAGTCACGGTTGGATTTTCAGCAAATTGTGCAACTGTACACATGCACAGAACATCCCAGACCCAGGATTCCCTGGCTGGGAGGCACCAAAAGGTGCTTCCTCTGTTTTAATGAGGAGCTACAGTGCGAGCCACACTCCCAGAACTGCCCTCCAGACATAATTAGTGGAGGGCGAGAGGCTACAGGCAAGGGGTAACTGAATATTCAAGGGTTTGGTATCTTCACGGATTGTATAACTCATGGTACCTGCCCAGATCCCGCGACTTCCAGGAGTTCTCTGTACCTCACATATTCGCACCTATTGATTCACGTCTTCACAGATTCATGGAATATTTCTCAGTGAATATTAATTGGCTATTCATGGAGCACAACCCCAGGGGGCGGAGAGGTGGCACCTCTCACTCAGTGGGCACAGCCACAGTTTGCTCCCTTACAAGTGCTGCATGGCAGGGTAGGTTTATAACACGTGGTGTATACTCCTGCAGCACCACCCGTACCAGGAGCGGGGTGTCCCAGCTACAAGTGGGGGAGGCGATGCCAATAGGTGTGCTAACTGCAGTGGAATCCAAGCGCTAAGTGCTCTGTGTCCCCGGGGGCTGTGCGCCCAGCACACCTGGTGATATACGTAGCCCCTGGGAAAGTGCTCTTGCAGCACCGCAGTCTCCTCCGCAGGGACTGTGGCATGAGCTAGCCTCCCCTTCCTCTCTGCCTTGCCTGTCCATGTCTGCCAAGACCAAGGTGTCCTGCCACATCTTCTCCCGGGTGTCCCGGTGCGAGGTGCTCTCAAGAGTTTGTCCCCACCAGCACCTTTCCAGGGAGAACCTGAAGAGTGCAAGCAGGGACTGCTGAGCCCCTGCCCCACCGCAGCCCAGGGCGAGCTTCCACACCATGGCAGCAATGCAATAATTCACAGCGGCAGCAGCCCGGCAGCACCAAAAGCGGCATCACGGCCGAAGGAAGGCCCAGGAATTCTCTGGGGACCTCCCTTGTTGGAGCGGGCTCAGAAACTCTTCCCTTTGCCCCCTGGTGCTGTGACAGGCTGTGGGGAGGGCTCCCCAGTGCTCCACAGTGGTGAGGGGCAGGGAGACGAGCACTGCCTATGTGCATATTCATGCCCGTGCATTGAGCAATTCACGGGATCCCCACAAGACCCTTAAGCACCGAATGTAGAGGTAAGACTGTATATCCATTATCAAACATGGAAAGAAAGCAATTACCAGATGGCATAAAGGCTTTCTTGCTTCAGTACCACACAAAAGTTTAATTCTATGTAACCAAATTAAACAAGGGAGTATGAGTACAAGTACAGTTAACAGCCTCTGATGAAATTCACCCTCAGAATCAAATGTTTAGCGAACTACAGGAAGATGGGAGAAGTGATAAATTACTGCAGAATAAAAAAAGAAGATGTGCAAATAAAAGTGCAGGTAGTAGCAAATGAGACAGCCTAATTCAAATTTCAGAAAGATACTAGAATGATACTATTTAAGAATTGGGAGCATCAGAGGATAAAGCCAAGTGGCTTGACAAAGTCTAGTTTCTTTCTTTAATGGACTGACTACAAGAAAAGGAATACACTTTCCAAGTCTTGACTTGCAACACAGTCAGAAATACATTCTCCCACACAAGCTAAACTATGCTGATGACAAAGTTGCCGAATGAAGTACAAAATTCGGGTTCGCTTGTTTAATAGTTCTCAACAACCACGTGTAGAGACATTTACATGCATCCATAGGATAGCTTTTATAGTGAGGTTCTACAAGCATACTATTTAATATTCTTAATCCTGCTTTGGACAGAAGAGTAGGGAATAAAACAAGCATCAAGCTAAAAGGTGACAAGACCATCCTGAGTGAAGGTGACTCAAAAAATAAAACTATGAATTCCAAGGAACACAGCACAAAGCACTGCAGGCCTCATGAGAGCATGGAAATAAAAAAAAAACCCCTAACAACAGGACACAAAAGGACATCAGACTGTATTGGATCAAGTGGATTTCAAGGCATGGATGAATCAACGTCATGATACCACTGCACAAAGGAAAATCCTCATTCAGGGAAGCATGAACATCAGACAACACAATTTAGCAGAATGCTGGAAAGGCACAGTCCCACTAAACCATACACTAGAAATTACTCAGATGAAGCTATATCCCCATTCTGGGCTACTACTGCACTAAATTATTCAGTGTTAACTGAACACTTAGGAATGAGGAATCATGATCTAAACTGCAGAAAACTGTCACCCTTAGGAAAATGCTGCTGAAATTTTCATTTTTATAGAAACACTTAGAGAGAAAATGGTGAATATGGAAACCAAAAGCCAATAGCCAAAGAACTACAAATGTAGTGGGCAATTTACTAAAGTAGGGAGGGAGAATATAAATCAACCTCACTGAACACAAAGGTTAGATATCTGGAAAAACATGAAGGGTAAAAAACACTATACATAAGCTATCTAAAGAGGTTGAAGTCTCCTTTGCAGGAAACTTGTTAGAATAAAAATAATGTTGCCCAGGTTTATTGATCCTCTTTCAATGTAGAAGAGGGTCTAAATCACAGGAAAACGTTTTCCATCCTGAGTTCCTAGGACAAAATGGTTAAGACAAAGACGTATCAGGCTCCTTAGAACCAACTCTATAATGAACACGAGATAATTCCGAGCTTCTACTACTTTCTAACTGTGGAAAACAAATGCCACCGTATTTTGCTGACAAAACCTCTCTCTGATCCTGCAGTGCCTATTAATACAGTTGGCCTTCTAGAAAGCATATCGCCTACATCCATGATCAGTTCTGAGATCTTGGAAACACAGGGCTAAACAGTTCTTCCTGTTCAGCAACTCTGGTATCATTAGTTATCCTAGGAGAAGAAAGAATGTTTATGGAAAACAGTAGGTTTCTTTCTGCTACATGTTTGTTTCTTTTAATTACATAAGGTATATATACACATAGAGGGCCAAGCAACTAAATTTCTGGCCAGTTGCTGATATAACTGCAGATATAACACCAGGGAACTGTGGTTCCTGTCAGCCTGACCTCAGTGCCAGGGAAGGACATGGAGCAGATCATCTTGAGTGTTATCACACAGCATGTACACAACAACGAGGGGATCAGGGCCAGCCAGCAAGGATTTAGGAAAGGCAGATCCTGTGGGAAAAACTTGACTTCATTACATCAGTTGAAGAGGGAAAGGCTGTGGATGGTGTCTATCTGGACTTTAGTAAAGCTTTTGATACTGTCTCTCTCAGAATTCTCCCGGAGAAACTGGCTTGCCAGGATTTGGACAGGTGCTGAGTAAGAAACAGGCTGGCTGACCGGGCTGAGAGAATAGTGGTAAATGGAATCACAGTCATACCTCACGTATTCACACCTACAGATTCACATCTCCGCAGATTCGTTGAGTATTTTTCAGGAAATATTATTCAGTTATTCACGGAGCACGCCCTCAGTGGTTGGAGAGGCGGCGCCTCTCGCTTGCTGGGGACCACCACAGTTCACTCCCTAATGAACATTGCAGAGGTTACATGGCAGGGAAGATTTGTAACACGCAGTGTATACCCTTGCAGTGCCACAGCACAGCCCCGTTCTGCTGTGGCAGGCGGCCTGGGCTGCCCGCCCGTGTCAGGAGCAGGGCATCCCACTGCTTCTCCCGCCGGGTGTCCCAGCATGCAGTGCTCTCAAGCATTTGTCCCCACCAGCACCTTTCCGGAGAGCACCTGTAGACTACAAGTGGAGACTGACAAGCCTCTGCCCCGCCGTGGCCTTGGGGCAAGCTTCCCCACCACAGCAGCAACGCAATCATGCCTGGCAACAGCAGCCTGGCGGCGGTGAAAGCAGCAGCGTGACCAAAGGAAAGCCCAGGGATTCTCCAGCGGGCTCCCCAGTCACAAAGGGCTCAGAAATGCTTCCCTTTGCTCCCCTGTGCTGAGAGGCTGTGAGGAGGTGCTGAAAATGCTCCCCAGCTCTCAGGCGGGGGGGGAAGATGGGCGTGGTCGATTAACATATTCATGGCATGCTCATTCTCACGGATTGGGTGATTTGTGGGACCCCCAAGAGACCCCTAACCTGTGAATATGGAGCTATGACTGTATAACCAACTGGGAGATGATCACTATGGTGTTCCTCAAGGTTTAGTACTGGGGCCTGTCCTGTTTAGCATCTTCCTTGACAATCTCAGTGAGGGGATCAAGTGCGTTCCCAGACAGTATGCAGGTGACACCAAACTGGGCAGAAGTGCTGATCTACTGGAGGCTAAGAAGGCTCTGAAGAGGCATCAGGACCTTGATGGGCCAAGGCAAATAGCATGAGCCTCAAGAAAGTCAAGTGCCAGGTCCTGCACCTGTGTCATAACCACCTTTCTCCTTTACAACCTGCCCCCTAACACACACACAGGTACACACAAAGGCTGCATACTGGAAGGCAAAAGAGAGAGTCCTTAACAAGCTGTTCTGAAACAGGCACTTTAAACCAGATATACAAGGTAAGTATCAACTCTCTGTCCTCAGAAGTATACTGCATTTCAACAGAAATACAAATACAGTAATACCTCAATATTCACAGGGGTCATGGTTTCCTGACCTGCTGTGAATTCCCTGTTCCATGTTGACAGGTGTGTCACAAATATGCAAATAAGCCATCCCTATCACCTCACCCTCCTCAGCCACGGAGCACTGGAGGGTGTTCCTGGCACCGCCTCACACCCTCAGATGGGTCAGGGAAGTGACAGCAATCATTCTGAGCCCTCTCTGCCCAGGAAATCCCTAGGCTTCCCTATGGTCACTCTGCTTTCGCTGCTTTTGTTGCCACTGCCACTGCAGTGCATTGCCAAGCTCCTCTGGGGTTCCTGGGGAGCCGGGAGGGGCCAGGGCGCTATGTTTATTCCCTGTAGTGCCCATGCTAGGGCTCTCAGGGTCCCTTGCCCCAGAGCTCATGCTTGCCCACTGCCTGTGTGTGGCAGGAGCAGGGGTTCCTCTTGAGCCCTGGGGGTGGAGGAGGCGCGGTCACCGTGACTCCATCGGATATAATGAGCCCAGCGCCTCCACACACATCATGCATTCCCTGGGGCTCTGCATCCTGCACCAGCACCAGGTAGGCAACTCCCAGGGACACAGCGCTTGGCTTCCACTGAGGGTAACTCTGCCAGGGACCATGCAAGCATCCCCCTCCTGTGGCCAGGCCCGTAGTCCTGAAACATCTTCCGTTCCTAGTCTGCTGAACAGCAGGACAGGATATGGGAGTGAAGAAGGGAGAGGCTGCAGCTCCCCTGTCTGTTCCTATGGAAACAGTGCACTACGTAATCTCTGGGACACACACAAACACACACGGTCCCATCCCCTGCCACCCATTCCGGGTGGATGTGGCTGTGGGCACGGCTCCATTCCACCCGGGATGGAAAGGAGTGCACATCTTGGCAGGGATGGGTGGGGCATGTGCGTGGGAGTGGGGGCACAGGACTCTCTCACGGCTCAGACTACACAGCACAGGACCCTTGCCGTGCAGTGTGGCAGCGCCAATGGCTGACAGGGTCTAAGCACAGCCCTGGAGCTACCAGATGTAACAAGCTGTTGACACAATGTTATAAACCTCCCCACCATGCAACCTCTCCAAAACTCCTAACTGAACTCTAAGCAATCCCCAAGGGAGCAAGAGGCTTGCCCCCTGCCCCACAGGGTGTGGCCATCCTGCCCCACAGGGGAGTGCCAGTGCTGCCCCTCGGCAAAGTAGAGGTACTGCACATGAGCAGACCAGGAAACTGTGAAGAATTTAGAAGTTTTCGCTGAAAAAAACCCCACAAGGATCTGAAAAAGTGAAAGTGGAAGGGCGACTAAGCGAGGTATGACTGTACCAGATTGATTAAATGTAACTGATTTGTGCTTATAAACATCCAGATGGTACATGACTAAACAAATTGCACATGTTTTCTGAAGAAAAATGACCCTGATATCTAAGTTAAAAAATTAAACATTTTATTTATGCTTCTCAAAGCATAAAACAAACTCATGACAGTTTCAAGTAGAGACCTATATCTCATATTTAGGAGATTATCAGACATGCTTACAAAATACTTCCACCACATATTATATGGCCAGACTCTCAGGCACAGTCAAGGACCACAGACCAAATACCAAGAAAATGTACCAAGATTGCAACCCAGTTCCTATACTTTAGACTGGTGTGATTTAAAGTTGGCTTTTCATACCTTACGCTGGGAGAAAAGGAGCAATTCAGTAATGACGATCAATAGATCACAGGACACAGAAGCCATGCTCCCATTCAGCTGGTTATGTATGTCTCTACTTTAGCAGTACAGGATGTTTGTATATATATATGTATATGTATATGTATGTATATATATATATATATATATATGTCCCAAATCCACAAATACTATCCTGACTTAAGATGACTTTCTCATTCTGGCTACAAACTTTAGGGGTTATTTTTTAAGTGATTTTGCATATAGCAGCCTCTTCAGCACAAGCATCAAATAAGAATCCCTAAAAAAAACCACACCCTAAACACAAGCAAATGAAAAAACCCACAACGCTTCACAGAAGAGTCACCTGTACCTGTCTTATCTCCTTATTCTGCCTCCATTTCCCCTGCCAAAAGAAAATTACAGGCTCAAGTATTATGCACTAAGACTCGGATTCATAGGTAAGATTAAGTTTTTACTGAATTCAAAGCAAGTAATGAAAGAGGCTATAAAAAATAACAGCATAACAAGCATAAAATACACTTCTGGACAAGAAATCTTCTCCTATTACTAGCTAAGAGAATACTATTAGTGAAAATATCCTTTGGAATTTTGCCCTTTTTCCTAATTTAAAAATCACGGAATGCTATCAGCTCTGAAAAGGGGAAGTTGATCACATGTCCCTGCCCCCATTTTTCTTTTATTTACACAGCAGAGTATCATTCTAAGCATTTCAAAGCTCAAAAAGCCAGTACCTAATTGCAGTTCCTCCTGTAGCTCTCACTACACTCCTATGGATGCTCATCATTTACACTGAAAGAAGCAGTTTATCATAGCATTGGAAAAAGAGTAAGATACTGTAACTAGGAATCAGACCATGTGCATAAAAATCACACGCAAAGTGACAGGTATTTTTATATCTGGACGCTATCACTAACTGAATAAAAAGAGTGTTAACAATGCTTCTGAGGAAGTTCGAGCAGAGAGGTGACAACGAGGCCATAACTCAGCCTCTTAGAAGGCACAAGAGACTATCCCTCTACATTCCTGTACAGGGAATGCCGTCCTCTTGTGTACTTCTTCCCCCAGCAATAAAAACTCTTAACCACACATCTGAATTACAGGACTAATGGTGTTAGCTGGCAAGAACAGCAAAATCCAAACATGTATTGAAGGACAGACAAGCTGTGAGGAAATACTAGCTGCAACAAGGTCTGTTAACTGCGCAGTTCAGTTTTGGAAGGTCAACCAGTATGGGTACGCTCCTGATTCAGATAGTTCCATGAAGAGCAGAAGGAAAGAAAGAAAAGAAATGGTAGCCTGCCAATGGAGATAAATTTCTCTGGACAAAGTGGTAGTTGTGAGACCAAATTCAACAACCCCATTATAAACTCTCCAGGAGCCAAAAATTTCCCTCCCGTGTTTTCAGCATACCATCATTGCCACTGTTGCTTTAATATAATTCCAGTCTGTGCTTTTTCAGTGTCCTAGCAATGACTTCTCTGTACAACATGAGTGACAGAGAAGGGATGATAATTTTCAAGTGATTTAGTCTCAGCAAAACTTAAACAATTTCATGGGGCAAGGAAATCAAACCACTTATTTAGCCTAAGGACTTTTCCTCTTGCCAAACTTCAATGGCTTTTGCAAATAATAAAGCTTCCCAAAAAGCTCATAAAATTTCTTTATAATGGAAACTATCAGGCAACCTAAATAGTTAGCTACTAGATCCCTCTATAACACAATATGTTGGGGTTCTCCTCAGTATTCCCTACTCGTACTTCTAATGAACTTCAGCAGGAGATTTGTCCAAGTAAGGAATGATTATTACAGTCCTATGTGCCTTATGTTTATATAACACCTTCCATCCAGAAGATTTAAAAAATGTTTTAAAGGTCGCAGGTACAAAATCACCATATTCAGTGCAGTCTCCTACCAAGAGGAACATAGTAATTTCTCAGTACTCAAGCAAAAACCAGAACAGTTTAGCTTACTAAACAAATACGAAAGCCATGTCTACAGGGAGAGTTTAGATCCTCAGTGACATTACAAAATTAACATTTGGCAACCATACTAGAGTAAGTGGTACAGGGATTTTCAGCTGGCAGATGGGATCTTGGTTCTACACCTAACTCGCACCATGCTGGGGCACTCCTTTAGTACTAACCCAAGGAAAAGAGTGCCAACATGGGAATCAGCTACACCATTTCCTGAAGCATCCAGGAAATCCACTTTAGTGTAGTGGTGAGTGTCCCCGTCTCTCACGCAGGAGACCAGGGTTCGATTCCTGACCAGGCAGCCAGTGGTGTTGTTTAAGAGTTGGACTCGATGATCCTTGTGGGTCCCTTCCAACTCAGAATATTCTGTGATTTCTCTTGGACATCCCCACTCCAAGCACAACCTAGTTCAACCGTTCAATGTAACATCACCATAGACAAAGTAAATTTAATTCCATGATCTAATCTGCTTTGAAAATTCAGTCTACAAATGAGATATAACCAAGAAGTCATAATAAATAGTTGCACTAATCTTAACAATTACATCACTTGTGAACAAACATAATCTATGTCTAGCCTCTGGCACAAAAGGTAACTCTTTCAGAGAGAAGAAATTATTCGACAATGAAAATACAAACCCTTCCCCCACCTGAAAATATTTCTGTAAAGCTAAATATAAATAATCAGTATAAAAAAGAAAATGAATGTTTTAATCAACTTTGCACCTAATTTCCAGTGGCCCTCAAACCCACTAAACTTGAATATGATTGTCTGCTTTTCCACCTGCAAATCTGGTCACATTTAGTGAACTGTAACATGCAGAAGCAAATATTAAACAATCCAACACAAATAAACAGACTCTCTCAATTAAAAAAAAAAAAAAGTAGTTGTACACTGTCTCATAGATAAAGCTCTCATCAGTCAAAAAATTTTAAGTAAGAACCACAGCACGTTAAGAACCATGCTGAAGCATCTACTTAAGCTAACATCAAGCTTCAAAATGGAAGACTAAAATAAATAAATAATGCATCCTCAGCACCATCAAAACATGGTAGTATTGTTATTCTGTCCAATGCTGATGAAAAACCATTTTGTCCTTTAGGCAGTAGCAACAAATGATTTTAAAAGGCACTAATTTAGTCACTTGGACTCCAGATCCTTAAAATAAATAAATAAAAATGCATCCAAATGGCCTTTTGTCTCTTTGGCACCCTAATGATTCTTTCCACAGACACAAAGGTTTACTTACTTGCTCAAATCAAAGATCAGAATTGGAGACAAACCTCAACGTGCATTTATATCAAGCCATGCGTAAATCCCAGAATTTGCAAACATACGAAAATGAAACCCATTTAAACTTTTATGGGAAAAAGAAAACCATGAACCCAACTCAGGTACACACTCTCACAGTGCTTTAGTAGAGAAACAAAAATCAACCTATCAATCACAGTTCTTTCATACCAGGACACTGCCGAGGAGAAATTGGAAGGAAAAAAGAAAAAAAAACAAAAACATTTTGTTGCAAAATTATATAAATTATGAAATATTCAAGTGGGGAGACTAGGATGCAATGAAAAAATTTGTTTCTCAGGACCTCTACACTCTTCAGCCTGGCATTTTTTGTTTGTTTGTTAAGTTACAATGCTTTTATCCAGCTGAGTTTCCAATGCAACAAAATACTTTTACACTGACTTTGCCTATCAAACTGACTGGATTTTAAAGAGCCTTTTTAGAAGATTTTGCATTAATTCGGCCGTCTTATTTTGCTGAATATTATCAATCTGTACACATTTCTCTGTGATATACACAATGCCATTGTTGTAACTGGAGATCACACCATGTGTGACATGCAATTCCCTCTCAGTGCATTTACCTCACTGATTTCCTATGTTAAAAAAAAAAAATCAACTAGTATTCAAAACTGAAGTTCTAAGAAGTCCTTTCAACATTCCTTCTGGTTCTCAGAACTCTTAAGAAATCAACTCAAGAAATAGAGTAATCATTTTGTCAAGTAATTGGACCTAACCTTGTACGTACAATTTTAAACACAAAACATTTGTTGCAAGTCATAATTATCAGTGCTTTGACCAATACCTACAATCTAACTGCAGCTTTTCATAGGTTGGCAATTTTGATTGCCCTTTAAACTTCTCTTGCTGACAGGATTAACCCAGAGGTATGACAACCCTAAGAAAGGACCCTTGAGCAACATTCTCTTCCGTGAGAGTGCACGGCTACAAGTGGCATTCCTGTTGGTTTATAGAAAGCTTAGGCCACAATACCTACTGAAAAACCCCACCAGGTAATGCAGCACAAGCTTTTCCACTGGTGTACAGAGAAAAGGTCCCCCTTGGAAGTCATGGTTGCACAGGTAGGCAAACCCATACGGCATAATTCAGATAACCATTCCTCCCTAAACACTGAAGGGTTATAATCCACCCCCTACAGCCCCCGGAAACCTGCACACTGATGATCTATGATGAAAAGCGAATTAAAATTAATAATCATACAAAGAGGTTACATATAAGGCAAAGTTAAATTCATATAAAAATTAAAGGAAAAAAAACCCCACAGGGTGAGTGCCTTAGCAGGCACACCCGAGGGGATGGGTCTTCTTCGTGCGAGGGGCACAGCCGCTCCAGGGTCAGGCTGCACCTTCCTGGTGTTTATTACTTCTGTCTCCACACACGCCGGGCACCACTGGGTCAGGCATAAAGAGGAGCACCGGGCCGGGTGTTCCTCCTACGCCCCCCCCCGCCCCGGTAAACGTGACCTGATTGTTGTCACGACCGCCCTCCCTCCCTAACACCCTGGGGATGCACCTCGGCCCCAATTCCTGTCACGGCCGCCCAGCCCTGACACCCCCGCGCCGGCGACCCACCGTGTGGAGGTGCCCTTCCTCACGTCGCACATCAAGCACTTGAAGGCCTCGGCGCTGTTGCGGAAGGTGCAGACGCTGCAGTCCCAGTACCCCTCGTCCGAGGAAGGTTTCGGCTGCCGCTTCGGCCTGCGGAGACACACGCGNCGGGGGCGGTGCTGGGCCGGGCGGGAGCGGGGGGAGTGTTGCCGGCCTGGGCGGCTCTCCCGGGAAGTCGCCGTTCGGTTATTGCCCAGATTGCCTTGTGCTCCTTCCCACAGGAGTTGCTCCAGGCCGTGCTTTACAGGAAGAAAGAAACGGAAATAAACTGAGCACGAAGTTCTGCTATTAAGTCTTGGTCTAAAGCATCCCGTTGGCCTGAGGCCAGTGTGGAACACCATGGGTAGCAGTAGAGAATCGGGAGAGTGGATTTACCTGGCACCTGAAAGCTTGTAAATACAACGTGGTTCACATGCACCACAGCAACATCAGACAGGACACAGGTGTTTATTGCCTCTACGTATTATCTTAGTGCACAGGCGCCCAGTCACAGACTAAGATGCCATTTTGCAGAATGCTGTGCAAACCGAACAAAGAGCACATGTCGTAAGTATGTAACAAAGACAGCAGACGCAGGTAGACGACAGAGTGCAATGGGATAATATTGGTCAGCAGCCCAGGGATCGAAGCTGTTCTTGTTGCATTGTCCTTGTCAAGAAATGGTGGGATTTCAAGAATAGAATAATCTCAAGGGGAGCTTTGCTCAGGTGTGTGAAGACGTAGATGTTTCTGAAAATTAATCAAGTGGACAATGGAGAAACTTTCTGATTCTGAAGGCAATGTTGTCAAAACAAATTTCAGCTAGAAATACTGAGATATGACGAAGAGAGGGAAACTATAGGTCAAGTTCTTGATAGATCAGGAAAGCAATTAAAACCCCATTCACTGGGACATTACGTTTATGTACAAGCACTAACATTTCTACAAGACTCATAGTTTTCTGTGTCTCTGTAGCAATCCTGTGAATCAGCAGTTGGAAACCTGTGTACGATTTCCTACTTGTGGTTGGAAATTTATCCTGATTTCCCCCTGTATTCACATCCAGCTTCCAGTATTGCATTTTTCCTTTCCTTACAGGTTATTTTCTGTATTTGCCTTACCTTTTCCTTTCTTTCTCTATTGCAATTTCTTTCTTTCTTCTCTCTTTATGCTTCTCATAGAACTTCTGTAAATTATGAACAATACATCTGGATTGCACATCTGAAGATGGGCCAAGCCATACACAGCTGATCTAGGTTTGTTTGTATTAGTCAGACATCTGCATGAACTAGGTGCCCAGACCAGGCCCCAAGGGGAAGAAACAAGCTCATGCAGAAGATGATTGATCTGGTGCTAAGACATGAAAACAATTTTCTCACTTAAGGGGATCATTTATTTCCATTGACTGTAAAGTGTGCCTTGCATCAGTATTCCAGAACTGGATATCTACCCTTTAAAATTACAGAATTATATGAGGTGTCTCACCTATGCTTGAACCTCACACTACATAGAAGTGTCTTGACAGGAAGCAGTCTCCTTGTGCCCTTTTCCAGAGTGCACTGTACAAATAAACATATTATTTCCCCACTTTTGGAAAGCAATTATTTTGTAACAACTGCTTTCTCTTGACCTTTCCTCTCTCACAGCCTACCTTTTCCATACCAGTTGTGAGAAACGGAATTTCCATTGATGGTTTCAAAATGCTGGGATATGTTGAATCCCTCAGGAATCATTCTTGGAGAAAACCATTTCCTCCTACCATCAGTAGGAGAAATTGCAACTGCCATCCACAAATGTTATCCCTAACAGACAAGTAATCTTTCTGGTTGTTGTGTTCCAGACCTTCTGCTCCAAGGCCGTCTCCCAAACCACCATGCTTAAAAATCATCATGTTTTCCCAGCAACATTGGACCTGTTTCCCAACAAGCTCCCAACTAATAATTATTTTGGAAGCTGAAATGTGATTCAGATGGTGCATTCAAAAGCTAAGGTGCATAGGTCATAATGCAACTCACAGTGCCCGTGGGTCTGTGCAAGGGTGGGTGTCATTCTTGAATGACACTGAAAAGGAAAAAAAGGCTGTTTTTCTTGCACCTTTCTCTGTCCTCAAACAGGAGCGCAAGAGAACACCACTGAAAACATCGAGCCATCCCATATCATCTTTGCAAATGAAGCAGTGATGGAACGCATTATTTAGTGCAATGTAGAAAAGCTTATGGAAGAAGTGGGTCCCATAATCAAATGCTGAAGAGATCTGGGAAGATTTAGGTACAAATTGACAAAGTTGAGAATTCCACAGCTAGATACTCTGTCATCTAGTGGTACCCACGTGAACCCAGGAAACTCATCTGCCTTTGCTATATATTTGTGTGGCACATGACCTAAAAACTTTGAATGACAAAATTGATGGCGTCAGTATCAGCAGTCTTTAAAAAAATGTTTCAGGGAAAGAAAGGGGATGAATGAAACAGAATTTTGAATTCCCTCAGTTTTACATTTGTTTTTGTCTAAAAGTCCAGTTGTTCAGGAATAGTTATTTGCACCTTGTTTTAATTCGGATAAGCTAAAGTAAGCACATTTTTAAGACAGAAGGGATGGGCAATATAATCATAGATTTTTACATCATATATTCACTCTCTAGCTAGTCTTTGGTCTCTTAGTATCCTAAAATCAATTCTTTTTGTAGCATTGTAAAAGAGAAATGCTCAAAGTATGATTATGATATTGTAGATATTATACTGATAGCTTTGTGGAAGTTATATGCTTCAATATATGGTATAAATGATCTAGCATTCATGACTTCTTAGTAAAAGTTTTTTCATAATAAAGAGCATGTGAAATGGGATGGTAGCAATTTTTAGTATCGTTTTGTGTGAGAATTCTTGCTGCAGAGAAAATTATACTTGTTCCTGAAAAAAAGGTGTTCACATGCGAGGTTATTTAAGAATAGGTTAGTGCTGTGCAAATCCATATGAAGATTTGAGATTTAGTCAATACCTGAAACATTGCTGTGCAAATCAAACCTAAGCCAGTTGCTGCATTATCAGTGTTTTGAACAATTAAGTAATCACTTCATCACTGCTTGAGTTTAAAAAACTCTCCATAAAGATGATTGTCATTACATTGTAGATAAGCCACCTTTTCATCCCTAGGCATGAAAAGGAAAACTACAAAAGTACAAAATTGCACTAGAATAATGCATGTTATTCCAGCATGGTCTATCTGTTTTGCTTGGGTAGCATTGATATAATAAAATTAACACAAGTAAATCCATGGGAATTGAACTGGTGACTTTTTTGACATGTAGGATATAATGAGGCTGAAATCCTGTCTGCGTAATACTATGTGATACTACACTAGTATCAGAGCGTAGTATCAGAGCTAGTGCAAAGTGAAAGCTGCTTGGAGACCCCATAATAAAGGCAGTAAGATTTGTGACAGTGAGACTTGCCCCTTCAGCCTCTGTTTTCTCAGCCTCAGGGGCAGCTTCTTTCACCAGCGTGTGGAGGTAGGAGAGTGAAATTCTGCCTTAGAAAGTGCTGGGACAGAGAAGGACCAGATCTAGAGGTCTGTATTATGTACTTTGTAATATCAGAGAGTCTAAAAACTGTTTTGAAAGAGTTTGCACTTCCTTGCATGTACAAGCCTGACCTAAATATATTGTATAATTCAGGCATTTATGAATGTTGGTTCATCACCATATCCTTCAGGCTTCACCTATCTTGAATGGCCCTGATACTAGCAGGGATATACCATCGTGAATCATGGTGGTGACTAAGTCCAGAAATCTTTCTAGGGCCATAATTTGACTGTGTGTTTGTGCCAATTTGGCTCCAAACACAGAAGACAGAGGATCATGCACAGAACTCTTGCAGCAGCAGTAGTTCTGTGTCAAGNCCTGTCCCACGCCGCCTGCCCCACGCCGGCCGCCCCGTGCACCGCCTGTCCCACACACTGCCTGTCCCAGCCACTGCCAGCAGCGCCACACGGGGTGGGGGGGGGTTCAGCTGTGGCAGCAGAGTGAGCATGTCCCGCTGGCCGCCGCGGCCCCACTTTCTTGCGGCACTGCCCTTCCCCATCTGTAGCCATGGAAACAGTAACACGTGCTTGGGGGGGTGTCAGTTCCCCAGCTGCGCTTAGAGTAACAAGGGAAAGTGTGACTCCTGGCCCCCTCCTCGTTGGGCCAGGCCAGCACCGCCCACAGGGAGCTCCGGCACCGCCCCCCGGTGGAGCAGATGCACTGCGCATGTGCGAGCTGGAAAATTTCACAAATCACACAGAATCACAGAATCACAGAATATTATGAGTTGGAAGGGACCCACAAGGATCATCTAGTCCAACTCACCATCTAACACCGATGGAATCAAAACTGCGATAAATTCACATCACAAATGGGCGAGGTTGTGAAGGAGAAGTCGTGATAGAGAGGATTCACTATACTTACTTTTGCATGCTTAGTAATTATCAAATAATTATTTCAGAAACTTTTCACTTGTCATTCACTCTCCTAGTTTGGTCCTTTATCCTTTCAGATTCCGTAATGAATTTAAAAGTTGTTCAGCTCTATAGTTCCTTCAAGTCCTCTGCTTCATCAAAGAAAACTCTTAAATTAGAAGTTTCTTTACTTTTGCCATTCTGCCTCTCTCTGAGTAATCTGAGGTATGAAGGATCATTGGTATCAATAAAAAAGAATTCTCAACATTCATTAAATATTTCTGGTCCTTTTGCTGAGATTTCCAGGCATGATGGCACACAGTGACACATTACAGTCTCTTAGACAGAGGAGGATAATTAATTTCGGATAGATCAGATTGTTAACAAATAATACCAATGCTTAATTCTATTATACCTCTCACAGGAGAGGCATGCTAAAAACTGTCTGGGAATGCTAATTTGAAGGTATGCCAGGTGATTACTTCAGACACTCGAAAGCTGTTCACACCCTGTGTCTGGACTTGAGGAACAAGTGGAAGTTTCCAACATAATAAATGATAGAAGATTGACTAGTCCAGATTCAAAGTGGTAAACCTGAAGTTTTGCTTTGAACCATTTATAAAGGAAGCAGAAGGAGACAGATGCTCACTGGCATCTGTGAACTCAGATCTCCAGGGTCAAAAGAACTGGAGTGGAACTGCCCTTATCAACTATTTAAATCTGGGGCTAAAACTTTCCCTATTTGCTCCCATCAAGGTGAATTTGGGGTAATGATTTACGGAACAAACCCCAAGACTCCAAAGAGTTTTGGAGTAGGTATGTTTATTAGCAATGTTGCCAAGTGGAGGGTATTCTCCTTCTTGCCCACCTAACAACTGGCATTACAGTCACCCATTATATGCTACATAATTATACATATTCATTAAGGAAAACATGCATAAACATTAAGTATCCGAG
>WEKX01016756.1:14369-26021 GCA_013390025.1 Pitta sordida | reverse complement strand
GCTTCTCCCCTCGGACTCTATGAGCACGGGGAAGCTAAGGGAACCGTTTCTGAGCCCCCTCTGACTCAGGAGACACCCCCTCCCAACCCCGAGAATCCGCGGGTCTGCCGTGACCAAACCCCGTGCCGCTGCTCCCGCCCTCTCCCCAGCCCCAGTGCATATGCCCGCCGCCTGTCCCGTGCGGTCCACCCCGTCCCGCACCGCCTGCCCCATCCCGCGCAGCCCATCCCATCCCGCCCCGCCTCACGCCGGCTGCCCTGTCCCACGCCGCCTGCCCCACGCCGGCCGCCCCGTGCACCGCCTGTCCCACACACTGCCTGTCCCAGCCACTGCCAGCAGCGCCACACGGGGTGGGGGGGGGTTCAGCTGTGGCAGCAGAGTGAGCATGTCCCGCTGGCCGCCGCGGCCCCACTTTCTTGCGGCACTGCCCTTCCCCATCTGTAGCCATGGAAACAGTAACACGTGCTTGGGGGGGTGTCAGTTCCCCAGCTGCGCTTAGAGTAACAAGGGAAAGTGTGACTCCTGGCCCCCTCCTCGTTGGGCCAGGCCAGCACCGCCCACAGGGAGCTCCGGCACCGCCCCCCGGTGGAGCAGATGCACTGCGCATGTGCGAGCTGGAAAATTTCACAAATCACACAGAATCACAGAATCACAGAATATTATGAGTTGGAAGGGACCCACAAGGATCATCTAGTCCAACTCACCATCTAACACCGATGGAATCAAAACTGCGATAAATTCACATCACAAATGGGCGAGGTTGTGAAGGAGAAGTCATGATAGAGAGGATTCACTATACTTACTTTTGCATGCTTAGTAATTATCAAATAATTATTTCAGAAACTTTTCACTTGTCATTCACTCTCCTAGTTTGGTCCTTTATCCTTTCAGATTCCGTAATGAATTTAAAAGTTGTTCAGCTCTATAGTTCCTTCAAGTCCTCTGCTTCATCAAAGAAAACTCTTAAATTAGAAGTTTCTTTACTTTTGCCATTCTGCCTCTCTCTGAGTAATCTGAGGTATGAAGGATCATTGGTATCAATAAAAAAGAATTCTCAACATTCATTAAATATTTCTGGTCCTTTTGCTGAGATTTCCAGGCATGATGGCACACAGTGACACATTACAGTCTCTTAGACAGAGGAGGATAATTAATTTCGGATAGATCAGATTGTTAACAAATAATACCAATGCTTAATTCTATTATACCTCTCACAGGAGAGGCATGCTAAAAACTGTCTGGGAATGCTAATTTGAAGGTATGCCAGGTGATTACTTCAGACACTCGAAAGCTGTTCACACCCTGTGTCTGGACTTGAGGAACAAGTGGAAGTTTCCAACATAATAAATGATAGAAGATTGACTAGTCCAGATTCAAAGTGGTAAACCTGAAGTTTTGCTTTGAACCATTTATAAAGGAAGCAGAAGGAGACAGATGCTCACTGGCATCTGTGAACTCAGATCTCCAGGGTCAAAAGAACTGGAGTGGAACTGCCCTTATCAACTATTTAAATCTGGGGCTAAAACTTTCCCTATTTGCTCCCATCAAGGTGAATTTGGGGTAATGATTTACGGAACAAACCCCAAGACTCCAAAGAGTTTTGGAGTAGGTATGTTTATTAGCAATGTTGCCAAGTGGAGGGTATTCTCCTTCTTGCCCACCTAACAACTGGCATTACAGTCACCCATTATATGCTACATAATTATACATATTCATTAAGGAAAACATGCATAAACATTAAGTATCCGAGGATAGGAGTGATTTATGTAGATTAGTGTCCGGTGTCTCTTCAGCATTAAGTTTCCTCCCACTCTCTGCCCTGGTTCTGCCTCTCTAGTGTTCATTTGAGGGTCTTTAGGGGGTCTTTGGGAGTCCTTTAGGCTGAAGTAAAGCATCTTCCTCAGGTGAACTTTTGAACTCTACTAGGTTTTTCAGTGTTTGGCATCCGTCTCTGGTATTAATTGCTTCTACTTTCACATCTGGCCTTGCTTAGATTGGGAGGTATATAATTTACAACCTAGCCTGCTTCCTGGCTTATCACCAGTCTTTCCCGTTATCTCTTCACATTCTCTCTCAAGGTTGAGAAAACCAATGTCCTTATAAAAATGTTTTCATTAGTTATAACCACACTAATATACTTAAACTTACATGTTACTTACAAAGTGTTATATACTTTTACAAAATATAAAAATTATATTTCTTGTGATCAATAGCGTGCAGTACATCGTCTTCCAATGGGGGATTTATTCAGGCAAAGCCAGAGCCCTGTGGCAAGAAATAGGTATGTATTGCTGAGGCTCCTTTAAACAGAAACAATCTCTGTCTTCAGCTGCCAGTTATTGCTGACATCAGCATAAGATCTGGCTGGTTACAGAGGTGAATACATACATACCTTGTTTAGCAAGCCAAGCTCCCTTGGGGCTGTAAGAGAGAAAAAAAATCCCACTTTTAATGCTATCTGTTCATGTCTGCTCTCTGATTTCATCATGTGCATTTATCTCTCCTAATTTGCTCCCTCATTCCTTCTCTGCTATTTTTAATTTTCTTGGTTGTTTTTTTTCTTCACCTCTCTGTATGTTGCTTCATTCTCCTTCCTGTGTTCTTTTCCTCCCTGTCTTTATGTCTGAGATTTGTTTTTCTACCTCATCTTCTGTACTGCTAATTCTGCCTGCTCGATGCCCCAGGTTCTTTTCTGTCATATCTCACTCTTCTCTTGCTTGATTTTCACTTTCACTGGTGCTCTGTCTTCTAGTTGTTTTCAAGTGTTAAAATCTGACAAGAGGTTGAGTTTCTTATTTGTGTGGTGTGCATGTGGCAGGCTTCCAGTGGAATCAGTACAAAGGAAGAACAGCAGCCCAGAGGAAATTTCACACTTTACAGCAATATTTAAAGCATTCTGAATCTGATTAGGGTATATGGCTAGAAGTCACACAGCTTCCTGTTCCTACATAGCATTTTTTAAAGGCTGTCAGAGCAAAAAATCAAATACTGAATTAAAGACCCTAAGCAAGTTCCATGCTTAATTTGGTGCTCCAACATCATGTTAAGTCAGCACACAAACACCTACTGCAATGTATGTATTCTTTAAGCTGCCTTTGAATCAGAAGTGCTGTTCAATTTTTCTCACTGTAAATCTCTTTTATGAATTCCTTCAGTTTTACTCTGAGATCAGAATTTGACTTGCAGGCATTATCTCTGACTAACAATGGGGAAAGGGTGAATGTGTCTGCATTGAGGGATCAGTAGGGGATGTACTGAAGAGTAAATGAATTAATAAACCAACATTCCTTCAGGAAAAAAACACACAAACATGATATGTCCTTGAGAAGAATGCCTTTTCTGTGTGTAGTAAAAAGTTTATTTCACTACATATAATTATATATACACACATACACACTGAGAGACATGGCTACTCAAATATCCAAAACAATTACACATTTTTCTTAAAAGGTATTCCATATCAGCTCACTGCATTTTCATTATGAAATATTCTGGGATGAGAGCTCCATGAGAAACTGCATGAGTCCCTTTTTTCCCAGTTTCCACATTATTCTAGGTAAAGAAGAGAATGATGAATTTAAAAAAAGGTGCAGCATGCTGGAGTGCTGGTAAGAGTTCTTATTTTTCTATTTTGTCTTGAAATTATTGGCTTTGTCTCAATTTGGCAAAAGATTATACCCTTCATGACATAATCCATGTCAGGATCCTCTGCCTCCAGTTTCAGGGTTACATTTTCGATTTTTCCTTGGTTTTTCCACCCTCGTTTTCATTAAATCGAATACAAAATATAGAATCCAACCAACATAAAAGGACTAAAAAACCTACAGGGATCAGATCCAGCTACTAGAACACATTTCTGTGTGGGCTCAGAATCAAGGCTATGTGTGGAAACCTCTCCCCTGAGGAAGAGACAATGTTCTTGCCACTGTGCTAAGGTTTTTGCAATGCCAGCATCCCTAAAAAACTATGCATTGCATCTTACCCCCCCTTTGTCTCTCTCCCTATCCTTTTGCTTGGACTTATATTGCTGTTAAGTCCACAGCTGGACTGTGTAGACTCAATACCAGGTAAAAGTGTTTTACAGAGAGCCTTTTAAAAATAAATTTGAAATATTAAATTCAAAATTAATATATAAATGAGAGAGAGAAAGAATAACGAAGTTCTTCAATGAACATGGAGTGTACCCTCAGGCTTTGCCTGTAGGTTCACAACATTTTCTGTAGCGAACCCATTGCACTGACAGGTGGTCTAGGATCGGGAGAAGCAGAAATCTCCCAGAGGAACCTGTCAGTCGACACAGATCAGTGCTGATTCCTCCTGTTAGATAATTGCTCAAGTAGAAGATTCTCCAAATTGTTCAGGATTCAAGAAAAAACTGTTCAAATAAAAGACTATTCAATCTTGCAGTACTCCTATTTTAAAGACGATTTAAACCTTTAAAAGAGTGATGTGGGAAAAAGTACTGCAATTATTAAGATGATCATCACAGATCACCATCACTGGAAGTTGAACATTGAAGTCAGATGACTTCTTTACAAAGCAGATGCTCCACAGAGTCTGACTGGGGCTGCCTAGCCTGCAAATGACAGTGAGGCTGCATGACTAATGCTGCAAAGGCACACCACTGATGCAAAAGCTCTGTTTCCAAGCTAAACTGCTTCTCGTTGGCTGTTAAAAAAAGAAAAAAAGAAGCGTAGTTATGCAAAAGGGAATTTGAAAAATGACAAATTTTGCTACAAGTTGAATATGACTCAGCAGAGCCCTGGCAGCCAGGAGGGCTGTCATGGGGAGAGGCCTTTTGTTGTATTGTGAAACTTCTCCCCTTTTTACTGGAACCGACAATAGGTATCTCTTCTTATCTCCCTTTCCCTCCCCTGAAAGGAATGTGCCGTGGAGGATCCTGTGTCTTATCTCCCTTTCCTGGCAAGGCATATAGCAGGGGAGGGGTTTTATCTCCTTCCTACCAAGACAAACAATGGAGGATTCGTTTTCTTATCTTCCCCTCCCTGAAAGGCATGTGACTAGAGGAGGGCCTGAGGGCAGGCTGAGTGACNTTCATCTTAATTGACCCAGGACAAGGGCCAACCATGTCCTAGGAGTCATCAGACACAGGATCACCAGGGAGGTGATTGTCCTGCTCTGCGCTGGTGCAGTCTCACCTTGAATATTGTGGCAGTTTTGGTAACTGCAATATGAGAAAGATATTAAGCTATTAGAGTGTGTCCAAACGAGGGCAACGATGATGAAGGGCCCTGAACTGAGGTCACTTGGTCTATTCAGTCTGGAGAAGAGGAGACTGAGGAGAGACCTCATTGCAATCTACAACTTCTTCGTGAGTGGAAGAGGAGGGACAATCTCTTCACTCTTATCATCAGTGACAGGACTCAAGGAAATGGCATGAAGCTGAGTCAGGGAAGGTTTAGGTTAAGTACAAGGAAAGTTTAACCCAGTGGGTGGTTGAGCAATGGAACAGGCTCCTCAGGACAGTGGTCACAGCACAAAACCTGCCTGAGTTCAACAAGCTTTTGCACAAGTTTCAGGCATAGGGTGTGATTCTTGAGGTGTCCTGTGCAGGGCCAGGAGCTGGACTTCGATGGTGCTGATGGGTCCCTTCCAACTCAACATATTCTATGACTTTATGGTTAATTCTGCATTGGAGAATTATCTCCATCATGTATCATCCTCATACATCATCATCATATATCATCATCTGCAGCCATTACGTACATTTGACTAAGCCTTAGAATGCTCTCTTCTAGCCCTCAAAGAAACTGTGGCAGTGTAAGCACAAGCTTTGAGTCAGCTTTGTGTGACAGCTTCTGATTTATGCTTTAAAACATACCAACTGGATCTCTGTCTCAGTTTGTTCTTAACCACTTGCAAAATACATAAGGACATGCAATACCTTAATGTAGCTCCCCCTGAATAAATTCTTTATACATATTCTATTAAATTTATGAAAAAACTATCTAGCAGCTTATATTTTTAATTAATGGAAAATTTTGTAGCACTCTAGACAATTTTAATGTCCAAATTGTTTCTCACTAAGTCTATTTAACTAGCACCATTTTCACATAGACATTGATAAATATTACCAAAAATGAATTGTTGAATGTCTTTTTTCATTACATTAATAGAATATAGACTAAGGGCATTGCCTTTATCCTCGAGGAACTACTTAAGTAGAGAAAGCAATTAATAATGTAAGTTACTATCTTATATATTAACAGCAGAATATTTATTAGCTGCACATGTAAGAAAATTTCTAAGAAATGTAGTAGTTCTAGCTGTAGTTCAATTCTTTGAAAAAAAGTTCCTATGGTTGGATTGATTTGTTGAAAAAAAGCTATTTCACAGTTAAGAGAGACTCTGAAACTCATTAGTGATGTCTCTCATTAATGTGCAGTAAAACATATTGTACACTGTGCTTGGATCAAGCATCACAGCTTTGTGCAAATTTTCTGCACTCTACACTTAAATCCAGATAAGACTCTGTCCCTGTGTAACCAAAGATAAATTGTATAGCAGATATAGGAAAGAAAGGTTGATTTTGTCTTCATTTAGTAACCTCAGGAGGTCAAATACAAGAGAAGTCGTGGAGCTTTGAAGTCTAAAAGGTGCAGGTAATCTAAGAGCCATGTTCCTTCTTCTTGAGATTCTGCCTGGGACACCAGCCAGAGTAGCACTGCAACAGCACCAGACAGATAAAATTAAAGCATGAATCATGATCTCTCTGGTCTCCCCAGTGGAGCTTTATTCAAGTTGTAGCTTTAAGATGGATTACAATTTATAGTTTAATGGCATGTCCTAAAGATAACTACCCTTAATTTCCATGTGTTGTGTATAGGCACTGAGGTACAAACATAGGTCTGTGTGATGAGAATTGGATAAAGGGAGTTCAAAATCCTAATAGTTTCTGTTGTGTAAATCTGCTGGACATTTGCCAGGATAAGATGTCATTCTGACAGAGCAGAACACTCAAGTGTATCAAGCACTTTGGATTAGCCTAAAAGAATCAAGGGCACTATCATATTCAAGGCAGAGAAAATGTGGAATGGTTTAAAAACAAGCATTCAGAATAGCATTGATAATAAATTATTTAAATGGAATTTGGAATATGGAATTCTTGATGTTTGAGAGCATTTTCTTGGATATAAAGAAGAAAGCAGGCAGACTACAGATGGAAGAAAACCCATTTTAGGGCAGAAAGATATTGATTTCAGTAATGCTAACATTATTGATAGGCTCATCTTCCAAAACAAATCAATTTAATCTATAATCTTTGAAGCCATAGAATTGGTTGGGTACCCCAGTTAATATCATCCTTACAATTTTCATTTTAGACATTGTAGCAATCAAAGGGTGATATAGCTTCAAAGAGTAATGTGACATAGTTTGAAGTTCAATCTAGCTTACTGCTAACAGACCAAGCACTGGGATTGTTCAGTGGACTTGAACTGGGACAAGGAATGGACACAACAGAAGTTTTCAATCTTCAGATTCCCTTGATATTCATGACTGAATACAGGCTTAGTTAAAATAAAGTGTCTTTACAGAAAGAAAATGGAATATTCAGTTTATAATTCAAATCATTCTTACATTTGAGATACCAACTCAAATAAATAAAATACATATTTAACAGACTTCAGTGCAAGAATATGTATTTACTTTTACTCTCTTTGGTAGTGTCTATTAAGGACCTGACATTCAGCTCATCGGTTGCAGATATGAGCAAATCTGTGATAAAGAGGAGCCCGATTTTGATGAGAAATTATCATTAGAAGTAGCTGATAGCTTTTCTGAGATTACTTTCAGTTAAATTAGTGACACACATTCTTAATACTGACTCCAATTTAACATTGATACAGATCTCTGTATGAAGATACATACCAGAAACACACCAGTACTCTATGTTCCTTTCAGTATATTGAGGGTCTGGAACTCGGACCAAAAAAACCCCTCATCTGTGGTGAAGATTTTATAGATCGTACAAGCTTTCTCTGATGTTTAGAAGGTGCAGAAAAAGGTTGTCATTGGAGGCATAGAGAGGATGATCTCTAACAGCATGCTGCCACTTTGGTATGAAGTCCTCAGTAAAGAGCTTGGAAGAATTATTTCTGGCCAGTTGAATCATAGTATCTTAGATGTGCTGATGAATGGTATTGCTGTACAAAATCTCTGAGTTCAGAAACAACCTTCAAATATCTGTTTCCAGTGCTATCCAAGATGAAAGTATTTATGTGGATGGAAGTATAAAGTGGATGTAAGTGGATGGAAGTAAGTGATGGAAGTATAAAAAAGGTAACAGCAGGAAAATCAGTGATCATGTGAGCATGTCACAGCTGTACCTGGACAGCAGGAAAGTCAGGGAATTAAAAGCAAGGCACAATAAGTTCCAGAAAATGGTCTGGGGGATATTTTTCTTTTACTAGGTACTGTTACGTTTCATTTTTAGTTGGCAAGAAAGAGTTTTCAGAGAGCCAAAAAGCCTACAGCTCCAGGGACATTGTGTTTGTAAAAGGCATGCTAAGGAGAGCATGACATTATGTCAATATGCCTTCTTCCGCATCATTCTTATCTGGGCCACCATGGAACTTGGAACCTTCATCCTAAGCCTCAAGGTGACAATTTGGTTTAGGTTTAGGGTTCAGAGAAGCAGCAATCATACAGCCCTACAGAAACTGGAGCTTGAAAATGAATACCCTAGTGAGCACAGCACTGCACCTACACTGCTCCTTCCATATTTTTCTAATCTGGGCTGCCCATAGTACCTGGCACATCAGCCTCAACCACAGGTTGCCACTAGGGCCAAGGTGGAGAGTTTGGGTTCAGAAAACCACAATGTGTACAACTCCATGGACACTGGGGCTGGAAAAGGCATGGCAAAGGGAGAACAGGAATGCACCAACATTGGTCTCTCCATATCTTTTTATCTGGGCCACCTGTTGTGCTAGGCACCACAGTCTGCACCCCAAGTCTCCATTAGGTTTAGGGTTATCGTTAGAGTTCAGAGAAACACAAACCTCCAGGTATATTGGGAATGCAAAAGGCATATGCCAAGGAGAGCACAGTAGGGCACAAATATTGCTCATTGCATATCATTTTTAATCTTGGCCACCTATAGTACTGGGAACCTCAGTTTCAGTACTCCTATGCCATTTAGAGGTTACATGAGTCTTCAATAATAAAAGATATTTTACATACAAAGTACGTCAGTTTAGTTTTTTATTTTCTTGGGAAAATTAACAGCTTCTAAGTTCCTTTGGTACATATATTTAAAATAACTCAGCCAACCAAAAAAAACCCCAAACCAAAAAAAACCTCCAACCAAATATTATGAAGTGAGTAACAACTGTCTATTTTTCCTGTTACATGTGAAATATTTTCACAGAATCATAGAATCACGGAATACTATGAGTTGGAAGGGACCCACAAGGATCATCTAGTCCAGCTCCCCAACGCCCATAAAAAGAACAAACCCACACCTCAGGGCTGTGAACATAAACCTAGTTCCCTCACAGACTCACAGGCCCCTCCAAGCCGGAAGGGACCCACAGGACCATCCAGCCCAACATCCCACCAGCTAGACCATGTCACTAAGGTCCTTATCGAGTCTTCCCTTAAACACCTCCAGAGACGGCCACTCCACCACCTCCCTGGGCAGACCATTCCAATGAGCGATCAGTCTCTCTGTGAAAAAACTCTTCCTTACATTCAGTCTAAACCTCCCCTGGCATAGCTTAAGACCATGTCCTCTTGTTCTGATGTCGTCAGCCTGAGAGAAGAGATTCACACCCACCTGGCTGCAACCTCCCCTCAGGTAGTTGTAAACAGCAATCAGGTCACCCCTGAACCTCCTCTTCTCCAGGCTGAACAACCCCAGTTCCCGTAACCGCTCCATATAGGGCTTGTCCTCCAGTCCTTTTACCATCCTTGTCGCCCTTCTCTGGACCCTCTCAAGCAGCTCAATATCCTTCTTAAACTGGGGAGACCAGAACTGCACATAGTCCTCAAGATGTGGTCTGACCAGTGCCGAGTACAGGGGAAGGATAACTTCCCTAGTCTGACTGGCCACACAGTTCCTGATACAGGCCAGGATGCCACTGGCCTTCTTAGCCACCTGGGCACACTGCTGGCTCATATTGAGTTTTCTGTCAATCATTACACCTGAGTCCCTCTCCACTTCACTACTCTCAAGCCACTCCTCCCCCAGCTGATAGCGATGCATTGGGTTGTTATGTCCAAGCTGAAGAACCCAGCACTTAGTCTTGTTGTCTCATACTGTTGGAGTCTTGCCTGTTTCTCCAGTCTGTCAAGGTCCCTCTGAAGGGCCCTCCTACCCTCCGGCAGTTCGACATTTGACCCCAGCTTGGTATCATCTGCAAGTTTTGTAAAGGCAAATGTCATTTGTATTCATAAACAGTCATCCTTTGTATTTGAAATCAAATAGAGGTGGTAAGAATAAGAGTAGTTTCAAAAACTAGTTATACACTAGATTGTTTGATTTTTTTGTAGGCTGTCCTTGCAACACATGAATCTCCAGAATCATGGCAATGTTCTCCTTCACTTCAGCCATGTTTGCCACTCAACTAGGAGCTCATCACTGGAGCTTAGTCTGCTATACTCCTTTAGTAAGCCAGATGAGCACTTTTGTTTTGGTAGTTGGTAGGGTCAAATTTACTGCCTGAATTGATTCAGAGACTTTATTTCAAGATAACATTATGTGTTTACACTAAAATAAACAGTGGACACAAGTTCATTCTTGTTTAAACTTGATTCAAGGGAGTTTACATGTGTTCCTAACTCAGCCCTGGACTAAGATTTTTAGTTCTTGTCTGCCTGCTGCTGTAGATCTTCTGTGTCTGTTTAAATCCAAGCATTCACTCTGCATTTTGAAGAAATTTAAATGTATATAGACTTGTCAGGTTTTTGGGTTTTGAGGTGTGGGGATATTTTTCCTCTTCCTTTTTCACCTGAAATAAAATGAGCAGATGGAATCCCAAGTCTTTTGAGACTAATCACAGTGAAGGAGTTTTCCATGTGTCTGCAAAAATAACCTAGAGGAGAGTTTGTAATTTATGGATGGTCTGCTGAGTCTGAAGTAATTGTGCCACTTTTGAGCAATTTGAGGAGGCTGGGGGAAAACACATATTAACCTGGAAATGTTACTAGAAAATAGGACGATGTCAGACTGGTCAGTTCCCACAAAAATTGCTGATGTGGCAATAACAAAAAAATTGTTATTTTTCTGAGTAATTGGGAGAGGCCTTTTGTTCTATTGTAAAACTTTTCTGCTTTTTACTGGAACAGACAATAGGTATCTCTTCTTATCTCCCTTTCCCTCCCCTGAAAGGAATGTGGCATGGAGGACCCTGTATCTTATCTTATCTCCCCTTCCTGGCAAGGCATATGGCAGGGGAGAGGTTTTATCTCCTTTCTACCAAGACAAACAATGGAGGATTCTTTTTCTTATCTTCCCCTCCAAGAAAGGCATGTGACTAGGGGAAGCGTATGAGGGCAGGCTGAGTGACTGCGAATGGCATGTGAAGACATGCCCACAAGGCATGTGATGTGGGAGGGGCCCAAGGCCCTATAACTATAGCTCCTGAGCCTCAGCAGGGAGGTTCATTTTGGAGTTTTGGTTGCCATTGA
>WEKX01016756.1:572-14038 GCA_013390025.1 Pitta sordida | reverse complement strand
TATATATATATATATATATTTGTTACATTAAATTTTTTTCCCTTTCTCCCAGTAAAGTTCTTATTTATATATATATATATATTAGTCAAGTATTTCTAAATTTAATTCCTGCTTCATCTTAGTTGACCCAGGACATTCTGGATTATGTAAAATTAAGTATGGATTAAGTTGTATCAAAAATAATAAATTTACCGCTTTTATGTTTAGAAACCTGTGCTAATTGATATAAATGCATCCATTAAGAATGATTTGTTTATTGACAGCCAAAGTATTCTGATATAACTCTCCATGGTCTTTCTGAATGGATAGTGTTAATTTTGGAGTCTATCTGGGTTTTCAGAAATTGCTTACTGTATTAATAAGTGCCAGCTGTGAGATAAAGCCCTGACAGCTTCTTAAAAATACTGTTATTCATTCACACAGACTTCATGTATAGCTGATCATTGCATGGATTAAAAGAAAACCGCCACTTCACTTTACTATTGTAAATGTTTAAGTGATGAAGTATAAAACATTCTCTGACTTTGATCTTGTTCAGCTGTGATTCTTGTGTCAGCTGGATTAATAATTTTTAAATAATCATGCTTTCCTATTGCATTGAGGGAAAATTTATGGTAGAGCATCTTTTATTGGCTCCCTTCACAGGGCATTTTTATGTGTAAAAAAATACCTGAAATTTTTTATTTTATTACGTGAAAGAAAACTTTAATATAAGTACTTCTGAAGAGCAAAAGGTGACTGATCTCACACTTTCACAATCACTTTATCAAGTTAATTGTAGACTATTCCCCAAGGAAGCATTCCCTTTCCCTGACCAGTGCTCTGTTCCTGTCTCCCCCCTGCATTGGCTGCACTAGGGACAGGGCAGGGCTTGATGAGCTGGATCAGCTTGCCAAGCTGACTGTAACTGCTCTGCTGGGTTTTCTGTCGAGTTCATTTTCTCTGTTCTGATCTGTGAGCTAGTCAGGCTCAGCCCACAGCTGTTTGATTGGAAGTAGTGGGATCTTGCAACCAGAGGCAAGGAGGAGAGAGCTGGACCATTATTTCTAGGCTGCAGCAAATTAGGCTTCATTGCACACATTGTAAGTCAGCAATATAAAAGTAGATAACCTCAGCAATAGGACAGCATTAAAGCTTCCACTGAAAATCTGTCAAAACCCCTGAATTGTTCTAACATCAAAAAGGACATGAATCCGATGTATGATCAAAAGACAGAAAAGCCTCCATACAAGCAACTTACTGGGATGCAAAAAGCTCTTTGTACTTTATGACTTACTTAATAGCAGAGACGTAAGTGGTACATACTTCACAGAGACAGGACCTGAATCCTGGCACTCACAGTCGAAGCTGTCATTCCATACATGGCAAGACAGGCACAGAGACCAGCCTGCATCATGGGGTTGCAAACCTGAAGGATCAGATACTGTGTTAAATAATTAAACGTGATAGTGCGAGAACTGACCTAGAGACTGACTAAATGTATCTGCATGAACTCTCTAGAATAAAACTGAACTATGTATCTCACAGCCTACTGATGCTAGAAGCTAAGACTCTGCTTTCCCAGGGTTTACCCTAGCTGTGTGGCCCTATTGTTCCCAGGTTTTTTGCCCATATTACTGTCTGACCGATGGATGAGCCAGTTCAGCTCATTAAGTAGTTTTCTGCTGGCTCAGCCAGCAGATCCCCAAAACTGTGGGACCATATGAGCAGTTAGAAGAAACCAGGAAGTCTGGAAGAATGGGAACCCTCCCAAAAGCACTCCAAAGCACTAATGATATGCATTCAGTTTATAGCACTAGTGACAGCTGTAATCAGCTACATCTGGTTACTTTTTTACTTAAAAAAAAATCACAGAATAATTCAGGCTGGAAGGATCTCAGAAAGTCTCTGGTCCAATCTCCTGCTCAAAGCAGGTCAGCTTTGAAGTTAGACTAGTTTTCTCAGGTTTTTGTCCTTTCTTGATCTCAAAAATAATTCTCTGTATTTGAGAAATTGCACAATTTATATAAAGTTTGTTATATTTTCCAGAGAAATGCCTTTCCCTCTGTCAGAAGAACATCTAAGATGGCTTTAGCAGAGGAAAAAAATTACCCTTGTCCTTCTGTTTGGGCTGCTGGGATATAGGCAAAAAATGTCTCTGTGCAAGCAGTGCACTGGCATACCTGTCAGAAGGCATCAGTTCTCAGGCACCATTTCTTAGGGTCTGCTAAGGAACTTACAACCCTTCATCTTAGGAACCTTTACCTTCTCCTAACCACTTCAATCTGAATGAGGCAGGTGCGTGAAACCTCCTACTCACCCTGTCTAACCAGGAGTGATTTCATTGCCACCTTGGAGGTGGATGGTGGGATCAGATGGGGGGTATCAGGGAACAGAAACTTTTCTGTCACATACTGGGTGACTATGAACTGCAGGGAGAACAACTATTTGTCCCAGCACAGCTGGATCTGGAAAAGGGAATCTATCCATAACCTGGGATGCATATACATGGTTGTGTCTTCTTTAAAAGATTTTTTTTTAAAAGAGGCAATGAAGCTACTTATAAAGAAAGTTATGTGGGTAGGAAAGGCAGCTACCCAAAAGTTATAAGACGTCAGATGGCTACACAGCTTTGAGTCTGTCCCTTGCACAAAGGGGACTTTAGTACAGTGGTGAGTGTCCCCACCTCTCATGCGGGAGACCTGGGGTTCGATTCCCCACTGGGGAGGCAGTGGTGCTGTTTAAGAGTTGAACTCGATCCTTGTGGGTCCCTTCCAACTCAGAATATTCTGTGATTCTGTATTATGCAGTATCAGCACATATTGTTCCTCTATGGGATCCCTCCTGGTTCACTGCAGAATACAGATGAAGAAGGACTAATAAGGGGATCTTAAACCTTCTGCTTTATAGCATTCAAAATCTTCACCTTGGACCTTATATCCTAATTAATATTCCCGTAATGCAGAGGGTTACATACAGTATGCATTATGTGTGGATACACTTGTATACACTTTGGAGAAAGTTTTTACCTGAAAGAAAAATAAACATGTCTTGAAAAACACACAAAAAATAATTAATGATGAGATTTGATTTTATCTTCCTCTATAATTCATGTAAAACAATTTATATAGGAAATAGTAAATCAATTTATTGTAGCAAATATAAAACAAACATGACCAAGCTTGGATATGACTGCATGAACAGTAACACTGGGAAAAAATCTTGGCAGCTGCCTTCAAATAACCATTAATTTTCCCAAAGGTGAACTGACAAGGGAATAGCCTAAGGCCACTAAGAGCCAGACTCCCTGTGTTTCACAAGACACAACACTGAGAAAGCTGAGATGAGGCAGAAAGCTGAGAGTAGAGGTTACATAGAGTGGCCCTTTTTGGTACTCATCCTGCCTTTTTTCTGGCTCTCTTAATGCCTTCTTTTTTTTTTAAGTTTAATTTTTTACTTTTTTATATTTTTTTAGTTTCCTTTGGTTTGTTTTTTTTTCTGCTTCCAGAATCTGAAGTAAATTCCAGAAGGCAATGTATGTGTAACATCAGATGCATTAAATATTTTGTGGTTTAGGTATCACAGCTATTTTCAGGTAAAATTTCTTATCCTGCTGTGATTCTTTTTAAAGGCCAAGAAATCTGTCAAATGGATTTAAAGGTGGAAAATCTCTGCTACATACTGAGTTCAGCAATCCTGTTGTTTAGACTGTCTCTTTACTGCTTAGATTTGCCTTTGTGAATGAGATACAGGGACCTGATATAGTGGTTTTTATTTGGTCCCCTAATTCCTGTTGGGAAAATGAATTATAACCACTTGCTAGCAACAGACATTGCATGGAAAAGTACAGTGGGACAGTAAAAAGGAGGTTTTCCCATTCATTTGGTGTGATCAAGATTTACACTACGTACTGTTTTTTAAAACATAATTAATTTCTATGTGTCCATAAAACTACAGGGCCAAAAGATGCCTGCATTCAATCAGAAAAATACATGTAGACAAGAAACACTCTAAAATATGAAAACACTTCTGAAACAAAAAAGAGTTATTTAAAAATACTATTTTATTTCAGATCAAGTGTTTGTCAATTAAGAGCATTAACTGAGGACACAGTCATTCTAACTGGCATATGCATTCATCCATGGACATAGCCTAGAGGCGTGTTGATCAATTATTCAGCAAGGCATTTTATGCTGCCTCCACCTTTCATAGCACATCATCCACTAGATTGTGATCAGTGGCAAATATCTGAACAGAAGCAAATGAAGAAACGATATTTCTTGGTTGAAGCTGAATTTTAATTTCCTCAATCACTAGGTAATGGAAGATCTATAAGCCTGGTGCCTTCTGTTCTTGAAAAAGAGCTGAGATGGTGGTTTATCATTCTCCAAATATCCCATATGCTTTAGCATTCAAACCTCTCAGAATTCTGCCTCTTGCATCATATTTATTGTCACCTCCTCCTCCCCCCAATCTTTGCTGTTGGTCCAGTATATGCTACTGTATGTCCAGTAGCATATTGATAGAGAAGAGTGTGCTTTTCCAGTTTTGAAACTTCCTAAAACTGCAGTCAGAAATGCTGCTCTGGCTAAAACTGGTGGAAGTAATGATGTCAATGACCCACCCACTCACTAATTTCTTTCTCATCCTTCCCATCTACTTCAAGTTCAGTTTTCTTGGGTGACTCCGAAGTAAACTACTCCACCAAAAACCTGTTTATTTTCTGTTGGATCATTTGCCCTGAAGTTGCATAATTCTTTGATGTGATGTAAAGAAGAGAACAGGGACATACGTGGGAGTGGGGACATGAAGACAGAAAGGCTGCCATCTTTGGTGGCAGCCCACATTTGTATCAGATTAAGTGCAGCATGAATCACTCTTGGAGAGAAGGGGTTGATCACAACTTCTCTACTCAGGGAAAATACGATACTATAACGTCACACAAGCTACTTCTCATTCCTTTTGAGTTCTTTAGTTTGCCTTTCATTTCTCAGCTGGAGACACAGCTTATGCACTTCGGAAATGAGATACATATACGTGAAAATTCCTTCAAATCAAATGGTTTGTTTTCTGTTTCATTTTTTTGGCAGTTGTTTTGGTGTTTGTTGTTGTTGGGTTTTTTAATATCACAAACACATTTCTGGATGAAACCATGGAGGACTCTTTCTGTATTCATTCTCCCACTAAATTATTTATACTTCATGCCCTTGCCTTTTAGTGCTAGGTAGGCTCTACTATATTTTTTGTGTGTAGCAAAAAGTTTTTTCCCCCCTCATAAAAGGAAAAACATACCAGAGATCACTGTAAACCAATCAAGATTATTAATGCTACTCTTCTCCTGAGGGAGATGCCTGGTGTTTCTATTGTTCCAGGACATTCATCTCTCAGAAGTGCATATTCAGCATTTTCCTCCTCTGTATTTCTTGTCGTCATGGGTAATATCCGGTGTGGAGTAGAACACGGGTGAAACTTCAGTATCTTTTGATCTCTCACTCTCTCTTAGGAGGTTAGGGATAAAAGCAATATGACTTGGGAGGCAGCCTTTCAGTCGATCTTTCTGTGGGCAATTATTGTATCTGCATTGTTAGGTGCACTTGCTTAGCACCTGAAAAAGGCCTGACAGATTCAAAACTGAGTTCTGCAGTATTTGGAAAAGAAAATATTATATTCTACTGTGAAATTAAAAGGAACATGTAGCTCTGTAAGGAGCTCAGTATCTCTGTGAGAAGTAGAGAATGCAGTTCATACTTTTTAGTAAATAATAAGGCCTAAACCTAAATAATTAAACCTATTAGGTAATTAACTATGTTCTGGGTGGGATCAAATACATAACCCAAAGAAGTAATTCACAAGAAAACATCTCAGTGAAAAAGGTGTCTCAGTATGCGTAGTTTTCACCCCAACCCAGGCATCTAATTTCTTCTGTCACTTAAATATAAATAATCATTGAGAACTGGAAATGAATGGGCAGCTAGGCTGGTTCTATGTCCAACCATAGCAAAACCCTTTCTGATCATAAAAAAACAGCTCCGGGTTTGTGTCAAATGTGTAAATATGTCTGTTGTTACACTGCTGCCAGTTCAGTGGGAACAGTTTTGGGAGAGGGAGCACGCAAAAGCTAAATGCATAGTCTTCCAACCACTGAGGGATGGGCCACAATCTTGATGAAAGCTTCTGAGGTGTGATGAGTCAGAGAAGGTGTCACAGGGAGAGCCCTCTTGTTCTATTGTTAAACTTTTCTTCTTTTTTCTGGAACAGACAATAGGTTTCTTATCTCCCCTCCCCTCCTCTCCTCTTCCCTGCAAGGCATGTGGTCAGGGGAGGAACTTTCTCCTTTTCACGTGACAAACAATGGAGGATCCTTTGTCTTGTCTTCCCTTCCTGGCAAGGCATGTGACTAGGGGAGGGGCCTGAGGCCCAGGGCAGGCTGAATGATGATCAATGGTATGTGAAGACATGCCCACAAGGCATGTGACATGGGAGGGGCCCGAGGCCCTATGAGTATCACAGTATCACAGTGTAGATAAGGCTGGAAAGGATCTTGAAGAGCATCTCGTCCAACCTATAATCCAACTAACCTATCCTCTACATCTAGATCATATCACTCAGCACCTCGTCCAGCCTCCCCTTGAACATGTCCAGGGTTGGTGACTCAACAGCAGTACAGCTGCTGGGCTTGAAAGAAGGGGCGTTGTGTATCTTCTGGACTGAGGAAGCCTCATTTTCACCTCTGATCTCTACTGCTGCCATTTTGCCCAGGACCACGTGGACTCTTCATCTCAGTACCCTTGCTGACTGCTGGATCTTCCTGCAGCCCTTTGGACATTCTAGGAAAGGATCACTGGCTGTTACTCCACTGGTTTGCCTACCCTGAACCCTATTCCCCTGCCCCTGGAATCCCGGAGGTGCCCTGGTTTCCCTTGAACTAGGCAACCCCTGGTGCTTGTTTTTTCCCAGCTGTCTACAGCTGTCATTTTTCCATTGTTTTTGATACTGTTATTGTTGTTCAAACATATCTATATATATATATAATTTTTTATTTCTCCCAGTAAAGTTCTTATTTCTCTCCATATATATTAAAATATTTCCAAATTCAATTCGTACTTCATCTTAATTGACACCAGGGCAGAAGGGAGTATAGTCAAAAACCTGGCCCTGTGCTTTGCCAGGGCATGACCCACAGCCCTTCAGCCCCATCACATTTGCCAGTGCAGTGCAGGAGCCAGAGACAGCAGGCAGACCCATAGGTCTACCCCCACTGCTCTGTAACTCGCCGTTTGATTTTATTTCCCATATTTGCTACAATAACCTGTGAAGCACTGTTGTGAAGGAGGGCTTTTAAATAAATAAAGGCTGGTGATGAACAGCTTGTTTTTAAACAGGAAACTGTGTTTCATCCAGCTTCTCACTTATTCAGGGAACAGAGGAGTGAAGAAGAGGTGATAATGACAAGGGCTGCCTCCAGGGAGGGAGTGGAGACAGCACTGAGGGGGGTGGAGAGCTCAGATTGAAGCAAAGGGAGAAAAGGAATACAGTACAGTGAAATGAACACGGTGGAAATAAATAAAGGACGAGCAAAAGAAGAGTTTATTAGAAGTGAAACAAGGCAGAACTATTGAAACTTTCAGAGCTGTAAGGATCAGGAAATGAGAAAAAGTATGAAAACATTCCAATCAAAATTTCTAAAATAGGCACCAGTTAATACACTCAGAGAGGGGAAAAAATAACAGGGAGGCTTCGATCCTGTCTGTCTCTTTCTCTAATCTAGTCAGCAGTGTGCCCACGTTCCCATGCGACATGACGGTAATTATAAGCTGTGATCTATCAAAGCAGGACCTGGAAATTTTCATTTTATTTCTCTGGAAACATATGTGGAGGGCTGCAAAACTGTTAAGCATTGGTTCTTCTCAACTAACCACATTGTTATTTAGCACCATGATTCTGTACATAATGAGAGTGCCAGAGTTTCCAGTGAACAGGTCTTGACAGTATCACACAATTAGGGAAGAAATGTAATAAGTATGTCCAACACCTCACCCTGGTTTACTGTCTCTTAGTGTCTAATGGAAATTCCTAGCAGTTGTCTCCTCTTTAAATCATGATCCCACAGAAGGCTCCCTTTCCAATTAATGAAAAGTCTTGAAATGTAAGAACATACTTAAAGAGACCTTTTAAATTTTTTTCCAGTTTTGTCACGTATTTGTGCTTAAGGGTCAATTTCTCATTCTTCCTGGTAAACTACATACTGACAAACTGAAGGAGTTGAACACAAACAAGCCCTGAAAACACGGATTTCAGCTTTGGCATTTACTACATTTGGAATGGATGTCCTCCTCAATCACTTCACCAGAGCACCAGCATCCTGCTTTAAAGGTGTATAAACCCAGGCAAAGATAGGATTACCCTCAATCTAAAAACACTGAAGTATTTTATAAATGTGATATTTGACCTCGTTAGTGACAGCAGTTTATTGATACTTAGAGGAGCATCACAGCTAGAGGCATAATGGAACTTGTTGGGAGTTGTGGGAAATACAGTCTATGGCCCTAAGGCTTTAACATAGCCTTGAAAGACAGAGAACAGGTGTTAGCTTTGAAGTTCTTCTAACTTGCCTTCAAGTCTTGTTGTGCTAGACAGGAGCTTTGGAGATTAAAAAAAACCCCAAGAAACCTAAAGCAAATAGCCCCTCCCCCCAAGCCAAAGCAACCTACTCCACTCAGCTTTAAAGGCTCTCTTTCTGAACTGTAAACATGCTTATGAACCAAACATTAGCAGACCTACCATTCTCTTGAAAAAAGATACAGAATCTACTGGAAACTTGGATCAGAGAAGTAAATATGGTCGGGTGTGTGAAGCGAGATTTAGAGGTTTTCTCATTTTTACCTGGAAAACCTTTACTAAAATATTCTGCACAACTTACCAATCACCTTGCCATTGTCCCCATAGGACAAAGACACAAAGACAGAAGCCTGGAGCACAGATCAGTTCAGCTGGTGCAATAAGCAGAGGGTAGCATCCCATGCCAGCATGGAAAAAGCATGGGGAAAGAAAAAGAACTGAGCAGAAGGTTGCAGAGGTCATTGGAGGTAACTGATTAGCTCATGAGAAACCAGGAAAGAAAGAGCTATTCTTATGCTCTTTCAATATTCAGCGATATCAGATGAGAAGTGAAGACAGCTGATGTCCTAAGGATGCTCATTATTCACAAGTTTTCACAAGTGTATTTTCCGTTCCACCATCCAAGGTTTAGTATCTCACTCATGACAAATCTCTGTAGAACCCCCCTCAGTTCTCATCACTTTGTGAACTGCTGAGAGCAGTGTTTCTACAAAATTTTCACTTGTGGTACAGTAGTAGCATTTATACCATGTTGTTACTACATCACAATAGCACAAATCTTAATGAAGTCAAGATAAACAACATCTATGACCTCTCTCTTACATGTAAAATCTACACACTTGTACAGAAAGACATCATATTGTTTAGAGTCCATATTGATTTTTTTACATCTCACATCTTTGCTTGATAATTTCGTTCCACGATTTTTTTTTTAACCATGGGTCTGAAATTCATCATCTCCTACTTTTTAAAACAGAATCTGAGTATACAATTGTAAATGTAATTCTCAAATACAATTCCTAAAATTGCTAGGGATTCTATGTACTCTGGAAGGCCCAACCTTAAAAATTGCTTACCAACCAAAGCACTCCCTACTCCTTTCTTTCCCAGCTGTAGCTTGCATTCTGGTAGACTGTTGCTACAGTGAATCCCTGCTGCATTGCAACCTCCCCATTAGGACCCTGCCCATTTGCAAGAAAAATGTCTTGCCATTTTGCTTCAGCCGTTTGCGAGGTTCCCGGGCTGATGCATGAGCAGTGCCTCTGCTCTGCCAAGGGACAGTGTCACAGTGACTGTGGGGCGGGACTCACCCCGCCCTGCGGGGAGTGGGCTCGCAATGGCAGCATCGTGCTCCCGTCCTTGACCCAGGAAACTGCCCCATGAAATTGAGGCAAGCGAGGTCTGGCAAGCGCTGTGTGCTGGGAGGGCGCAGCTATTGCTGTGCCATGAGGAGGCTTCTGTTCCCCCGCCCTCTGGGACTGTACAGGCAGTGCTGCCTCTTCCAGGACCAGTGGATGTTAAAGGGAAAGAAACTCTGATACGCACCCGACCGCCCCACCCTGTGGGCTTCTCCGGGCTGCTGCGACCGCGTTCCCACAGCCCAAACCCCATGCCGCTTCCCCCTCCCCAACCCTGGTGATCGTGCCCACGGCATCCCGGTGTGGCATTCTGGCCCCGTGCTGGCAGTCCCACGGGCTGCTGGCATGGGGCCAGGACACCATAGGCATGATCACCAGGGCTGGGACAGGGGGGCAAGTGGTGCGGGGTTTGGGCTGTGGGAGCGTAGTCACAGCAGCCTGGAGAAGCCCACAGATTCTCAAAGGAGGGGGTGTCTCCCAAGTCAGAGGGGGCTCAGAAATGGTTCCCTTTGGTCCCCTGTGCTGAGGGAGCTTGAGGAGAGAAGCAGGAAAGTGTCCCCAGCGCTCCGGAGTGCCGGTGGGTGGGGCAATGGGCGTGGCCTGCATGCATATTAATGACCTGCATGTCTATGCAAGTTTGACTTTCTGCGGGGCCTTTGGCATGACCCGTTCCTCGCAAATGATGGGGTATAACTGTAGAATTAGATGACTTTGTTAGCGACAGCTGATTCCACCGCTGATTACACAACTCTGCCTTCCCAGCTGCTGCGCTGAAGATTACTCCCTGTGAAGCATGGATTATCTTGTTCCCTGGGTTTACCCTTCCTATGAACATACTCCTTGGTTTTTGATACGTATTTGTACAACACACATCACTGTTTCTCATTTAATTGGGTAATCTTTTGAGTCTGCCTCTGTAACCTTGTTCTAATGTAGCAAACTAGGTTCCCTCTCCCCCGCCCTTTTTTTTTAAACCACTGTTGAAGATTTCATGGGGTTTACTTACGTTGAGCTCTTACCTCGCTCCTATTTTATTCCACTTTGAAGTAGTTTGCAATAGTACCTTCATCACAGCTTTTTTAAGGAATCACCTTTTTTGGTTTTGACTACGTCTCATGAGTTCGAAGTTCTCATTTCTCACCGCTTCAGTTCTGTTGTGACTCTATTTGAAAATTAATTATACTTTTACTAAATGAAACTTGAACCACTGTCTTTGGATGGGTTGGGAAACCTGTAAGAGTGAATGATCAGTTGTGTAGCATTTCTTTTCAGCAAGGTGACTTCTTTACTTCACGTGGCTTTCCTGTTTCTTAACAAACTACGTATTCATGCCATGTGAATGACAGGAGCCTAGAAAGGCTCTTCCCAGTCTCTCAGTTCCCTCCTATGATTGAAATTTGAATTGAAATGCAGTTTCCCTAGACCACTATTCAGCTGTAGTGGTGCTAGTTTGAAATATGAATGCTTGGGAACAGTCTGAGTACAAATCTATAGAAATATAAATCAGAATATGGAATAACCATCTGCTCATTGACTTGTTCTTATTGAAAGGGACAATCAGCTTATTTTTGTTTCTAAGTGAATTGCAGTACAATAAATGAACTGCATAAGCCTAAGACAATATCTTTGAAATCATGTACAAACATTACAGAGATTCCCCACCACACTGTTTTCTATTTTGGAAATTAAGATGTGATTCTAAAACAAGTATTTTTGTCCAAACATCAGCAGACTTCCTGTTAAGAAACTCTTAAAAAGGAAGGGGGAAAAAAGAAAGGAAAGAACATAATGGATCAGCAAATAAGCCTTTTAAATAGCAACATAAAAAATACTGCCGATCATAATGCTGTAGCACAAAATATGTCTTTTAGAGTTATCAATGAATAATGCACTTATCATACAGACTGGAGGCATGTATGGAACTCACACTTGGTTGTTCTCCAAAGGAATATGTCTAGACATTTGAAATGCATATAATAATGTGTTGGTCTCTCTCACCAGCCTAGGCATGATACATCTGTCAACAAACATGGCAGCAAACATTAACCTGTGTGCTTCATTGTTGTTTTTGCTATAATTCATTTAACAATGATCATATACACTTTGATAATCTCAGTGAATTCATATTAGGTCAAGAAACTGTAACAAATATATTGCAACAAGAGCAACAGAGATGGCAGAGGAAAGTTTCCAGTTAGCAAATTTTGGAATTAATTTCTTGTGCCTTATTCATAATTAATACAAGAAATTTGAGAAAAAACATGAGACATTAGTAGCTCACTTCAGCTTGCTAGGATTGTTTTAAAACATTTTAAAACTATATTAAACATTTTATATCTCTTTTGGTTAATTAAAAGATAGATGGGCTAAGTAACACAGACGATAACTGAACCACTCATATTATTAGCATTTTACTGAAGGAAAAAGAACCTAAATGAGTAAAGTCTTCTTCTGTTGGAAGCCTAGGCCTTTACATATTTAAATATTAAATGTAGTCAATATTAATAAAATCAGAAAAGTAATTGGACAGAATAACTAAATGAATGTCATAGCTGGGTAGCAGTGTGGGGGTTTTTTAAAAAAACCCATCTTGCAGGTAAAGCATAGTTACAATGAGACATCCTAAAGCCAGTCTGTAGAACTGATATCACAGAGTCAGAGAATCACAGAACATTACGAGTTAGAAGGGATCCACAAGGATCATCTAGTCCAACTCCCCAGCTAATGCCCTTACAGGGATCAAACTCACACCCTAGAGCTGTGGACATAAACCTAGTTCCCTCACAGGCTCACAGGCCACTCCGAGCCGGAAGGGACTGCCAGGACCATCCAGTCCAACACCCCATCAGCTAGACCATGTCACTAAGCTCCTCATCGAGTCTTCTCTTAAACACCTCCAGGGACAGTGACTCCACCACTTCCCTGGGCAGACCATTCCAATGAGCAATCACTGTCTCTGTGAAAAAACTGTTCCTAACATTCAGTCTAAACCTCCCCTGGCGTAGTTTGAGGCCATGTCCTCTTGTTCTGGTGTCATCAGCCTGAGAGAAGAGATCCACACCCACCTGACTGCAACCTCCCCTCAGGTAGTTGTAAACAGCAATCAGGTCACCTCTGAGTCTCCTCTTCTCCAGACTGAACAACCCCAGTTCCCGTAGCCACTCCCCATAGGACTTGTCCTCCAGTTCTTTCACCATCCTTGTCGCCCTTCTCTGGACCCTCTCAAGCAGCTCAACATCCTTCTTAAACTGGGGAGCCCAGAACTGGACACAGTACTCAAGATGTGGTCTGACCAGCACCAAGTACAGGGGAAGGATAACTTCCCTAGTCTGACTGACCACACTGTTCCTGATACAGGCCAGGATGCCACAGTATCACAGTACAGATAAGGCTGGAAAGGACCTTGAAGATCATCTAGTCCAACCTATAATCCAACTAACCTATCCTCTACATTGGCCTTCTTAGCCACCTGGGCACACTGCAGGCTCATACTGAGTTTTCTGTCAATCA
>WEKX01016754.1:1385-12583 GCA_013390025.1 Pitta sordida | reverse complement strand
ACCCTTCTCTCGACCCTCTCAAGCAGCCANGACCCTCTCAAGCAGCCAAACGTCCTTTTTAAACTGGGGAGCCCAGAACTGGACACAGTACTCAAGATGTGGTCTGACCAGCGCCAAGTACAGGGGAAAGAGAACTTCCCTAGTCCGACTGACCACACTGTTCCTGATGCAGGCCAGGATGCCATTGGCCTTCTTAGCCACCTGGGCACACTGCTGGCTCACACTGAGTTTTCTGTCAATCAGAACTCCTGAATCCCTCTCCATTTCATCACTTTCCAGCCACTCATTCCCCAGTCGATAGCAATGCATGGGGCTGTTCTGTCCAAAGTGAAGAACCTGGCACTTAGTCATTCCCCTCAAAAGAAGTAAAATGAGGGGTGTCTCTGATGCCCCCATTACAATATTCTGTGTTATTTCCACTTAGCTTGTTGTTGGGTATTTTATCGTTATTTATTCTTTAAATCAGATAGAGGTATAATTTAAAAATCCATCTATCTGGAGCACATTTTCCTGACACAGTGAAAGAGTAATGCTATTGTTGGATTTTTATTTAGTTTATACCATAGAATTGCTTAGTTATGGAACAAAACTGACCAAATCTTGCCTTGTGTTTCAAGTTTAGAATATTGCAGCCGGTTATAATAATATCTGCTGATTATTTAGGGACATTTCCAATTCTGTTTCCTCTTCTACATTTATGTGATCTATTATATAATCATATAAATATATTATATATTATATTTACATGAGTCAGGAATGCTTTCAGAAATTTCCTTTTTGTCAGCTAGCAGTCAAACTGTCCCCAGGCATAGAGGACAGAAGGAAAAGGAAGTATCACAGAGTTTTTCTAAGAGAAAAATCTGGAACACCTTGCTTCCTTCACTCCTTAGGACAACAGTGTATAATTATCTCATGCAGTAAATGCATTACATATTGCAGTGGCCTCCCAAGCTCTCTTAGATCTAAATGACTCCACAGCAACTTTCCAGGGCCTCATCTTCCCATGGTCCCATGGTGAAATGTGGTTGTTAATGTGCTTCTCTGTCTGTAACAGGAAGAAGCTTCACAAGAGTAAGTAAGCACTGCTACTAACACAGTATCATGGCTAAGGCATTTCTTTGCCATGCACCACTAAACTGGTGGACTCTGCTCCCAGTACGTGGGTGAAGAACATGCTCACATCAGATCAGTCTGAGGAGATACCCTCATCCACTTGTCACAGAATTACCCCCATGGTCCAGCAAAGCCAATCAGAGCCAGTTGTCCAGGACTGTGTCCAGATGGCTTTTGAGTATCTCCAAGAATGGCATCACCTCTCTGGCCAATCTGTGCCAGTGCTTCATCACCTGCAAAGTAAAAAACTGTATCCTTCTGTTCAGAGGGATTCTTCTGTGTTTCAGTTTGTGCCTGTTGTCTCTGGTCCCATTTCTTGGTGTCACTGAAAAGAAACTAGGTCTGACATATTTTCACCCTTCCTTTAACTGTTTATATTTGTTTATGAAATCCACACTTTTCTTCCCTTTTGTGTTTTTCTGCTTTTGGAGGGATGGGTGTGGGGGGGTGGTGTGTCTTAATGCCCTCCAGATGGCATGATACCCATAAAACATCTCATGCAAACTTACCTGAGCCACAGCCTTTGATAAGAAGATTTTCTTTCTCCTGTAGACAACTGCAATCTCACAGAGTGGAAGACTAGAGAATTCATCTTCTAGGTAAGACAGCTCCTGAACGAATGCTCTGCTCCTACCGGGATTAAAAGGTAGCCTCCAAAGCACTTACCCAGACATCACAGTCATACTGGGAAGTTTAAACTACTTTACTAGCAAGTTACCCTTGAGTTGCAGGGGGGAAATTATTTAACAGTCTGATGGCTCTGATTTCAAATTGTGTGGCAGACCTCAGCTATCAGCTAAAATAGTTACAGAGTCCCACAGGGCTCATAGAATAAACCTGCATCTCTGTGTCAGAAACAGGTCTTTCCCAGTGCTGCCTGTGAAGAAGAACTCCATACACATTGCTCTCAGAGCAGGATAAAAAACTAGAACATGACATGATCTCAGCAGAGGATCTGGGCATATAAACAGCAGCTACAATCAGAAAGACATCTGTATAAAGCTGTCACTTTCTAACTTACTATCTGCTGCCTGTATCATGTCTAGGTGATTGCATCTACCTGAAAAACCCACATCAACATGCTGCTACCCTTTTCCCGGGTAATGCAGTGTAGGGGTAAATGAGTGAGACAGATTTTTATTTTCTCTTCTCAGGCAGTGTTTGGAGACCTGCTACTTGAGTAGTAATGGCTGAATCCTTCACCAGTTGCTGGAAGGGCAGAGATAAGCCCCAGCTTCATGTTGATTTTGAAGTAGAGAGTGATACTGTGGTTGTTGTGACAGATAAACAGTCATAAGCCAGGCTGCATCACCTTGCACACTACATTTAAAAACTAACCACGAGAATTTGCTTTATCATCATCATGCATGTCTGCACTTCCACAGGTCAATAAAGAAGCAGACAGAAGAGCAAGAGAATTTCTGATCAAGACTGCAACAGCTGCATGTGCACGTGGCCCTAGGAGGTGGGCAGTAAGCAGCCATAAGGAATGGTGGTGACCAGTGTAAATGCAATCAGGGATTAGGAAGACAGAAAATAGGGCTTCAGCTTCAAACAGCAAACTCTAGTGCAGCTAGTGTGATTCAACATGATTTAAAAACTAAAGAAGAAGACACACAAAATGTTAAAGTCTGTTGCAGAAACAAACCCAAACCTCCACAGTATTTCTTCTGAGATCTCAAAGCAGTTTCTGGAAGATTTCATGACATGTTTCATTTATGTTTTTGGTGATGGCAGGCACAGAAAAAGTTATTTTTCCCAGGGATAGCTGCATTCCCACCTTTCTGAGATGTGGTCTTCCACTCCTCTATCCATATTGAACACCAGAAGTACACTATGTAAGAAAAATAACTTCCAAAACATGGAGAGATGAACTAAAACATAGCACCGAAAAGAAGGAGAGGAGAGAGGGAACAACTCTCATTGTGTCATACAGTTTCTCTTTTCCTACTGCTTGGTTATGTAGCCCTATCAAGATCAATTGACTGACATCTGATGTGTTTTGCCAATGGATCAACTGCAATGCATATCTGATTCACAGATGTTTCAGCTTGGATTTACTACCTATCTAGCAATCAGAGAGAATCCTGATGCTGATCCTTCACAGATTCACAGAAATTCCTTCATCCATTGCAAATATATTTATACATTTTACTCTTGGTCAGCCCCAGCAGCAGTGTCCTATGGAAGGTAAAGTGAGACTCTCAGCTAGATAGGATTTTTACAATTGGATGCATTGTAGCTGTTGCTCCTTTGAGAGGAAGAGCACTAAAGCCATTTTGAAGCACAGGAAACTTTGTTTTAGCTGTTCATAAGGCACCTTTGACTATCAGCCAACACTGAGTGCTGTGTTTGTAATCAAAGTCACACTGCTTAACTAGTTTCTCCATTCAGTTGGGAGATTCAACCAGCGTGTTGGAGACCATGTCCAAGGGGCTGTGTAGCCACGATGCAGCTACATCAGGGCTGTAGTTGGGGTGAGACACACTGTCAGTTTGGCAGCCATACTAAAAGCCATAAAGTCTTTAGCCTGGCATTGACAATATCTGTGACATCCATTCTCATTTCTCAAAATAGATGGAACAGGGCTAGAAATAGCAGACATAAATTAAATAGAGATAGAATTATATTTGAATATTTTTGAGTTATTGATGTATTGCAGACAGAGGATATCAGTGAATGAAGAAGTCTCAGTACACTGGGACAACCTTCAGAAGGTCCTCGCTTTATTCCATCCATTTGCTCACTGACATGGTCTAGATGGTGGGAGGCTTGAATGAGTGGAGTGTGGTGCCCTTGGTTCCACGCTTGTGGGCCTGATCCCTGGGTGGGTGTTCGCTTGGGAGTTGGACTAGATGCTCCTGTGGGTCCCTTCCAACTCAGAATAACCTGTGCACCTCTGAAGTGTCTCATATCACTCTCCTGTCATGTTTCTGTATGTCTCTCACTGTATACATCTCCAGAGAGGTTTTCCCCTTTATCATACATTTCATGAAAAAGCTGCTGCTTTTCACTTAGCAGTGATGTTGTTCCAAACAAATTACGTTCTCAAAATAGCTCTTTTGGTTCTCATCTTCCTGACTTCTATCTATATCCTCTTGCACTATGTTTCAAGGGCATTGTGTCCCTTGATTTTGCACATTCATCAAAACATTCATACTAGAAGCCAGGAGTATGAGCTCGCTTATCTAAATCCCAAGTTTCTCAAGATGCAGGAGCCCTGAAAAAGTTCCCACATTGATGAGTATAGTTTTCGCATTTTTCTTCATGAGCACAGCCTGCTTGATGAAAACTTGGCTGTCACCAAGAACTATGTGACTCTGGGGATTTTTACGTATTACCTATTGTCCTGGTGTTGGCAAGGACAGGGTTAATGCTTGCAGTAGCCAACAGGGGCATGGTCAGGACCCTGAGGTCATTCTATACCACCTCATGTCATTCACAGGGGGTGGAGGCAAAGGGGTCCCTTCCAGCTGGGGCAGCATGCAGTGAGTGGTCTAAGTAATACCATGTTCTGCATCATGAGCGCTCACACATTAATCATTTGCCTCTCTTGTACACTTTGTTATTAATATTGTGGCTCTTATTGCTCATTTCCTTCTCTCATTGCTATTTCCAGTAAATTGTTTTATCTCAATGTGTGATCTTTACTTTTGTGCCTCCAAATCTCCTCTCCAGCCTGCCACAGCAGGAGGAAGAGGGGGAGAGGGGAGTGAGCAAGTGGCAATAGATCTGGAGTGCTTCAGTGGGAACACTAAATTGGGCAATACCATTCCTAAACTACCACATCTATTCTCCTCCTATTTACCTGCATGAGAGCTATGAAATCGTGCACTGTAAAACTTCTGAAGACAGGAAAACCTCATCAAAACTATTTGCCTGTGGCAGGAAACAGCAATATGCTCATTAGCTACAAGGATGATGACTGTCTCAGGATTCCCAGAGAACAAGTGTCTGTCCTAAACCACTTGCACTCTCCAAGTGGTAGCCTGATGGTCTTCCCCATGCCCACAACATTCACCTAACAGAATCAGAAGATATAAATTCAGCTCTTACCCTACCAGGTTTTAAAGTGAAAAAAGCAGACAGAATTAGTCTTCATTCTAATAGCCTATGTATCATTCAGAGAAGTGTCTTGCCCTCTCCCCTTCAAACATGCAATGTATCCATTTAAGAGAGGTACCTCTTGAAGATATACCTACCCTTCCTAACACAACCAGGCACAGCCAAAGGCTACCATCATCTGAAGTTATGCTAATCTTTAGCCCTGAAAAACCTACATTCATGCTACAATGTAAAAATTAAAACTGTTGGATAGCCATGTTTTGTCAAGAAATAAGAAATCTTAGATCAGATTTTTCCTGAATTTCTTAATAGTGTTTGAACACTAGTTGATCATTCAACTTCACCTATTTATCGCAGAGATGTTCTAGAGGACAAGTCCTCAAACTCCTTTATGGAACATACTCAATGTGCGGTGATGAGCAACCAGGCCTCCAGCTCTTGGTCCTTTACATGTGATTGCTGTTTAGTAATTTCTATTTAGAGGCTTATTTCCAAGTCTAGCCTATGACAATGTACCCACAGAGATAAAGAAAGTGCAGAGATAAAGTGAGTACATGAGAGAGCAAAGGTGCATGGGATCAGAGTGGAATTAAAGACTTAAAATAAGAAGAAATTTCTTAGTTCTCCTGGTTTCCACACATCTCAGAGCAGGAGATGAAAACACAAAACCCATGTATGTACTGTGTGGTGCTCTCAGCTTGACAAACCTCAAGACAACTCATCCCTTCAGGATTATCCTTGCCAGGTTCTTCTGTCCTATTCCACTTCTGCAGACCTCTACAGAAATCACATAGTAGGATTTATTGTCTGAGCAGTGTTACCTCCACAGTAAGAGTTAAAACAGATCTGTTTGCAAGTTGTTGTACCTGGTAGCAGAAAGGTTGATGACTCAGTCTGCAATTATGGGTCTGTCACCCCAGAGAGGAAATGAACACTTTAACTGCCATATCTGAAAGGTACAGAGAGCCCTTTGGCTTTAGCCAGCCAGCCTTGGCCCCTGTTCCCTGCAATCTTTAAATATGCAGAGGAGCCAAGAAGAATTTTCACATGTTGAAAATCTAGACGTACATGCTAATATTTTGCTGAGGTAGAACTGAGGAACCTGACCCCATGATACCTCAGTCTCACATTGTTGGGTTGCTCAAGCCTTCTACAACCAACCTAGGCCACCAAACCCCATGTAGAGAAGGCAAGGGAACACAGGCAAACAGCTGTTTTATCGTGTTTAAAACTCTTCCCAAGAAGACTGAGGTGCTGACAGAAGGTAGCAGCTGAGGAAGAAAGCATGGGACATGTGCCATCAGCACATTGGCAAGATCTAGGTGTACAGTGACAGGAAGGCTGCTCCCACTTCTGAAGAAAGAGGAGATGAAAGGTCCTTGGAAATAATTTTGCAGTTATGAGGGGGAGTTAGTGCATCTTTTCCGTTGTGTCTAACTCCCCCTTGTCCCCAGGGACACTGGACAGCATGAAGGACCACCAGGTAGCCTGAAGATGGGGGAGGTGGCAGAGACACTGATGCATATGGAGAACTACTAGAAGACAGGACCAAGCCCTGAGTGGGAGATGAAGGGCTTCACGTGAAGGTAGAGTTTCATAGCCAGGTATTTTCACAGCCAGAGATCATAAACCACTCCATTTGCAACAAGGGTTTTATGTCATTTGAACACATTACTCACAAATATGTCCTACAATGCTGCTAGCCTGAATTTCAATTTCCAAGATGACTGACTCACTAAGTGCTAGCAGAAATCACATCCAAGGGCCTCAAGGGCACCCCAAGTGTGGCCACTTGGGAGATGGGCAGAACTGTATGTGGATACACTAAAATATGTCATGTGGAGAAGGGACAGGGAAGGCTTTAGGCTGGGATCTCTAAAATAAGAAAAATTAATGTTCAAAGGTACTAAAGAGCAAAGCAAAATTTTCAGATATAGCATGGAAATGTTGTTTGTCTGACACAGTTTCACATAGGCCTGCTGAGTGATGTTTCTGTTTCCAGGAAAGTGTACTTAGGCAAGGAGAACAGATAGATGTTAGCAGTCTCACTTCCCCTGTGTTGTGCCATATCTAGTATGTAGAGTGACTCACCCACTCAAGGGGGAACACTTCCAAGGTGTGTATTATGTTACTACTCCTTACGATCATGCACATCCTGCATGTACTTTTCTATGTGACTCAAATATAGCATTCATGTAGTTGTTGCGCTCTCTTCATCACATTTTCCCCAAGGCAGTGCCAATAGAAAGCCAGTTCCAGAGAAACCTTGTCTGTCAGAGAGGGCACAGGTGCCACCCGAAGTCGTTAGTGAGAGTTAGGGTACAAGGTCTTTGTTAGCACATACTGATAACCAGGCTGTTGATGAAAGCAGTGTTGCCTGCCATACTGGCAGGGCTTTGGCATGCAGTCTGAGCTGGGCTAAATTAGGTCCTTGGCCCAAAAGCACTTCAAAGCAGTAGAAGTCTCTCCATTGCTCCTAATACCTACACCATATTTTACAGAGCTGATCTGCTCCCACTTAGCAGACTTTAGCTGCACCTCACAGAGGGGAAGGAGGAGGCAATATTGCCATCTGCCTCCCAACAAATAGTCCAGGAATACACAGGAACAAACCAGTATCAGCTGGTATGTATTACCACTGGCTCTGTGAGGCAGCTCAGAAAAGACTCTCCTTGGATCACAGAAAGGGGAGACAAAAATATGAGCTGCTTACTCCATCTGCTACTAGGGGAAAATTTGACTTCCCACATCTCAAATCACTATTTCAAGGACTATTGGTAAAGAAACCTCCANTCAAGCAGCTCAACATCCCTCTTAAACTGAGGAGCCCAGAACTGCACACAGTACTCAAGATGAGGTCTGACCAGCGCTGTGTACAGGGGAAGGACAACCTCCCTGGACCTGCTGACCACACTGTTCCTGATGCAGGCCAGGATGCCATTGGCCTTCTTAGCCACCTGGGCGCACTGCTGGCTCATGTTGAGTTTCCTATCAATCAGTACACCCAAGTCTCTCTCCACTTCACCAGTCTCGAGCCACTCTTCCCCCAGCCGATAGCGGTGCACGGGGTTGTTGTGGCCAAAGTGAAGAACCCGGCACTTAGTCTTGTTAAACCTCATATTGTTGGAGCCTGCCCACCTCTCCAGCCTGTCAAGGTCCCTCTGGAGGGCCTTCCTACCCTCCGGCTGTTCAAAATCTCCCTTGAGCCACTTGCATGGATAGCCTTCATGTTAATGCACTAGGACAATCTTTTCCCTTTCCTGTTGGCAAATGAAGGTGTATAAACCAGAGGTTCTGAGTCACAGGCTTACAGGGCACAGGATGTGACATATGCTTTATACTGCTTTAAGCTCCATCTCTGAATCTTGTTGAGACACTATTGTTTGTCACTGGAGTTACTCCTGCTCCTCCCCTCTAAGTCCGTTAACTATACTTTGGCTGGGATGCTAGACACTGAAGCAAATCAGGAGCAAAGTTATTTGAGGCAGTGAAACGTTTCATGAATATGTAAGCTACGTAAGCAAAAATGGTATCAAACCTCATAATTTCAAAATAAACCACTTCTAGCAGAAAATAAAATCCCAACAGCAACCCCTTTTTGTTTTTCCCAGAGAATACTTATCCTCTTGAAAGAAAGCACAAATATTATTGAGACATGTTTTCACTTGAAATTCTAGTGAAAGAGGCTTTGTGACACACAAACTAACATCATGGTTAAGCAGGAAATCGTCTTAAGTGGCAGGTACCCACTCAACATTCCCACCCTTCTCAACCTCTTCCACTGACCCCTGCCCCCTCTCCCTCTTACATTTCCAGAAGAATACTGTATTTCTACTTCCTAAGGGTGGCAACATTACACTTCTTTCCCAAATGAAGATATTTTTGTCAGTTCTTCCTTTTAAGGAGGCACTCTCAAAATCAAAGTTTAAGAAACAGAACATTAAGGGTGCTTCTCTGTATGGATGTTCCTTAGAGAGAGACTACAAGTAACTCTCAGTATTTAAAGAAAACCAGTCTTAGGTGTGAAAAATCCTGAAGCTCTCATAACAGCCTGTCAACACTGGAANCCAGTCCCTTCACCATCCTCGTTGCCCTTCTCTGGACCCTCTCAAGCAGCTCAACATCCCTCTTAAACTGGGGAGCCCAGAACTGCACAATATTTCCATTCACATCAAACTGGAGCATAGGAGATCCAAAGGCAATTTTCCTGCAAATGTTTTTAGCTTCTCCCAGAACCAGTAGTATTTCAGGCTGGGGTTTTGAGGTTGGAGGTTTTGAAAGGGCTTTTCTCTCACCTATGCACAAAAAAGTCACAGAATCACAAAATATTCTGAGTTGGAAGGGACCCACAAGGATCCCTTGAGTCCAACTCTTAAAGGGCACCACTGCCTCCCTGGCAGGAATCAAACCCCCGGTCTCCTGCATGAGAGGTGGGGATTTACAGTGCAGGAGGTTGCTCAGTTTTTCTCTGGGCTATTGAAGATGTGAAGCTTGTCTCAGAAATAATTAAAAATCTCCTGGAGTAAGTGTTTTTCCTTCTTCCTACCCAAACACCAGACAGCCTTTACTCCAGGCACATGTAAGAGCACCAAGGATAGACCAGCTGGAATATAAAACAAAAGCCTAGCAAATCCTAGTAGATGTCTGCTAAAAAAACAGAGAGCAGAAGAATGCGTGATCCATTTTTAATCAAGACCCCATCAATGAGGAAATCCTACTCCAAGATTCTGTTCTGGTGAAGGAATGCTGGACATGGCAAGAAGCCTGCTCATCCCAGCTCACAGCAGAGCATGTTGGAAATATTTGCTCTCAAGTTCTTCTATAAACTGTTACACTTAAATGAAATTTGGTAGATTAGGGTTTGAACTGCATCTTCATACCTCTGTGCTCTATCTGCCTCGTAGTCTAGTCAGGATCCAAACCATATATTATTCCGTTCCTCTGAAAATGTCTCAGGTCTATTTGGCAGAGCTTTAAAGCATCTATAAGGCGTTGATGAATTTCTGTGACTAGGCCAACTTGATAAATTTGTGACTTTTTGTAGAAAGCAAAACAGACAGCTGCGGCTCTAATATGGAAAACAGCTCATCTAAGATAACCACTGCAGAGAGCATTTAAAATATTAGGAATTGCTTGCTTTCTTACTTATTAGAGAGTATCTGTTCATAATATATGGAGGCAGGGATGAAGGCCCCAAACATTACAAAGAGAGAAAGTTACCATTCAGAGTGGACTTTCCTAAGTCATAAAAATTCCTCCACAAAAATTTCCCCAATGGGGACAATCTTAGGCCAGCAGCAAATGGCTTGCTGATGGCTATTCTGTACCTAGCGATCTGACAAAACGGCCACATGCTGCAGTACAACCTGACTCAATGTTTGGCTATGAGTACTAAGAACAAGCAAGTGTTATCTCATTGGGCAGCAAATAGAAATTGCTGCTCAGAACACAGGGACTGCTGAGCAGTCTGAATCAATCTGTTTCATAACAAAAACTATGGCCAAATCCAGTAATCCAGGTTTCTGGACAAGGAAACATCAAAAGGTCTTTCCCCAGGCTCTGGAGCTCTCTGGTCTTTAGATGCTTTAGGCATTGAGACAGATGTTGGTGACAAAATTATATCCTGTTTTGTAAGGGTGTCCTATCTTTTCTTTTTTTTTGAAAACTGAGCAGAAGGAGAACAAAGAATCTCTCCAAAAACTCTTTTGCAAGCTTAATTCTTTCCTAGGTTATCAGACCTCCATTACATCCAGACTGAAATACGTCTGTCACAGCTGCAGGGCATTTAATATCCACTTTGCCACAGAAACATGAACATTTTGTCCTCTTAGGTCCAAAACCCAGAATGAGTTCTTTCTGGCCCTTCTATGTGCTCTTACATACATAATTTTTGGAAGGGAGACGCCACACCAAAGCTCCACAGAAATTTCTATGCAGAAAGATTTAGATTCTGAGTTGTAACTGTGCCATTGGGCACCTGTCCATGACATCTTCACAAAATCACAGAATTAACAAGGTTG
>WEKX01016752.1:59391-105406 GCA_013390025.1 Pitta sordida | reverse complement strand
ACTGCAGTTTCTTGATTTCAGTATTTACATGCTTAGACTGACACATCATGCACTTCTTTCAAAAGAAATAAAAAGCTTTCCAAGTTTTCTTTGTTATGAGAAAAGAAACAGAAGAACTGTCCTTGATGGCGAGAACTTTGCTTATGTTGGTGTCTCTTTGATGTGCTTGTGTTAGTGGAGAGGGAGGGCGTTGGCAGCATGAAGTGCTCTTCATTGCATCTGCCTTGTCTTTTAAAGTGAATGGGAACTGATATTTGTACCACATGCACATATAGTTTATTTCTATGTTTATACGCATCTACATGTATAATCAATGTGGCACTGCGGAAGGAAGTGAAGTATGTGGTGCAGCTTTAATTCCACAAATACAAGCTTGTCCCTGTGTGTGTCTATCTAAAGCAAGCCTGAGTTGTCTGATCTGTGTTATCCTTCATTGAGAGCTGATTTTGTCACTAATGTAGTTCACTGGCCAAACTCTTCTGTTCTGAAGTTTTGGACCTCTGTATTCCTAATGCCGTTATCTCTCCATCCTGCATCATAGTATTAATCTCATTGTTTCTCCATATCCAGATAATTTTCTCCATTACTTCTGGTGTGTCCTGCAGTCTCTTTTCCAGCCAGGAAAGTTTTTATGACTACTTAGGTTATCTACAGCTCACCAGACCCCACTGGTAGAAGCTGTTTTTCTTAATGTTACTATTTGTGTTGTCCTTTTTTAAGTGTCGCCCAGTACCAATTAATTTAGCAGACCCAAGTATGTTCATCAAGAAATTCGATTAGAAGCATCACGGCATTATTTTTTCTTGAAGGATCAGGGTAGACCACATGTGAAGACACATGTGCTTTCCAGCCTTAGCTGCTCAAAAGAGAACTGCAGGGCTTCTGACATGGGTGTGAGTGTTCTTAGAAGAGAATTAACACTCATTTGTTTGAGTCTTTAATTCCAGGGAGATTCTTAGCCCAAACAGAAGCCATGTTTCTCCTTCTGTATGTAGACTAATAAGGAATTTGCATAACACCAACGTGTTGCTATGATGACCTGCAATTTGATAGCTTTTCCATCTAAAAATACAGCTCTGTGTGCCCCTCATTCCCTGTTTTACTCCTCCTTTCTCCCTCCTGTATGTTAATTTATTTTTTTTTAAATAACCCAGCTGGTAGTTGCCCATGGGGAGTTATAGGAGATGTTTCATACGTGTGGGAAAGAGTCAAAGTGCTTGTGTGCTTGGTATACCAGCAAGTCTTTGCAAAGGAGCAAATGTGTACCAGCAGGTTGCTTGGGAACCCAAGATTTCCTTTTCTGAACTGTCTCTGGAGATTTTTACACTGTTACATTTGCTGCTGAGCAGGTTTATTAACTATGTAGTACAACTTTACAGTCAACAAGGAGTAGGCAATGGGAGTTAGTTGTGTCAAGGTTTCGTTTTTGTTCATGGATGAGTAGTGACCTGCCAGTGTGTAACAAAATAGAGTTTGAAGAGTCCCCAGTAGATTTTCTTTGGGCAACCTGTGAAGATAGATCCAAACCACAGCTCCCTTTCCAACTCATGGGCTACGCTGTCTTTGTAATAGTTATGCTTTTCTTTATTCATACTGCATTTTTTTCTGACCAATGTGTTTTCTCTTTTCCGCCTTTAGCATAAATTACTACTTTTTAATTTCGCAGTTCACTCAGGGGTTAGTGTAGTACTCACCAGCAATTCATTAATACATTAGTCCATCTGTTCACTTGGAAGCTAATTTAGTTGAATTTGGTAGTGAGAGCTTGCTGAAATTGTTAAGGTTAATGACTCGGTGTTTTACAAGACAAAATACATTTGATGTTCAATTGATTGCTTGAGTTGTTTTATTGAATAATATGAATATTTAGCTACTTAATTTCATGGAAGAGCATCTTTGTTATTGCACCAGTGCTAGTGAAACTGATGACATTCTCATCAGTTGGATTCATTACTCTGCCCCAAAAAACTCTGTTTGGTCTCACAAATCCCAGTTCCTTTGATGTTCCAGACATTCCATGGTGCATTCAGAAGGGGGAAATTCTTTGCATTAGCTTGCCTTATGGTAACAGAACTGTACAGATGCATTCACAGTGCATAAGTACATGTTGTTGCTGTAAACTCTGTCCTTGAAGATTCTCTCATAGGCTCTTCAGTGTCTTGGGATTGACTGAAGAGTGTTAAAAGTCAATGGAAGAAGAGCAGACTGAAGTTAACAAGGTCAATGAGATACGGAAAATCATGAGAAATTTGTTTAGACATCAGTTAATTGGCTCCTTTTGATAGCCTGGTGAAGCATCTAGTTACTAGAAAATATAGATTATCTAAGGACTGTTAGCTTTCATACTTATCTTGAATATTTGCTTTGGAGGCTTCAGCAATGCTAGATTAGCACATTTGTGCTTTTGGCCTCCTTGTACAAATTTCAGAAGGATTTCTCTCTGTTGTAACTTCCTTGATAACTTCTTTGTCTGTCACTTTTGTGCAGTATAAAATTGCTGGCACAAAACTTGTGAAGTGCTGAAGGACAAAGCTGACTCAAGTGTGCACAATTCAGATGAACAGTAACAAGGATCAAGTCAAACTGATTAAAGAACTTTAGATTAAAGACTGTTTTTCCAGGCTGAGTGGAGAAACCTCCATTGTCTGTTACTTTCAGAGTAAACAAACAAACAAAAAAGGACAAAAAAAGAATTCTGGTGATATTTGAGTATTATTCAGAGTTAAGGACAGAGGGATGTCTTCTTATAGATGATGGGAAATATTCAGCAGGTAAGGACAATCTGTTCAGGTGTAGATTGAAAGCATATTAAGGCATTATTAATTATATAATATGAGTACATAAATTGAGAACTTTCCTAACTGCTAATTTTATTGTTTCTAAAGTAAGAGTCAAGAAAACAGGCCCTGTTGTGGATGCAGCAGTGTCCTGGCCTAGTAAAAAAGTTGCTTGTTACATATATTTACAGAAATATTTTCAATTCTGAGACTGTATGTGCTAAAATCTGATATTATAAAACTATTTTTTTTAAATTTAATGACAGCAGAATAGACCTCCAAGCAAGTCTTGGTATTTATTCTGATTTACATTAAATTACCAGAAGAGCTGTGGGATTTTATTCATGATTTAAAATGCATTGGTTGAAAGCTGACATATAAATTGAAGGTATGTTATAAGACAGTACACAAGGGATGGCAAATTTAGTACCTTTAGAAGGTGAAACATTCTGTTCACTTAATTAGTTGGGGAAGGATAAGATAAGTTAGAAAAATGAGTCTAGTAAATCAGAAGTGAATTTTAGTGCAAGTGTCCATCATAAATAAGCAGGAGTAAGCCATGTCTGGGGTTTTAAGGGACTTTTTCACCTGCATTTTTGATCTCCATTTAATTGATTCATAAATCAATTAATTACTGTCACAAGACCGGAGGGCAGCGGGAAATTGGGTTCAAATGAAAAAGAAAGGGAGGCAATTTGTTTTTAAGATTGAAAGTTGAATGTTCAATCGAAGTTTAATCAGAAGTGACCTATTATTTGAAAAGTGGAATATCAATATCTTTCTAATTCCACAGAATGCTTCATTAAATAAGTATTGAAAAGACCAGGTTAACTGATCATTCCAAAACGAAGATGAGACAAAGAGAAGGAAACCCTCTTATAAACCATGTTATGCTTGTTCATTTCTCTTATGAAGAGCTCATAGAGAAAGCAAATCATTGCATTGGGAATTCAAGGATTATTTGGGTGTTCCTTTCTGGATTGTAAAGGTTGTATGATAAATACATAACACGGTATCAGAACAGCAGATGTTCTGGATCCATTTGGAGATCTATGAACTTAAAGAAAAAATTTACAAGAAACAGCAAGGAGAAAATTTTCAAAGCATGACTGGAAGTTGGGTCTCCAACACTTTAAGATGTCTCACAGTGATCTGACCTTGAAGCACAAGTTTTTCCACACTTTGATATCATCATCAGATCATTCAGCTGCACCATGCATAGAAGACTCTGCCTGTTGTACAAATCAAGGGTGTTACTGGTGTCTGTCTGGGAGAGAAGGCAAATAATTTGTGTTTGGGAAGTGAGTGTGGGAGAGTACAAGGACAACTGCAGCTGTAACTCCTACTGGAGTTGAAAAGCATAAAGGAATAATATAGTGGTTTATAATGTTCTTTGAATTAGCATTTATTTTTCTTAGTGCATGTTTACTAAGAATTTGCTGAGCAAATTGCTGTTTAAAAAAACCCAACAAACCCCAACACTCAAATGTTATTGTGAGCTTGCTGAAAGAATAAATGAGAATTCTGATTTGTTTTCTCACTGTTGGAAATTGTTGCTCTTGCTGTTAAATGCTTAGAGATACTCTTGGAATATCATCTGGTCTCATCTCTCCTGTGCTTCCTGGGATAAAATGTGGGTTTCTGTTAGTTAGAAAGTTCATGCAGCTTTCTCTGGTGAGCCTAGTATAAAAGGCAAGAAAAATAGAGTAAGTTGGCCTTTCTTCTAGTTCTTTATGGAGCCTTTTATGGAAAAAAAATAGAAGGAACAACTGTTTTGAACATTTCCCTTTATAAGTGCAGAGCAGGATTGTTTCAGATGTCACCAGGTTCTTTCAGATAGTAATCCTTCTCAAGATCTTGGCAAACGGGGTCTTGATTCCTTCAGGAGCAAAATGCCTTGCCACTAGAAATGTTCAAATGTGTTTTGATTTACTTGGGCATCGTTGCTTTTTTACATTGTGTTCTTTCAGAAGGCAGAGGCTCAGGCAGAAGCAGAAGCTGCTGCTTTATCTGGCCCAGCTGCTGTGGTCTTGACTTGGCGGAAGGTGTGTCTAAAAAAAGCCAACTAAGCGGTGTCTCCCTAATTTACAGGCAGCTGATCCACCAAATTTTAGATTCCAGAGAAGGAATATTTGTCTAGATGGAGTAATAATCTGATTTTGTGTAGAAAATCTAAATTGTCAGTCAGTCCCTTCACTAACTCTCAGTAAGGTACTCAGGGGTGAATATAATATGTGATTCTTTTTACATTATTGATTGCAGTTATCTGAATGATGATGGGCAGCGTAAGCAGCACTCTAGCAGAATGATGGTGTTCCTCCATGGTCTCCCAGGGAAATGACATGGCTCTATAAACCACTGTGCAGTCTTAAAACAAAGATGAATAGATGTTATGATTTAATCTAGAATTGTGCATTTTATCTTTGTAATAAATGACTTTGTTTGTCTTCTCCCTGAGATCTTAAAAAAAATAATTTTCTGAAGGGAAGAAAGGCTTCATTTATTTTTCTGATATTCCTGTGACAATTTTTGCAACACAGAGATGCATCATGACCACGAAAAATTTATATGATTGAGTTCCTAGAAACATATGGAAGTTCTGGTAGAATATTGATCATGGGGGCATTCATTTGTAGAGAAATTTAACAAGCAAACTTACCAGCAGTATAATGTTATTCCTGTTTTAGGCATCTGGGCACCTTTGAGGCTTTGAGTTATGTTTTGTATTATTTTGCTTGTTTTCAGTCCACTCCTTCACACTGGTGTTTTGTTTCCTTGTGACAGCAAAGGTGCAACCTCACTTCTTGCTTTCCTACAGTACAAGAAGAGATGAACATCTTTTGCAAGCAATGTATTCAGATTACCTGGTGCTAAAGCATTGGTCAACCTAAAGTTTATAATTCTAGGAATTAACAAAAATCCCTTATTTTGTAGATGGTATTACGGTATAGAGAAGTAGGATGGTTGCAGAAGATAAGGGTATTCTTTGATTTTTTTGGTTACGTTTCTTTCAAAGACTTAAAACTTCTAATAAAATGTTTGATTGCTGCTTAGGTCAGAATGAAAGCTGTGTGGATATTTTTTCTCCCTGTAGGCAAAATTTTTAGCTGCTTTGGGAATTGTAATTACAGAGACAACTGCCATTCCAGAAATAAAGTCATATGACTTAGGGGTTTTTTTCCTTTTGGGGAGAGTTGGAATCAGTTAATTGGATCAGTGAAATAAGTTTCATAATTGTCAAAACTTAAGAACAATTTGAAGAGGTTTTCAATATCTCAGCAAAATCCAATAAGCATTTGAAGGAAGAGTTCAATGTGGAATCCTGAAAGATCTCGTATTTCTTTCTCACAGAATTCTAGCTTTCTCTCTGAAGCTCTTTTTCCTGTACATGCAACAAAAACTGAAGACCTGGATCCCTCCTTCAGCCTGCATGAGACCATTGCAAAGGTAAGAGAAGTGGAAATCTCATTTATACATAACTTTCCTTGAGATGGCCAAATCTAAATTTGTTAAAAATTTTGAAAGATAATAATTTTTTTTTTCCTGTGAATGCTTTGAATGCAGTTTAAAATAGTGGAGTTTTTCCAAAATCCACGTTGGAAATATTCTTTACTGTTGAGTTGGTCAACTTGAGTGATCAAAACACTTTTATGTGCAAAAGGTTCTGTTTATGTGGTTCGGTTGTATTTTGAGTGTTTCACATTAAAGTTACTGGCGTGAGTGCAGGGCATTGACAAGCTTAAGACAAGAAGTGGTAGGTTTGTTGCCTTCCATTTTGTCAGTAGAAAGGACTCTCTGAGGGCACCTTCACACACGCAGGGACTTGGCGTTACGAGCTGTCGCAGTGGTGTTGGCACGGCAGGAAGGAGTGGCCATCCTGTGATTCTAGAGAGTGCTCTACAGAGGGGATGCTCCCAAAGTTAATGTGTTCTGACTCCCCTCTCGTCGCTCCAGTATAATACTCCCTCCATGTTATTTATTAATACAGTCAAAATTACTCGTTGCCCTAAAGTGCTTCTTCTGTCAACTCAGCAAGCCCTGTTTCTGCGAAGGGACATGACTGCAAATGAGCCAAACTTAATGGGTTCATGTGCTCCTTATAATTGGATTTCTTGTAAACCAGAGTGATGTAGACCTCATGTATTTCTTTCATTATTCGAAGCTGCTTCTTTTGGAAATGCTGTTGAAACATTTCTTTTAGTTACAACAAAACTAAATTCACAAAGATCAGCCATATACAGATTTGGGGTATAGGTGGCTCAGCCTCTTTGGCAAAATAAGCAATGACTGATCTTGGGGTTGTGTAGAGGATTTTTGTTTAGTTTGTTGTTTATTTGTTTTGTTTTATTTTTTATTATTATGTGTTTATTTGCTTATTACAAAAAATAAACAAGAATACATAATGGTTTTGCACATTGGTTTTGAAGCTTGTCAGAGTCTGACAGTTAAGGAACAAGCACCAGACAAGTCTTCTCTGAAGCCCTTTTAATAGAATTAATGTTTTTTAGATCATCCTTGATGCCAAAGTGCCTGTAAAAATTCACCAAATCTCTTCCCAGAATCTGAGGGGAAATAGGTGTATGGCTATTTACTGCATAGTTCATTTGTGATTTACTAAATAGTCTGTGATGGACCATGTGTCATCTGAATAATCTGTAGTTCATTACTTGCTCTACAATGTTGACTAATGCAAAAAGTATTAGATTTTGTTAAATGAAATATTCAAATATAATACATTCAAAATGTAATAATTTTAATGGGCTTTCTTCCTCAGGCATGGTTTATAAAATACTTGAAACTACCTTTTTGTTCTTATTTTTCACTTCACTCAGTCTGCTTTGCTTGTATGGCCACTCAGGCTGGTGGAAAAGCTCCTGTTGATTTGGACAGGAAAGTATTTGAGGCCCTTCATCACACTGAGGGAAATACGGCTTTAATGATTTTTTTTTTCCCTGTATGGATAGCTTGATCCTAAGTAACAGTATAAAAATTTCAACATAATTTTTTAGATGAGGTTTGGTGTAAGAACAAATTATTGGCTTTTTGTGGCTTGTACTCTCTGACATGAGTGGTTACCTTAATTTAATGAGCACTCTGAAAAGGAGGAGATTTCTGAATGTGACAGAAAAAATGAATGAGAAATGCACAGCTATTAAGTGGATAGATCTGTAATCTGAGTGCTTAGAAGACCTAATTTTTCAGAACAATTGTCAGAACACTTTATCTTAAAATCTTGGCACTTTAAAGGTAGATTTAGGGTGCATTGCTGTGAGAACCAGGCTGATCTGAAACATTCAAAGCGAGAGTGCAGATATTGAATCAATAGAATAATACTGTGTTGCAGAGTTTTGCCAGCAACATTTCTAACAGCATATTATTCCTGGTGTAACTATTTCAGCAGAGTACATCCACATTTCTGTATCATTCCTACTACATTGGGACCTTTTGGGGCCAATTCATTCTTGAAAAAGCTCTGTAGCATTGTGCTTGGACATGCCAGTGGCCTCTGCATTGAGGCAGGTGTACATCTGGACTTCCATTGATGTATCTTCTGTTTTCATTTAAAAATTTCCTCTGTGTAGATCTGGAGGATTTGGCAGAATTGTTTTAAGATCCAAACAGCAGAGACACAGCATTACTCCAGTCAGAGTTACAGCACTTAATGTGTTAAAGAGCTTGGGTGGCGTGTGCAGAACTAACTGAAATATTCAACAAACAGAAGTCCGATGCACCTGAATATATCACATATCCAAACCAAGCCCAGAAAACTCTTAGTCGTTGAAAGGCCCGGGCAGATCTTTGGCAGCCTTCCCCCACGTCCCTGTGTGTTGTGCTATCCAGAAATTTTTGCTGTATGCCATGAGTTTCATCATGAAAATGTGACACTTTGGAGTGTCAATTTTCACAGGTAATGTCTCCAGTTAGCTTTTTTCCATGATGTATTCCATTCAATGTAATGTTTAAAATTCCTGTCTCAAGTCGTGTGTGCCAGACTTTCCAATCATTTCTCAGTCTCTTCATCATCATATTTCCAAAGGCGTGAGTCCTATACAGACCAACAGAACTCTTATGTCTTTTAAAAGAGGAATTATGTTATGCTTTGTACTTTCAGAACAAATTACTCAATCCTCCAGCCAACAAACAGAAATATGGACCAGGAGGTGCTGAATGAGGTCAACATAGCAGAAGCACAGTTCTGAGTGTTTGAAGTGATGACCAAGCTGGGGGGGCCAGATCAATATTCATATTTCAAACCGTCTGCTGTTCATACTGACTTGTTAGGTGTGGAGCCTGGCCTTGTTTTGAAGATATCAAAATTGTCTGTGGTACCATTTGAATGCTCTGTCTCACATAAAAGCACTGGCATGGAGGTGTGTGGCTAAGAAATCACAGGATGACTTGGAGCATCTCTTAATTTTTCTGTTTGTCCTCCCACAGCTCACAGCAATTCATGGTGTTTCAGCATCTCTGATCTACACCCCAGCATAGGGGTTTGGTGCAGTGTGATGCACCGATTGCCAGTCATTTCTTAATTTAATTGACTTGCTTTTCTTTACTGACCAGGATCTCATATACTGGTTCTGAGCATCTCCCTAGTACTTATGGTTTAATGATAATTGAGATGTTCAAAGCAGAACTATATTGTTAGTGACAGTCTGACTGATTTCCAAAACCCAACTTGTCCGAATTTTTCTGCGAAGCAGCACAGGCGTTTCACAGAAATGGTTTGATTTAGCCCATATTCTCTTAAGCACACAAGTGAGACTTTTTGTTTTACCTTTAGCCTTCTTGCATGAAAGAACATACAATCCAGTTCAAGCAGAGGGTAAATACAAACCTGCTGAAAACTCCCTGCTAACAATGTGTATTTTATTCTGCAGCTACTGTCAGCAGCAATAAAAACAAGAGCAAATCTGGTGATATAACTGGACACAGTAACTTTGGGGATGCTCTGTGAATTGTGGTGAACAGGGGAGTAACAACATTCAAAGGAAAAAAAAAAGCTGGCTGGGGATTTTCTCAGCATTAGATATGAAGAAAGGTGACTTTGCTGCTAAAGGCATGAGGTTTTCTGACAGACAGTCATACTGTGTTTGGCCAGACAGCATATTCTCTATCTGCTCTTGCCTAGTTAGGGGAGATATGCTTGGAATTTTTCAGTAGTTCTTTGTTCCTGAAAGCAAGTAGCCTCAAGGACTTCTGCGCTTTCCACTTCAACTCTGATGGATAAAGACTAGGTAATAAAAATAAGCTCAAATTGCAGGTCCCCTGGTAAAAATTTGATGAACCAGCTGCAGCATCCAACACAGCTTCCCTTGGTTCAGTCAGGTATTAAAAAACAACTTCATTCCCCTACACCCTGAAATTTTCCATGTCTTTCCTGCTGACAGGCTAATCTGCTTCCTTCAGATGGAAGAATTATTATGGGACAGAACTAATTACGTTTCCTCCTGTGACATATATTCATGAGGTTGTGGAAAGATGTCAAGACCTCAAGTATTACAAGATTGCTTCTGGGCTTCTTGGTTTGTAGGGTTTTGAGGGGGGTTTTTTGTTCAAAGCACTTAATTTCCAAAGGCATACTTCTACTGGTTTATTTGAGTCGCGTATACACATGAAGACTTCACAAAATCCAAATACTTTGATAGAAAAAAAGATGCCACTAGAGATTATCTACTCTCTGGTATTTTTTTTATTTTCTCCCTGTGTTTCCATGATATATATAATTTCGAGGAATCTAATTTTAAATAACATTGTTGCATCTGTTGAGGTGCCAGCAAGTTCTAATCATTTTGATTTCAGTTTTTAAAACTGATTAGTGCCTTCTGATAGATAAATGAACTTGATGTAAACAGATGAGCCCAATCTAATTTCTTTTATATGTAGTACTAATTCCATGCACTTCAGTGGAGTTCACTCTGGCTCCAACCAGTAGAAGAGCCAATGGTCTACATAAAGTGTGCTTTTCTTCCTTGTTTTAGAAGTAACACAAAAAAAGTAAAATATTCTTAAAATAGCAAGAAATGTTTTCTTGGCCAACCTTTGCTATGTCGCTTCTGATCCTCTACCTCTTCCTTTCCTGTCACTTATATCCCATCAAATTCTCAGCTGAATGTCAAGTTTTAACACCTGCTACTGGAATTGGATTTTCAAAAGGCTTTGAAACTAACGTAGTAACGTAATAATTACGATCATCAGACATCTCCATCAGTTGAATGTTGGTGACTTTGTGGTTTCCCAGTTCCCCCAGGCCAGTCTGAATGTTACCAGGGGGTGAGCAGGATTAAGTTCAATCTGACTGAAAAGTAATCATTTGGCTTTGTTGTTGGGTTTGCTTTAAGGCTTGTTTTGTTTTTGGTTCTCGGATCTGATTTGCCATCCAAGCTTTAGTGCCTGTGGAAGGATGACAGTGAGAAGTGTACACAGAGGGTAACACAGAAGCAGCTCTTTCAGCGACAGCATCATTTTTGATAGGCTTTGAAATTTGAACTGAAAGGGTGTTAAGATTGGCCTGAGGAGGATTACTTCTTTACATACCCTACTGCAAGTTGATTCTTGTATCTGTTTGAAATGCATGCCTTAAATGTAAATAGTTCTTTCATTTTCTGTTGTTATTCCAATAGAATCGTAAAGGCATCATGGCTAAACCTGACATATAATGACAAATTGCTACTTTTACCAAAAAACCCTCAAAACTGTGGCAGGAGAAGGATTTATTTTGAACTTTGAAGGAGAACATGAGAAACAGATTACAAAGCCTTTTATGAAACTCATTATTACATCTGGACTTTAAGAACTCACTGTGGAAGTTCTGATTGGAATTTATAAAACCTAATTATGAGTTGATGCGTAAGGGCTGTATTTGTAATTTTAAATTTTGATGCCAACAGCTGAGCCCCAAAACTGCGATTTAGAAATTAATCTATTATTTGTACATGTAAATTGCACAGGAAATATCAAAAAGTAAACAAACCTTTATTTAGGTTTTATTGGTAAGATTTTCATGTCTCTTATGGTTTTTATAAATCTGTTGCAGGGTTTGTAAATGCACTTCAGGATTAGTAAATCCATTTGGACAATATTTGTTGGAAATCTAAGGGATATGCATTAAGGAAGTATATGCTTTAGTGAAATTCCTAAAAATGCTTTTCTGCTTTAGTTTTGGCAGTCTTTATGGTGAGTTACTGAAAAGAAACCTCTGAGAAGGCAGATTTGCATCTCCCAATTTTATTAGGTAACCATTGTTTTTATTTACTATTAATAAACTTGTTTCATAATGTAGCTTTAGGCTTGCTCAGTACCTAAAAAAGAACTAGCTCCTATAATCTCCATTTAAGAAAGGTCCTTTTCAGAATTAAATCAAACACAAATCTAGTTAGACTTGAATTGTAGAGTGGTTCGCTATTTAGCTACTCAGACTGTGGTATTTTTGCTGTGAACTGTTCATTTTTTGCAAACTCCCATCCTACAGCAGTGCTCTGATCACAAACAATCAATCCTTTTATCTTGACATATAAACTAATAGTTCATGCAATCTCTAATATTAACAGTTGCCGTTCCTAACATCTATATTGTAATAAAAAAGGCAACATGATAGTGGATAAGAGAGTGTAAAATTATACGAGCACATTAGAACAGGTGTGTCAAAGTCAAAGATCTGATACAATGAACTGTTTAGCAGCTATTGGAAATACAATAAAAACAAAACTGCATGGAAGAACATGAATAATGGGAGTGTGTTTATTACATGACTGGAGAGAAAGGAGAACCTCAGTTAAATCACCAGAATTTTGGAATTAATAATTTTCACGTAGCCGAGTAAGGAAATGCTTGAAGATTGAATGTCTGCACTCCCTGGCCAATTCAAATTTGAATACTATTTATCTTTTGTGAAACTGTGATCCTAAAGAATGTACTATTCAGCTAAGAAAAGAGCACATAACATGAAATACATGTTGGAATCATTGACTGAGCTTTTAAAGCGCAGCTTGATTTTGGAGTAATTGCAGGGTGAGGTTTGGCCTTTACATAAATATCATCTTGTCTAAAAATGATGAAGAAAATGGGGCCACAAAAAGATTCTGTCTCAACTGACATGAATGATATTCTTCTGAACTTGGTGTTCCAGCCAGTGCACTCCTTTTGATTGACATATCTAAGGAAAAATTTAAGCTTTTTTCTTCCTTTTTTTCTTGGGATAAACGGAACAAACTTGCAGCTGACAGGATCTCACATGAGATCGTAATGAGGCAAAGAGAATGAAACATTTCTTTTTTGTGCTGAAGTGCCAAAACCATAATGACATTGTATCATGGTTTCCAAAGAAAATATAAAGATAGAAAACCTTGCTTGTAACTAAAAAAGATATTTTGCATAATGTGGTGGACTGAATGCTGAGTGTTGAGGAAACAAGTTAATCAAAACTTTTCTCAAAGTCTTTCTTTTGCATCCCCTTTTTCTTGCAGGAAAAAAATCTCTGTCCTCAGTAAAATCTCACAGGGCAAGGAGAAAAAAAGTATTTGACACATGGAACTTTTGCTAATGTTTTCACAGTAGCCGTTCTTTTGCAGATAAAATGTGTTACAAATCGTCATTCAGGTGCTTTTCTACACCAACCTATCTTAGAAATTCTGTGTTGTAAATGCTTAATTTTACATCACTACATTTGAGAATTAGGATTATCCTAAATGCTTAAGTTATTTGCTATTCCAAACAGCACTACTCTATCAATCAAACCCACGTAAAAATAGCTAGGTGTGAACAAATTTAAGTAGTCTAGATATGAAGTTGATTTTACTAAAATAGCCAATTTAAAAAAAAAAAAAAAGGAAGTTAAGAATGATGTCATTGACTTCAAAACTTTAAAACAGAATCACAGAATATTCTGAGTTGGAAGGGACCCACAAGGATCATCAAGTCCAACTCTTAACACTGTCTCCCTGGCAGGAATCAGACCGGGTCTCCCACACACCAGGTGGGGACACTTACCACTGTACTAAAGTGGAACATCCTTCAGTGGAAGGATTTTTATGTTTGAATTTAAAAAGGAGAAAGAAAAAAAAGGAAATACTCCATAGCAATTATTGAAAATTTCTTTTCAAAATTTCCCAATATGCATTTTTGTATTAAACTGGCAATGCAATGTTGACGAGATTGTTCTTTATCCCACTATTAATTTTGCTGTATTTCTTTGCAAGGCACCTGTTCCACTGATTTGCTGTTGAAAATTGGATCACTTATGTCTAGAGATTAGAAGGGATATTGCTCCATTCTTCTCTACTGCATTACAAATAAACAAACTCACAAAACACAGTCACAGTAGGAATGAAGATCCATCTACTTCTAAACATTCATCTGAAACCCCATAAAAATGCATACACGCGTGCAGAGTGTATCCAAAAGATGCTAGCTGGTGACCTGCCCTGCACACATTGCCTGTTATAGCACCTGCTCATCACACCTGGGAGAAGATACTGAGTGGGAAATGGCGAGGAAATACCATAACATCCAGTTTTGTGATGCTGCAGCACCAAATATGACAATAGATCTCTATAATCTGTTTGCTTACTATCCATGCTAGAGAACTTATTTCTTTTCAAATTACAATATGTAGTTAAAAGATAAGATGATTTTTAATGAAAGGATTCCAATTTAAATCTTGTCTCTTGTTATCTGGCGCATTTGTTAATTAATCTGTGTTTGCTGCAGAAGGACAAGGGTACTTTAAAGCCATTTGTTTTTCTTATTAAAACAAAAGTAAACAAAAATAAACCTTAAGATACTTGGGTACAGTCAATGTCTAAATCCACGGCAAGTGTTTTTATCTCATCATACTGCTGGAGTCAGTCTTTCATTAAGTAGTTGTCAGAGAAGAGATTCAGATTTTATTTTTTTTTTAAAGGCAACATAATTTTTCTCCTCTTGGTGCCTTCTGCTGGGTTCTACAGCCACCATCTTCCCAGAACAAAGTGCAGGAGAGCGAAGACTTGTTAAAAGCTGCCTGGCACTTCAGCCCCCTTAAGTGGATCACTGGCAGGACATGTCCTGTGAGTTGGAAGGCCTTGACTTTTGACTTACTCAGCACTCATAGAGTGACAAGAGAAATTATTTTCTTGCTTCCTGAAGAAAACATGTTCTTACAGGAGCTTTCTTTTTCGAGGAGCACCCAAATTCTGACAAGCTTTGGACAGTTGTGTTGCAGTCACGTAACAGAAGGCAGTAGCTACATTGGCATGTTTTTAAAAACTGAGCTCTAGTTTCAAAATAAAGAGCTATAAATCCACGTCCCATTTAATATCTTATGCATTCAGCCTGTCCAGAAAGAGGTGATATGTTGGTGTTAATGATCTGCTTTTCATCTTCCATTTCCATGCTCAGTAAATTGGTGGTAATTTTTCCTGGCAGACTTTTAAAAGCAGAAGAGATCAATAATTGCAAATGCATGCATACAACGTTTTTTAAAATAGCAAGCCCTTAGAAAATAATACAGTGCATAGAGGTGTTTCCTAGTATGTATATTCAAAATTGGGTCAGAAACCAAAGCAAGGAATGAGAGTCTTTGGTGAGGAGCACAAAGAAAAGGAAATATGTGGGTTTGACAAGTATGTTCAATTTTTTTTTTTCCTGCTTATAGTCCAGGCTGTGCACTTTAGCTGCGTTCTAGCATTTGGAGAGGACAAAAGAAGCAGAAATGATAACAAGAAGTTTGTTGTGGTTTTTCAGTTGTCTTGCTTCTGTAGAGATATTTCATCCATTAGCCTAGTTCTGGTTTAGGGAGACTTTTGCTATACAATGAGAAACTATTTGCTAAATATACTGTAGGAGCAATGAACACTACCTCTTTACCTTAAAAATACACCCTTTACTTGTCATGGCTTCCCAGTATCTCATTGAAAGCTATTTATATCCTCAAGCCTGAGACTGAAATTAGGCTGAAGTACTTGATGTGTGCTTACTACATGACACTGAGTCTCCAAATTCATGTTTGAGGAATCTACAGGGCACTTCAGATATTAGAACCTGGTTGTAATGTCTGTCTTTTTCATTTGCTTACCTACAGCATCTCATACTACCTCTAAATGTTCTAGGGCACTGCAAAACATCTTCACTGGCTCTGAGCACTGACAAGTGGGCTCCTTGTGCATAGGGATGCCTTATAAGCTGAACTGTGAAGCTGCTAATAAGTGTTTTCCAAATTCTTATTCCACTTTATTGTTCTCTACTTTCATATTGTCTAGTGTAATCTGTTAAATGTGTGTAAACTACTTTTAAACAGAGGATTGAAATGTATAATAACTTGCATGATCATTTTTCTCTTCAATACATTATTCGCAAGTTACGTTTTGGACCCTCAAATGCATAGCAGCAATTCAATTAGTCGTCTTACCTTCATTTTTAAACAGCCATTTAAAGGGACATAAACTTAGACAACCCTCCTCCAGAACAGCTCTACTGTGAAAGATTATTTTAATTTAAATTCTCTGTAAACAGCTTAAGGTGTAAGTTTCCTTTTGCTGTGTTATTTTTATTTGGGATATGTCTATCCACAGTCTTTTTCATGTACTTCATGCATTTCTGTTCAAGGCTGTTGACAGGATATGCACCTGAGGAGTACTCTACTTTAGAGCTCAGCTTTTTCACCATTAGAAGTTAGGTCTTGTATGTCACTCATGGGAGAAATAGGGAAGCAGTCATAAAAAATGGGAAAGTAAACAGAAAGAAATAGAGTTATTTGATTTATGAGTTGACACGTGTTTTCATGAGCAGGGAAATAAAACAGTGAATTTTAGAAGGTTCTAAGAGTTGAAGGCAGTACTTTTTAAAAAATATTTCTATTCTCAGCTTGGACAATGCCCTAAATTTTCATAGAAACTACAGAAAACACGTCCTTGTTACTGAGCTAATTCTTTCTACCAACTTTTGAACTTTATTTGGTCACGTGAAGCAGTTCAAACTCTTTGGCGAGAAGGTAACCAACATTTAATGCTGACAGGAGAAAATACTTTTTTTCTCGCCCGAGTCCTTGTTAATTCACTGAAATCCTTCTTAAGGGAAAAAATTTACCTGCCAACTAATTAGCAAAGTCCTACATGCCCAAACTTCTAATTTTTGGATGCATGAATTGCCTATATTTTCTAAATAATTGGGAAGTATATACACTGCTGTAAAATTCTGCAGTCTCCTCTGATCCATAACTGTGTTTATTGGACTAGTACTACCATAATTTCCATTGTTGCAGTGGACTTTCAAACTTCCATTCTGATGTGGCTAGGTACATCATGAAATTATTAAAGTGTGTCTTTGAGAATGAAAAACTAATAACTTCAAATTTACTGACTGTTCCAATAATCTTAGCTTTTTGTGGTGTCTCAAAAGGCACCAAACTAGAAATCTTGCTTTTAGAGGTCATGTAGGCAGTTCTTAAGATGATCTTGAGTCCTGTGGATTTAATAGAAAGATTTTTAGCGTTAAGAAAAAAGCCCTTTCTCACTTTCAGTTTGACTGGTTGAATCCACCGAGACTTGAGTTGTGTTGCTTTTCTTGCCTGGCTTAGCATTTCAGTTCAAAGAATGTAACGAAGAGAAAAATGCAAAACACATCCTTTAAACCACTAAACAGCAACAGTAGCATTTGTATTGTTTAGAAACTGTATTGAACTGCCTAATCCAAAGCTCATGGAAACTGAATGTGGATTCATAGCAATGTTGTGTAATTCGGCTTTGCCAGTTTCGGGGTTTTTAACCCTTGTGGGTTAAATAAGGTCACTTTTCCTGAGATGCAGACAGAGAGGGGAATGGGTGAGAATATCAGAACTAAGAGCCAAGGTTATCTGGTGCCCACTTATGTCTTTGAGTTGCTTTTGAAAGGTTATTCCAAAGCTCATGTTCTGTTTTTGGAGGGACTGGCAGAGAAGCCCTGTAGGGTCTCACCCATTTCCTGACTTTCTCTCTTTTAATTACCAGAGGTTTTTAGTAGCTGTCGTCTAACCTGAGGTGGGGAAATACATACTTTTGTACCATGCAAGAGGATTCTTTTTCACAGAATCACAGAATATTATGAGTTGGAAGGGACCCACAAGGATCATCTAGTCCAACTCACCATCTAACACCCGTAAAGAGACCGAGAGCACATCGCAGAGCATAACACCAACCTAGATCCCTCACAGTCTAGCAGGCCACTCCGAGACGGAGGGGGCACAACGTCATCCAGCCCTACACCTCCCGGCTAGACCATGTCACTAAGCTCCTCGTCCAGTCTTCTCTTAAACACCTCCAGGGATGGTGACTCCACCACCTCCCTGGGCAGCCCATTCCAATATGCAATTACTCTCTCTGTGAAAAACCGCTTCCTAATGTTAAGATTGAACCTCCCCTGGCGTAGCTTGAGGCCGTGCCCTCTCGTTCTGGTGTCGTCAGCCTGGAAGAAGAGGTCCACACCCATCTGGCTGCAACCTCCCCGCAGGTAGTTGTAAACAGCAATGAGGTCCCCTCTGAGCCTCCTCTTTTCCAGACTGAACAGTCCCAGTTCCTGTAGTCGCTCCTCATAGGGCCTACCCTCCAGTCCTTTCACCATCCTCGTTGCCCTTCTCTGGACCCTCTCAAGCAGCTCAACATCCCTCTTAAACTGGGGAGCCCAGAACTGCACACAGTACTCAAGATGAGGTCTGACCAGCGCTGTGTACAGGGGAAGGACAACCTCCCTGGACCTACTGACCACACTGTTCCTGATGCAGGCCAGGATGCCATTGGCCTTCTTAGCCACCTGGGCGCACTGCTGGCTCATCTTTTTAGCAGAGTAAAAGCCTAAATTAATCCTGAATTTCTTTTGCTTGGTTTCTCAAGTCAGGTTTCAGTCACAGTCTTTAATCAGTAAGACACAATAGACAGTTCAGAATTCTTCTGGCCTTCAGTGTTAAAAAAATGTGTAGTCATCTGCACTATGTACAAGCGTTATTTTAATTTGCGTCAATTTAGACAGACTTTGTGACTTGCTACTGAGTATCTTTTCCCTCAAATATGACATCAGAATGAAAATAAAATATCATGGACGAGATACTCTGAATCCTTATGTCTCATGCTAATTGAAGTTAGATTTCAGGATGCATGAATTACCTCTGCTCATTAGATTAAGATGAAGAACTTGGAGGACATTTAGTGCATTTCTGCTGGTACAATACACTTAATTCCTTTCTTTCTAGGTTGTTTTTAACTACCAAATAGAAAAGTCTTATGCTACTTTATTTGAAGAACTGTTCCACAATCCAGAATGACTTCTCACAAAGTTTTTTCTTTCTTTTATTCAACAGAAATGCTTTTTTTTTAATTGCATTACTTTACTCTTGGTTGTTCTTTTAATTTTTACTTGGAAACTTGAATTTCCTGTAACTACTGTGTTCTTAATTTCTTTGGTAAAAGAATCCTTTATTTTGAGATGAAAGAATTCTAATATACATTAGCACTTTAATTATAAGCTACAGAATGATAACTGAGTGAATAGGATGAAGGCTGTTTTAGGCTAGTAGTGTTGACAATTAAAAAGACTGTTTCATGACTTCCAGCATAGCCTATTCTTTTTTTGTTAAATATGGCTATTATTGTAAATGAAGATTAATAATCACTAATAGCAACTGGGCTCTTTTTGTGGAATATTCTGCACAAATAACCCCCTCAGTTTAGATGGTACTAGTCCCCCTTCATCCTTTCTTTTGCAAACTCAGTTATTACTTGAGGAGAGTAAGCAGAAAAGGCAATTAACTATCTGTCCCCAGTCAAGTTTAACCTCTGTCTCAAGAGATTTGTGGAGGGGAATGCTGGAGGACTGAAAGTAAAATAAATATTAACAAATCACCATAACATAGTGGTCTAATCTAATACTGTGTCTAGATTCTGCTTTTCTCAGAACGTAAAATTTAAATGTTTGGGAAGGCACAGACACGGTGATGTCTACGAGCTCTATTGGGACAACCCTGTAGGCTGTGACCCTTGAGCAGTAGCCAATTAGCAGCACCTAAAAACATGAGATTTAGTGTCATTCCAGCTTTCCTACTTCAAATATTTTGAAAGGTCAGTATTGATAATGTGAAATGGAGTTTAAATGGTGTTAATTTATTTTCCCTATTGTTTTTGGCTAATGAGTGAACTCTAAAATCTGTCGTTTTCTAAAATTTACTTATCAGTGAAAACTGGTTTGTTTGTTTGTTTAAATCCAGCAGCAGATACGGGTTCTGATCAGTCTTTGAGCTACCTGGTCTAGTGGAAGGCGTCACTGCCCATGGGGAGTTGGAAAGAGATGNAGTTTAAATTGTGTTAATTTTTTTTTTTTTTTTGCCTGATGTTTTTGGCTAATGAGTGAATTCTAAAATCTGTCATTTTCTAAAATTTGTTGATCAATGAAAACTGGTTGGTTCGTTTGTATAAATCCAGTAGCAGATATGGGTTCTGATCAGTTCTTATCAGTCTTTGAGCTACCTGGTCTGGTGGAAGGTGTCACTGCCCATGGGGGGTTGGAAGGAGATGATCTTTAAGGTTCCTTCTGACCCAAACCATTTCATGATTCTGTTATATGGCATATGCCCCAGTCCTTTAATTCTGTTGGGGATGCTTAAGATAGGTGACAAGCCCTTTATATTAGATGTCTTTGGAAGTGTTTTCTGGGGCATGTAATGTCTTTCCGGTGTTAAGACAATAATGCTGTTTCTAAATAAAAAGACATTTAGAACAAGTAGTACCTAGAGCAACCATGGCATAGGTGAATATTGATTTTTAGGGTTTTTTTCTTAGCAGTTGGTACTGTTGTTTGAGCAAGTAGTAACATTTCCTGAGGTATTGTAAGATTATTTGCTTTTATAATGTGCTTTTGTATTTATGTTGCCATCACATCATACTGCCTTTATCATTGTAATACAGACCCCACATAAAGATAGGGTGTAGTGGAACGAAATGGCCATCATAATTTGATGCTTTTAGTAACAGGTGTATGATTACAGACCCAGATGGGGTAATAAATCTCAATTTTACCTTCAGATACTTTGAGCTTTATTGCTAGAGTTCCTTATGAATTTCAAGGGCCGTTCCATCATCTGAGTTTTCTTTCCCTGTTTACATAAATCTTCTGTGTTGAGAAAGATTATTTATTAGGTCTTTATTCATTGTTTTTTTCAGGGATGAGTTAGAAGGGTGAGGGAGTTTCTATTTCAGGTGAAATAGCCTGAAATAGGCTCAGGAGCATTCCAGTTAATTATAAAATACTTCAATGAGTTCATCAGACTGACTTGGGATTCCCTAAGACTAAAAGAGTTTGTCAGACTTGGCATTTTCCCCCAAGCCTGAGGGGAGGTTGCTCAGGCCCAAACACATTCATCTTTAATTAATGGTTCTTTTTTAAAATAAAACAACCAACCCTGCCCCACCTTTATTTGCAAAGTTATAGTGTTTAATTACTGATCTCCTTTTGAGATTTAAATTTCAAATTGTTACTGTAAGTCAACTGATTACTTTTTTTTCTAGTTGCATTGAAGATTGAACATTCTGATATGAAAAACAGTGTGAAAAAATGAAATTCCACCTTTCAATCCTAATATTAGTAAGAAGGTTAAATACCTTTCTGGTTCAGTAAATACTATGCGGTTATATCCAGGAGCAGAATCTAACCCTAATTGAAGTAATTGCCTACTGAGGAAATTGAGCCTCTTTGTGAATATTGCAGCACATAGGAGTGTCTGGGACTAGCCCCAGTGTGTTATCCACAGAATTCTCCCCTGAGACAGAATGTGTCTTTTAATGCTTATCAGTCTTTTCTCTGTGTTCTGCAGGCCAGAGCTATGTCTTTTCAGGGTCCCCTGGATCCTCAGCCCTGTGGTTCACTGGTGACTCTCCCTCAGGGCTGGTCTGTCATGCTTAATGAACTGTCAGTGCTCCAGTCCTGGCTGACTTGAGTGACCTAAGTGGAAAACCTTGCTGTACCTTTCCATCAAGAGGCGTCAAGATAGAAAAGAGCAGTATTTTCTCTGTGTAATCATTAAAAATCTTAGCTTTTCTGAATTTGAGAGGATAGGGAGACTTTAATAAGTAATGTCATGAATCTTTGCATAATGCTTACTTTGTTGAGTCTGTGCTGAATTGAGTATCCCAATCTGCCAAGCTTATCAAGGCACTATTGCCTCAACCCCTCATGGATGCTTTTACTTCAGGTTCTACAACTTCTAAATTCAATTTATGTCATCCATTGTGTCTGGTTCTCCCTAAGGACTGACTGCTGCCTAGCATGTGTATTTTCAGTGTGATCACTTAGAAGACATAATTGCAAAATAAAATTCAGGCAAAACAGAATATAGTTTGAGACTACTCTAATAGTGTTTCCTCATCCTCATCTCACAGTCTCCATAGTCAGGTCTGACTCATTTTGAAGGTCATGCTATGTGAGGTTTAAGGATGGTAGTGTCTTAATGCATCTCAGTGTCCTGACATCATGATCATTAATGCTGAAAAAGGGCATGAATGGAATGGAAATCGATGAGGAAAAATTGGAGAAAAAAATGTATTGTCACAATAATGGAAGAAAAATAATAATGAACGTCAAAGAGAATGACTGTTTAGTACTGAAGCAGATTATATGCATTATTTTAATTAAGAGTGCCTAATAGTACATATGGTTTCCCTTGAATAATAATTGCTTGGTGATGAAGTATGATTAGAGACTTTTTTTTGAGGAGTTCAATTAAATCAAATCCATTTCTGTAAAAGGAGAGTGATTAAAAAGATGCTATCAAGGTCTAAACTGAAAGCTGTGGATGAAGCTTCCTATTGCAGATTTCTTTATTACTGCGCTCCTCTGATGACTATTGTCTAGTTTTTAACAATGCCACAAGTTTCAGACCAACTCCTAGATTCAGCTTTATAGATCAAATAGAAACTTAGCAAGTACTTGGCTATCCTTGAATGTTTGATCCCAGGATTCATCCCTGTTTGGGAAGATTTTGGTTCATACATGGATCTTGAAGCATATGTGAAGATCCTTCGATTAATTGGGACTGTGAGTCAACATACTGTTTGCTGAGCTGATCTATTTCTGTGAAGTGCTTGTGAACCTGGGTGATTAAATGCAGACTTGCACTGCTGCTTATTTTATCTGGGAGTCATTACTGTCTGCCTTGGAAGGCTCCGAGACCAACTGTCTGGCAACTGTTAACAAAATTATCAATTATCTTGTTGAGTCCTATCATCTTGTGCTTTGATTATCCTGTGAGTAACTGATTACGGTTGTGCTGGCATCCTGATTGGCATCCTGAACACATACATAAGTCAGGGAAAGGTAACGATCGTCATTAGCTGGGAGCAAACACGATGAAGGCCTTTAGTAGCATGGAAGAGTGTGGTGTCTAGGCTGTTAATCACAGCATCCTGTGTTTTCATAGAATTCCACAGGAATCTACACTGATACATCTTCTCTGCTATTCTGACAGGACTTTTACTTTCTTTACTTGAAACTTTATGACTTAAACCAGGAAAAAATGCCTTTCTTTCCCCTAAAGTGTGTGCAGTGATAGCTAGCTGCATATTTTACCCTGCAAATGTCTGTATTACACATGCAAATAAAGGGGGGGGAAAAGTAAACTATGTAGGTCTGGTTTAAGGTAGTAAAGATCTGTCCAAGATACATGAGCATTCTCATTATAGGTCTTTGATACTGGAGTTATATTTTGCTTCCTATTTCATTATATGCATCTCTTTCTACCAGGACGATAGCTAAATCTGTTTCCTCAGGACTGCCTGTAGCCAGCTTCAGGCAGCTAACATTGCTTCTTTGAAAAGAATCTAGCATTGCTTCCCTCTCCTCCTCTTTACCTGAAGAGAGTAAGAGGATGAAAGCATTCAAGAGGTCATTTTCTGTGCAGTGATAGCATCTTGATTTATGGGAATGCTGTATGCAAATCATTTTGCTTTAGAGCAAACTTTTCTGTATTCATCACTCTCAAAGTCAGCAGCTGGTAACCAGAGCAACCTGACTTTAAAGATGGAGATAAAAAAGAATTAACACTAGAACAATTTTTTGAAAATTCTCTGTAAGAGATCCAACATGATGGTTTGTAATGATGGAAAGATTTGCATTGTTGTGGTGTGACCACTTCACCCGAGCTGAAGTGCAGAAGAGCATTCTGCTACATCCTTTTGCATGCTTGCAATCATGCCCACTAGGGAAGCATCTGACTAACTCCTTTTTTACAAGAGGTTTTAATCTAATGGCCCTTCTAGAAGTTAATTCAACTTTTTCTTTTGCACCTGGATACCACTAGAATTTGACATACATAAATATGAATTAACTGGTTAGAAAGTCATCTCAAGGTTATTACAAGTTACACTTGTGTGTTGTGCAGTTGACTTCATGGCCTACTGTGTCAGCTTTAACCCTGTGTGTTCTGTGCAGGTATAAAGTGGCTCTGCTTCAGTTCCAAACAAACTGTGTTGTGCACAAGCTCATTTATGCAGTGACAAGCCTAACTCAATAGCTGTTTTCTTGGAAGTGAGTTAATCATCCCTGTTCTCTGCCCCTGAGGTAACAGGAGCATGAGAACTGCCAAAGTGTGCCAGGCTGTGACTGTGGGAGGAGCAGAGTGATCATCCCTTGATGTCCTCATATCCCTTTCATTGATGATCTGGAGAGATGGTAGGAGTGGAAAGAAACTCTGTATAACCCCAATGTGATATGACCCAGGGCATGAGGTACCATCACTCACTATATAATTTTTTAACACGTTTTTGTATTTGAATATATTTTTAATAGAACCATAGAGTACCCCGAGTTGGAAGGACCCACAGCGTCATCCAAGTCTGACTCCTGGCCCTTTACAGGACAGCCCCAAGAGTCACAACATTGGGTACTTTGTATTAGAAGATTCACATTTAGATTTACACGAAGTATATATGTCCATATACTACTTTTTATAAATATAATCCAAAAAGCGGTAATTTCTGCACGGACACAGGAAACAAAGCAAAGATAATGATGCGGTTCTTTTTTATGCAAAAAATTGGAAGTAATGGGATGGATGATCTCTCCCAGATATGAATAAAATCTATACAATATGTACTTTCACTGCTCTAAGAGCTAAATATTTCCAAATTGGCAAAAAGAAAATTATATTTTAAGCAACTTAATCATTTAAGAGCACACTTTTGACCTTAATTTCTCAGTGCCTCATAACCTCGTTATGAGCCACATAGAAATCATAACATATGATCATGTAAATAGAGATCTGTATTCCATAGGCAGTCTATGGAATAGACTATAATTCTGGCTTATCTGAATATGCCATTTGGGGGATGTCTAGTGCTGTGTGCCACCACGGTACAAACAGCTAAGTGCTCTTTGCTGTGCACAGGATACCTGCAGAGAGGAAGAATCCATGTTTTATTCATTATCACTTTTGTTTCCTAATCAGTATTTTCTGCACCAAGAGTAAATAAGCAGTATTAAATTATAGAGAGGGGTGTTGAAATAAAGTGTTTAATATCTGCAAGACCTCACACTTTCCTTGGTCAGAAACAACTATTTTGTATGAATTTCTGTGCTCTGGTTCACCTACTGTAGCATAGACTCACCGTATTCCTTTCTCAGAGAGCCCTCTACTGTCCTAAAATACAGCGTGTTCAACTGAATGTCTGATACATCAAATTATCATTTGACCTGTAATGTAAATACATGACCTGGTACCAAGGTAGATTTCGGTAAAATAATAAACAAATAAACCGCATATGATACTAGTAAATATTTAAGAAATTCTGAATTTTAAAAATGGACAGCTTTAGTGTGAAAAAAATATGTTTGTGGCCAGATTTCTATTTCTTTGCCTAATCAAAGGAATGTTGTTTTCTGAAAAATAGAGGGTTAAAGAACTGGTTATTTTCTTATGGTCCTGCCTCTGACTTTTCTTGTATGAATCAGTTAACATTTTTGGAGGTTGATGAATATAAGAAAAATTGCTGAGTAGACTGATTCTGCAGGAAATTTTTCTATGGTAAATTAAGATCCCTCTATTAAAGATGCTCATTAATTTATCATGAGTCTCACGACTGCTGCCATTCATCGAGTAACACTAGGTGCTGAAATTGTTACTGCCAGGGAATCACAGATTTCATTTAAATAGACTCCGTTTCTCATGCTTAATTAAAAATATCTGATAACATGAAGGAAATTGGGTGGATGGGGGAAACCAGAAGAAAGTAAAGTCAGGAAATTTGCCTGTATTAATAAAAAATGCTTCTTTAATTTTGCAGGGTGAAGAAGTAAAGGAAGGTTGATTATTTTAACATTTCAGTTTGCTAATACTGTGGTTCTGAGGGGTGATCCTAATTTATGCAGAGATTTATTCTTTATTTATGTGGATGTGAAAATTGAAGCTGTTGTTTATAGTTGGGTTAATGCCAGAAGATCTCAGAAGGTCCCTCAAATTATGAAGACTGACAGTGCAACAACCAGCCACAAAAGCTAAACCTTTTCATTCACCTTTACCAGAGAACAAAGGTGTTATTTTCAACACAGCATTGTTGATCACCATAAACAGCACAGAATCTTGCTGTGCTCCTTCTTCATCTGTGAGCCCCAGAGATAAAAATGGTGAAGGGAGAGCNTGCCTGGAGGTGTTTAAGGGTAGACTGGATGAGATGTTGAGGGCCATGATATAAATGTTATAACAATTAGGTTTTAGTTGGATTATAGGTTGGGCTTGATGATCTTCAAGGTCTTTTCCAACCTTATCAACACTGTGTTACTGTGATGCTGTATGAGGGCAAAGGAGACTTGGAAAGAGTACGTAATGCTGATCTCAAAGGAAGTTGAGGCTCAGAATTCAGATGAGCTGCTGTCACACACTGCTCGGTCACAGATTGTTTGAGTCTGTAGTAGGCAGTACACAGGGCTGTTGGGTCTGTAGTTGGGAATCTACACAGGTCTACTACTCTGCATTGTTACATTGCTTCCTAACATGGTTTGTCGTGGGTTTGCTGGATTAGCTGCTGGTTTTCTCTAAAGGTGCACAGATCTCAGTGAAGTGTTTTGATATGCATAGAATAAATTTACATAATAAAACCCTCAACATTATAGCATGGAGAAAGGAAGAAAAAAGTATGTTACAGAGGTTTGGAGCTTGAAATGTAAAGCAGTTACCACTGCACAACTCAGGTTTCAAGTAGCTGTGTCTAATTCATTCCACCAGGTAAAACTGGAGTACAGCACTACTGAAGAGCTGTGTTCACAGAAGGATAAACATGGCAGTTTACCTGATTTTTTTAAGTTACGTTGTTTGTAACTTGGCATATGAAGAGATCTGTCTGTTTAGATTTTATCACTCTTAATGTAACTAAAAATGTCCTAGAGGCTCAGCACTTACACCCACTGAGGTTTACACAGCACAGGCACGATATGGCACAGTTTCAAATTTCACTAGACAAAAAACACTCAAAACCTAAAGACTGGCATGTGAACTTCTGTGTTAAAGAAACTGCCTGCACACTGTATGCTGATGTTTATTCTAGCAGATTGATCTCTCTCATGCATAATATTTTCACATCTTCATATCCACTAAATATGTTTTTATTTTATTCATCTTACAAGTTTCTATTCATGTGACAGAATGGAAGATGGTTGCCATGACTGCCCTGTCAGTAAAACGAGATAAGATTGAAGACGTGTACCTGCAAGGCAGGCTCAATAACAAGCATGCCCCAAAAGCACAACCGAAGGCAGGGACAGTAGTTATTTCCTTCCTGCAAAGATGTTTATACTGTGAGGTAAAAGACCTTGAAAAAAATGTTACTTTGGTATAAGCCTATGTGAAATATTCAGATTTATTTTGCAGTATGCATAGAATCACAGAATTATTTGGATCGGAAGGGGCATTAAGGTTTGTCTCCTTCCAACCCCCTGCCATGGACAGGGGCACCTTCCACTATCCCAGGTGGTTCCAAGCCCCATCCAACATGACCTTGTACACTTCCCGGGGTGGGGCAGCCACAGCTTCTCTGGGAAACCTGTGCCAAGGCCTCACCACCTGCATAGGGAAGAAATACAGTATAACTCCTCAATTATTGTTATGGTTTATATTCATATTTATCATTAAAGTAATTGGAAGTTCACCAAACACATTTTCATTTCCTGAAGCATACCTTCCCCACAGATAAGTGCAGTGGAAGTGTCATTCAATATACTTTTCTTTTTTTAATTTATAAGAAAGTCATTATGGAATGAATTAGCATTTGAACTCTGAAATCTTTCCTTAGTCTTGGTAATTGTGCAAATGTTAAATCAATTTTTTTGTGTATTATATGTGTATTATTATGTATAAATACTATTTGAAAAGTTATCATTAGTGTTTTAGCCACTCCAGTATGGGAATAGAATCAATTATGCTGCTTTAGCATTTGACTTTACAAGAAAATTGTTGTCTTTAGTATTTGCTAAGTTATTTCGTGCATTTAATAATTCAATAATCAGTCAGATCCATTTTTCACCTGGGAAAAGGAGGTAGAAGCTTGTCTTTATTTTCTGTGTGTATTCAGTGTTGTACTCAGGGGAATGGTATACCCAAAAATAAGACTATAAATAAGAAATCAGTAGCCTTTTCTGTCTTGCTGTTTTATGTGGGTTTGATATATGCTTCTGCAGCATTATTACTTACTCTGTTCAAGTCAATGCACTGAACTTTCCTTTGTGTGATTGATTTCCTCCAGATTAGCCTACAAAGTCCGTGATTTAATAAACACCGTTGCCTGTGTACTAACACAGAGATATCTGCAGACAGAGATGTGTACTGTGAAATTTCCAAAAGGGCTTCAGTCAGTTACAGGATTTTTGTGGTCTAAATCAATTTAAATAGGAGAGAGAAAAGACCAGCTTTGGTCTTAGGTAGTTGAAAGTGAACTAAAATCACTTGGAATAAATAGAAACAAGATAAGAACTTGTAAAAGTTAACCAGATTGTACAGGAGATAATAATGAAAAGAAAGATAGTTTTGGGGGTATTGTCATTTTTAATGCCACATTTTGCAATTTTTTTGTAATTCTGTTGCAGTAACGAATTTTAAAGTATTGGTATCAATGTGTAATCATTGATGTCCCTCCCTAAAATAGACCTACGGATATGTATTTGCATTGTTATTGAAAGTGTTTGCACAAACACGGTGTGAAGGAAGAAGTGATTTGTGTGATATAGTGCCATTTAGGGTTCAGTGAGTTTGGGGTCCATGTAAAATACCTACTTTTTATTGGGATGTTGCTTCATTGCCTCAGTTGCTTATCCATAGCAATGCACAGGGTGTTAATGGCAGCTGTAGCTTGAAAAAGTTCCATACAGGACAAGGAAGGATTTTATATGTCATTTGGACATTTCAAACAGATTTTTTTATAGTTGCTTATGGTTGGATTATATGGACCTGATTTGGATGCAGTTTTATACAGGTTTCTGTTTGCCCTTACAGTTTTATATTCTGTATTTCCATATACCTCTCTGATATCTCAAAGACCGATGTTTTCTAATGTTTCCCAACCCAGACACTTTTGTGTATGATCACTGATAGAGAATGTAATGGCCTTCAAGCACTGATGGCCCAAGCAGTTGGAGAGTTTAGAGAAATGTTTCATGAGAAGTTACTGTGTAATTTTTTAGCACATATTCAAACACAATAGTTTTCATCTTTAAGTTCTTGTTTTTCCTGATAATGGCCTGACATAACATTATTCCTCCCTGTTTTTTTCATTTTGTATATATAATAGAGGGTTTCTTTCTTCTTGCCTTTTTCAAAATTGTATTCACAAGGGGTAAATCTCAAGAGCTTCACAATATATCTTTGCTCAGTCAGAGACTACAGTTTGATATACGACATGTACCTTTAGTCTCTGTACCCAAACCAGTCTGTGGCCAGGTCATTTCTTTAAGGATTTCTGAGAAATTTTGTGAGGTTCTATTAATCTTTCTCCAGGAAACTTGTATTTCTGATATTACCTTGCTTTCATTCACTTTCCTGGGAGATGGTCTTCCTTTTCAATTGCTGTACTATTGTTTTTAATATTACTAAGGCTTGTTGCTTTTCCTGCTACTTTCTATTGTAGAATTAAAATGCTACTTTTGGCACAGAAACTATCATATTGCTTTTGAAGGATAGATATTATTCTTTCTCCCTCAACACCTTGGGAAGTTTTGTACAATACGATTCTATTCAGCCCACATTTTTATCAACACGGTCACCATCACCTGCAGCCATCATTCCATTTTGGAGCACAGCCTTACAGGTATTTTTTCCCTTTTTGCAATATCAAGATATGAAGAAGATGAATGAAAGTTTCTTGCATGTTTTTGTCAGTGTGTTTTTATAGCTTCCATGAACAGTGATGGACTTGGCAGCCCAGAGACTGAAATCCTCTGTTCAATCACAGCCTAGGTATAGTTCAGCAGAAAGATGTATTTCTATACACAGCCCCTGTAGCGTGTCTAAGCCTCGAGCTGGAGAGCCAACCTTTCTATAAGTGGAAGAAAGCTCTCAGGATAGTCAGTCCCTGGCCTCATCTGTGGGACTTGTGAAAAGAAAAGCATTAATGCCATTGAGTTTTGTGACTGACATCTCATCTGGAGTGGACTGAGAGTTATTTGGAAATGCATTTCTGTATCTTGTGGAGAGAATGTCGTTTTATCCAGTTTGGAAGTTGTACGTCTGTGTGCATCAAGTTGTCACATATCACTTCAAAAGGCAGTTGGTTTTCAGGTCAGCTTGCACTTAGTTCTGGGCTTTATCTCCAGATGATTAACATCAGTGATTTTTTGAGTTGTGTACACTCTCAAAATCCATTAGCTGAAACCAGAGAACTAAGTAAAACAATAAACCTCATCCCTGTTTAGAGTATTGAGACATTTTATTTGAAAACAAAGGAAAACTAAGGCCCTTCAGAGACTCCTGCAACATCTTAGACTCTACAGAAGACATACTGCACAGAATTCTTGTGTGTGGCCATAAATTGTCATCTCTGAACATTTTGTAATGTATAAAAGCAATGGTCCTGGTCATATTCCTTTTCACAAAGATTTGTTTTTGGGGTTTTATTCATTTTTCCCTAACATTTCAATGTAATGAAGTGCTTTTCCAAGAGAAGTGCTGGCTAATAAATCTGCTAGAGCTCATTTGACTGTTGTTTGGGGTTTTTTGTATTTTTCAGCTAACAGGACATGTGACTTTGAAAATTGCCAATGAACCAGTTCTGCCGTTTAATGCACTTGACATCGCACTAGAAGTTCAGAACAATCTTAAAGGTAATTTTCATTAGAAGGTATTGTTCTCCATTAGTACGGGGAGGGGGGGAAAGGGATCATCTAATCCCTGATAAATATTTTCAATTTTCACTTGGATGGTAGCCAATGATTTTACAAGATAAACAGTGTCATTACATAGTGCTAAAGAAAATGCAGGTTTTGCTGCTAAATAAAGTTATCAAGTGTTTCTATTTTCTCTGATATTACTCTGTCAATTAAGCAACAATTAATATTAAAATCTCATTATTACAGTCAACAACGACAAACTCTGTGACTAAACTTGATTTTAATTCCTTTAAAGGCTTTCCTCAGTAAAAGTAAGAATTACTCCACTCACCTTGTTGCAGAGCACGCTAACTTCTCTCCTTTTTCAGGTGCAACAAAGCAAGATAATTTACTAATGCATATTGTTTCATTTGACTGAGCACTGAGATCCTAGAAGCTCCGTATTTGACACTGGCATGGGTGGGTTAGGAAGATGCGCAAGTTCCTAGTCAGAACAGAAGTCACTGGTGGCTTGGAAATTAATGCAGATATAATTCTTGCAGCCTCTGGGTTTGGCACTGTTTGCTGAGTATAGAATGAATTGATATGTGACTGCTGCATCAAGATTGGGGTGCCATTACACACGTTCTTCTGTTGCTTCGGTAAAAGACCAAGCATTATGCAGTCTTGTTGTACTGTGTTGGCAACAGAACTTAATTAAGCCAACAGCCCTTGGTTAGAGCTGTTTAAGATAACAGTTCCGAGGTGAAGTTGTGCATTCCATTTGTTTCTAGGTGTTGCTCTTTTTCGTTCATTTGTTTTGGGGTTTTGTCTCCAATTATGTCTTTGATACAGATTACTTGTAGTGTCCTAAGGTCGTTCAAAAATATCTATTTTAATGTATACATTTGTGGAACTCTTAAATCTGTTAAGGTGTAAGTTCTATAAAATCCCATACTAACTATATTTACTTTAACAGAATGTGAGATCAAATGAAAAGAATTTTTGCAGTCTTGAGGTGCTGCATTTCATTCACTCCCTACTGTATAAAACACCACTTTTCTGTAATACACACTCAGAGAAGTATGATACGTTTTCTTTAATGTTTGCCATTCATCATTGTCAAGACCTAGGAGTCAGTAGGCAAGTATTGGTCTGGAATCAGTGAGCATCTAAAGAGACAAGTAATTTTAGCTCTGTTGTGCCACATAAACATTGGTTTAGTTCAGCCTAAACACAGCAGGGAATGATCATCAAATGAAAAGTGGGACTCAGCTGGTATTCCTTCAACTGAACATGAGATGTCTATTGTTCTTCCTTTTTTTCTTTATTTTGAGTAACAGGAAATGTTGATGTAAACTGACATTTTTCCTCTAACTTCAGTTAGATCATTTACCTCCACCACTTCAGGGGAGGGAAAATTATTTCCGAAGCTGTAGGGCCAGCATGATAAATTTTCTCAGCTGTTCACATTGGAGTTCTGATTTTTCTCATGACTTTCATGTCTCGTCTGTCTCTGCCTTGTGTCAAATAACAGTTTATTTTCATTTTAAAAACCATTAAGACAGTGGTCTTTCTTCTGGTTACTTAAATGAGAAGTTGTACTTTTCAACACGGCTCATGGGTTTCTTTATTCTTCAAAAGATTTCCAGTTCAAAGTTGTGTTATCTTAGTAAGCTGTTTCCTTCTCCAACTCCTTGCAAACTGTAAATACAGAAAAGGTGAAGATAAATCTCTATGACATGCTAGAAGATTTGTTCATTAGGCTTAATTTTGTGCCTTTGGGATCTGGTTCAGCCAATCCCTTAAACACACATTTTATTGCCCATTGGATTTGCATATATGCTTGAATCAAATCATGTGTGTAAATACTTGAGTCACTGTTATGTAGTCTCCTGGATGCAGTGACAAGAGGTTGTGTATACCTTTGTATTTGTTAATACCACCTTTATTTATGTTTGTAAAGGACTTAACTCTCCAAAGTGGTGGTCTGTACTATTAGCCCTGTTAAATTCCACAGGATATCTCGCAGCACTTTACAAACAATTTCTTTCATTCAGAATAGTCTGGATGGCAGGTTATGTCATCCACAACATGTTCCCATCTGGCCTGTGGCCTGTCCCTCAGAAAGATGGAGAAAAAGCTGTTAAGTGACATGTGTTCTCTCTGTTTACACACATTAGAACTCTTGGAAGCAAGCTACTGCTTTTGGGTTCATCTGAAATGAGGGATTGTGACTGGAGAGACACTTCGTTTTGTGCATCTGCTGATGGTCTGATGTTTAACAGGAAACCTCATGGTCGTAAATGATAGGAGGTGGGTTCCAAGATTGAAATCCAGGTCCCCAGGGCTAGTCAAGCTGTTATCTGTCTGATCACAGATGTGATATTTTAGACAAATTCATATATAGATGACATCTCAAAATACTCTCATTAACTACACCTTGCACTTGTGTGGAATTCGTGCCTTGCATACTTTTAAAATCAAGACCCACTGCAACTTGAATCAAATACAAGAATGATGTGCTAGGCCTGGCATCCTGTGAAAACCCAGTTTATCTTTTGAGGTAGGGCACAGAGAAGGTGTCAGATTTCTTCCTTATACCTAGTCTAAATCTACTCTGCCAGTTTAAAGCCATTACCCCTTTTCCTATTGCAATAGCCTCTACTAAAAACGTTTGTCCCCATCTTTTTTACAAAGCCACCTGTAAGTAGTGAAAGGTAAATAAAGTCTCCCTGGAACCTCCTCTTCTCCAGGCTCCTGTGTTGACATAGCAGCCTCTTTGCAAAAGACTTGTAGCAACCTCAGATTATTTTGCTTGGGCACCAAAATTGAAGCTGATGGCAACATATTCTTTACACTGAGGATGTCTGTGGATTTATGTTTCTGCCCCTTTAGGGTGCTTCTTACAAAGCTTTCCCATTCGGATTTTCTACTGCCAGGCTGATCATCCTATTTGTACAGCAGCACAAATAGCACAAATCTTCCTAGTGAATACAGCAGCACACCATAGCTGATCCTGAATTTGCAAGCTAATCAAAACGTGAAGCAATTCCCCTTCTCTTACATGCAATCACATGTTCACATCCATGGTGATCAAGCATAACTTAAACTGATGATTTGTATGTGCTTACTCTGCTGTAGGTATTTGTAGGCAAGTGCGTTCATAACAGAGGGCACAAATACAATTTAAAAATGTTAAATCCCTAGCCGTGCTTTTCATAAGAGCAATCAGTTACTCCGGGAAAAGCTATTGTATTCAATGTCTGCAAAAATAAATATCTATATGGTGTAACTTGTTTCTGAATAGAATCCAGTTACATTTAGCAAGTGTAATGAAATTCAACAGTGTAATTCTCTGATCAGGAGCACGCACACTCTTGAGTCACTTTCTTGTACTTGCAATTTCATTTTTGTAGCAACTAAACAACTACCTTAGATGATTCATCATGATTCACACTAGAGACAAAAGGACAAAGAATATAAAATATAATAATGTGGCATTGTTTTCTCTTGGATGAATTAACACTTGTGCTTGATTTTCTCTCTAGAAGCATCCCAAGACATTTAAGACAGTATTAGTTAATGCATCCTTTTCTTGAAGAATCATTTGCCCTTCTACTCCGAGCTTTTCAACTTGAGAAAAGCCGAAGGCACAGTTTCCCTTGACAGTGAAGTTCAGTGTGTTGTGATGTCTATTCTGTCCTTAGTCTGTTGAGGTAACGCTGGCCACACTCTTGCAGGTTTTGTACTGAAGTGGGCCTGGTTGTATGTTTTCTAAGGAGTTCATGTTTAGAGTGCTTTTTACTCGTGACTGTAAACACAAATGGTTTAGGGGGAAAATGTGGGGAACGAGTGAGAACATTTACAGGATTTTTATGTTTAAAACAGTGGTTTAGTTGGCTTAATTTCCAAATATAGAATGATGGATTTTTCCCTTTATTTCGTCTTCACTGTTGAAAAGGCAAAGCTGAAATTTGCAATTGTTCATATAATATTCAGAATAAAAATTATGAATTTGTTACATTACTTGGAATTTTAAGTACTTTGCTGAAACCAAAGGATTCTTTCTAACAGGATGAATTTAAACATCTCCATATGGACACAATTCCTAGGGCAAGGTATGCACAGTGTGTGCATTATATGCACAGAAATGGTAAGTTCAGCTGCACAGGATGTTTGCTGGAGATTTAAACATAAAGAATAATGATATTTTGCAAAATATCCCAAATGCACCAAGTTTATATACTTGGAGAATATTTTCCTGAGGCATCAACCTAACTTGATCAGAATTTCAATTACTCAAGACTCAATCAGAGGTACCAGTCCTGTACATCAAGGTTACCACAGTGCCTGTTATCCATTCTGCTTAAGGAACTGTGGCTTTGTCAAGAACCATTAGCAAAGGAACTTTGCCCCAAATGAGGACAGACATAAACCATCTTCTCTCACTTCTGTTCTCACGGGGAGCTTCTGTTCATTGTTGAAATTCATCTTGATATCTCAGGCTATCTGACAGTTTCTTTCACACCAGCATCTGTCTCTCCATGTATTTTGGATTATTCCCCATGTTTTGCTAGATGGGAATGTGTTACTCGGCTGAATGACAGGAGTACACAGGGATCTATGAACTCTTTTTCCTTTGTCAGAATGTATCCAACAGCAAATCTCTTTTTCAACATAAGAGGGAGAACATGTTATATTCAACTATTTCCTTGAATTTCTTAGTTCTACCTGTTTGCTTTTTCATTCCTATTATGTGCTCACCATTAAGACTCTATACCTAAATAGTTTGAGAAATTAGTTAATGTTTGCTCTGATTCTGACTAGGATAGAGTTAATTTTCTTTCTAGTAGCTGGTAACACAGTGCTGTGTTTTGGATTTAGTATGAGGATGAGCTTGATAACTCAATGATGTTTTAGTTGTTACTTAGTAATGCTTACCCTGAGGATATTCCAGTTTCCATACTCTGCCAGTGAGGAGGTTTGCAGGAAGCTGGGAGGGAGCATGGCCAGGATAGGCTGACCCAACTGACCAAAGGGATATTCCACATAAAAGAACATCATGCTCAGTACATAACTGGGGGGAGTTGGCCAGAACGCCTGGTTGCTCCTGTGGGCCAGACTGAACAGGTTCAGCAGGTGATAAGCAATCCCTTGTCTGTCTAGGGTTTTATTCCACCCTCTCTTTTTGTTTATTCCCCTTTTCAGTGCTTGATTATTACCATCGTAATAACTGTTATTGATTTTATTTATTTGTTTATTTTTTAACTAATTTAATTCAACATCAGCCCATGAGTTTTAACTCTTCAGTTTTTGATTCTTCTCCCCATCCCATCAGGGAAGCTGGAGGGTGTGATTGAAGAGCTTCATAGTACTTAGTTGCCAACTGAGGCTAAATAAACCATGTGGATTTTCTCCAGTTACTATTTCTGATTTCTCCATCTATGTATTTGACAAAGAAGTTTAACATTTATTTAACTTGTTTCTTGAACCACTTTCTTGGCTTAATCATCTGAGTCACTAAGATGCTCAACTGACTGAGGTTTGTACATTCAGCTAAAGGGTGAGACAGCTCCTAAAGCTTCATGGTTTATGTTGATTAAAATATCATTTGAAACTTCTAAAGATAGCTGATTTACTTGTCAACAGGCAAAGTGAATTTTGATCTTAAAGATAATGTCTGTATCCTGGAAATGTTTATACTGACAGATATTACTTTTGGCTCTGCTTTCTCTCTCCATGTGCTTGTAAAAGTGAAAGCAGTCTGTGCACGCACTGGGAAAGGAGGCCATGCTCTCCACCTGCACTGCACATTCACAATGTTCCAATTCATGTTTCACATTCCTCTTTCTGGACTATGAACAGGGAGATATTGAGATCAAGGTGTTCTCCGACGTGCTCTCAGCTTTTATTCTTTTGGCGTCTGTGTAGGATTGCTAACAAAGCAGTAGTTCAGAATCCAAGTTTTAAAAGTTTTGAAAATATTGGCTGGATTGGAATATACATTTGGGTATCAGTTAACGTTGTCTCATTGGCATATAATTTAAGTGATTAAGAGGAACAATTTCACTTCCCCTCTGCAGCTATTGTTACCCTCTAGGATTCTAAAATGTTAAATTCAATAAACTCTGCATATTAAAACGTTCTATACAGCAGTCATTGTGGAATCCAAGCACAGGCTTTCAGACTTGAGAGCAGTAGTATCAAATGGCATTGAGTAAATGCTTTCTCAGAAGGAAATGTTTTAGTTCCTGATTTATAACCATTGCTTCCTGCATGCCTGTTTTTTCAACACTAGATTTCCAATGGTGTACCCAAAAACCATTCCTCACAGCTTATTAGATCTTAAAACATCAGAGCTCAAATTGATCTTTGAAAAATAGATCTGAGGTTATGCAGAATGATCTGTGGCTTTTCTTGACATAGTACTCAAGGGAAAAATGGCTTAGGTTTTAATTGGACTATTAATTTTGGCTTGTAAGAAAGAGGAATAAGTGGTGTTGTCTGAATCGCTGGCAACTGTGTCGCTCTTACTGTTCCTAGGTGATGAAGTGGGCATTCCTCAGTTGCTTGCAGTGGCGTCACGTCTGAGGGACACGGCAGAATTGTTCCAATCAGATGAGATGCGCCCGGCCAATGATCCCAAGGAACGAGCTCCTATCAGAGTCAGGATGCTCAATGATGTGCTGCAAAGCCTGGAGAAAAGCTTCCTGGTTCATCGAGCTCCTCCAGGACTTTACAGGTGGGGTGTTCTGCACATTCTTTACTTGAGCTGAAATGGTATTTAATGTCACTTGATGTGCAAGACTGTCATACTTTTAAAAAAACAACCCTCAGTGAGTATCCAAAATTAAAGCTATTTTTTACTATCACATCATTTCTGCAGAAAACATTAATTCATTTCAATACAAGGGATGATTAGAATGCAGCACTGCAGCGTTTCTGTCATGACATCTCTGCTAACAAGATGTATGATGCGATGGCAACCCAGGCATGACAGAGATGTGTGTTAGACGGTACAGTAAGCTTTGAGAAGAAGAAAACATTTTGAAGTCTAATACTGCTTGACAAGCTCCACCTATATTTTATTTAAAACTTTTTACAGTTCATTGAAGATTCAGAATTATGCAAGATACTCTGTAGCATTATTTAACGTATTTAATTATATAGCAGCATTCTTGGATGTATTTCAACCAGTCAAAGACAGTACACTGCAGTGAATGAGGCCTTAGTCACTACTCGCAATATCTTCTTTCTGGTTGGAGTTATTTTCTGATCTAGATTCAGCTGCACTACCCAGATTGATTTTAAGATGTTGTAGTCACAGGATCACAGNGTTGCCCTTCTCTGGACCCTCTCAAGCAGTTCAACATCCTTCTTGAACTGGGGAGACCAGAACTGTGATTCCATCTTTTACTGTCCAAGAAAGAAGTCTACAGGTCTATATCTCTCACCATTGGTTCCTTTACAAAGGAAAAAAAACTTAACAGCAAAATTAAGAGAAGACTGGACGAGGAGCTTAGTGACATGGTCTAGCTGGGGGGTGTAGGGCTGGATGATTCTGGGCCCCTTCCGGCTCGGAGTGGCCTGCTAGACTGTGAGGGATCTAGGTTGGTGTTACGCTCTGGGATGTGCTCTCGGTCTCTGCACGGGTGTTAGATGGTGAGTTGGACTAGATGATCCTTGTGGGTCCCTTCCAACTCATAATATTCTGTGAAAATACCCAAGGATTGGCCAAGCCTGCCATGGCACTCTGAAGTAATAACATGTCCATGTGCTTCAGTACAACGTGTCTGAGCTCTGCAGCCCGTCAGTGCTATTTCACAGCTTGACCCCAAGGGCGTGTGTTCTGAGAGCCCTGGGCTACAGAGTGTGGGCTGTTTGATGTCACCAGGCCTGCTGGGATGGTTTTGGAGGACTCTGTGGCTGAAGATATCCAGTGGCTCATCCATACTGCTCGTTAGGAGCCGTTCCCAGGTAAAACTGTCCCTAGAGCCTGTTTAGGCCTAGTTTACTTTAGGAAAAAGTGGTTGGCATGCTCAAAAATAGAGCTTGGAAAGCAACTGATATAGATACCCAGGAGACAGACTGCAGCCAGGACATAAATGTGAATGAGGTGTCTGTGTTATTTAGGAATGTAAGTGCACTTGCAGCCAGAACTAACTAAAGTAACAAAACAGTACTTTGTTTTTGTTGATGAGAAAAAATATCAAATGTCTTCTGCAAGCGGTTGTGTCCAGTGGACATAAAATAGGCACGTGGTAGAGGTAGATTTGGGAAGAAAGCAGAGAGCCACAGCATCAGGAGGAAGAGATTCTTCCCAGCGTTATTAATGGCATTAAAAAAAGCAGTCATTTTTAACAAAAACAAAGGAGGAAAAAAAAAATTTAAAAAAAGGTAGTTATGGGGATCTCAACAATGTCAGTGAATAAAAGAAAAGCCTTACAGGTATAATAAAGAAAATATAATAATTATATTTGAGGAGGGACTAATTTACTTCCTTCCTGCTGTGACTGGATTTATAATATAAAGAAATAAACCAAAAAGTAATTAAATAAAGTCTCATATTCCAGGTTTAGCACTGCTGCCTGTCTTGTCTGAACTGGTATGGTGTTGCAAAGGAGCCATAAAACTGCTTAATATATATAATGTAATGTGTCTGTGTTGCGTTGCAAGGGCACATTGTGCAATCTGGCCCAGTTTTTTATTTGTACAAAGAAATTATTCCAAAACTTAGGATTTCAATAAGAGTGTTTTTGAAGTCTTCTAATAGTTCAGTTCTTACAGAGCTTACAGTATTAACTTTGTGTGTAATTGTTACTTCTCATGATAAATCCGCACATATAAACAGAATCAAGGACACTGTTAGATTTCTGATTTCCTTTCCTGCTATTAAGAATCTGCAGTACAGTTCCTTAATTAAAAAACCCAAAACAACAACCAAAAAACTCCCAATATTATCTAACCATGTCTTTTTATTTGGAATGTCTTTTGCTTTTTAGGGATTGAAGGTCCTTCCATTAATTGATGAAGTTAATTAACGTATTTTGTGTTCTGAAGCTATCATTGTATCACCAGAACACTAGAAGCACTTGAAAAAACTGATACACTTTTTTTTTCTTCTATAACTTTAAGCTTATTCTCTTTGTAATTTGGTAAAGAAAACAAACAAAAAAAATGAGTCTCAGAGCCAGGACCTTGTATGCCATGTTTCATCCCAGTCAGAAGATTGATAGGCAAGTTATAAGCCCCTGAAATAGTGGTTTATAATGGAAATGCTGGCAGCCCTTTAACTATAGCAGCACAAGCAGTACAGCAATAAATACTGTGCTTCATCTGTAAACAGAAATTTAGGATGCAGTTTGCAGCCTTGACCTTCAGGCTCCAACTGTGTTTAGATCATTAAGATTCCATAAATACTGTAATTTACAGCCTTCTGAAGGAAGAATTTGTGTGCACAGTAAAGGACGTATTCTTCATGGAAAAATGATTGCTTCCTGTATACCCATTTGGACTCATATTCTCAACCTCAATCAAAGTACTTGACAAATTTGCTGAAGTTTTAGGCATCATTTTTAGGCTTGTGTTCATCCTAATTCACAGCTCTCTGGATCTATGCTATGTTTTCTGTCCTAGAACCAGAATTAAAGAGAAAGGTGTATTTTTTCCCTTATTGCAGGAGGTGGTTTGCAACCTACTTGTGCTTTTCCACTACAGAGGAACTAATATATCTTTCATGTATCTTTTTTTTTTCTGTATGGTTTGCACGCACATTGCCATAGCTATAGTCTCATACTGTATATATGTTCCTAAAAAAAATAAATGTCTCATTCTAGTCCATGTCGTAGGGCAATATTTGGGCATAATTTATGCATTATTTAGCTGTAACGAGCAGTAAAATTATTCAAATTACCTTTTTTTTTTTGTTTTGTAATTTAGGTATCAGACTAAATTTGATCATGATTGACATGGGCAGGTTGATCAATGCAGTGTCAGTAGACACTGTGGTTTCAATGCTTATCCTTCTTACCCGAATGTCATGACAATGAACAGAGCATTTGACAACAGCACATGTTCCCTGTGATACTCTGTTTCCAGCTGAGCTGGAAATGTACAAGTACTGCTTTCATCAGGGTACTTTAGTCTTACCCAGAAGATAAGACTAAAATTTAGGCAGAATGAAAAATAATAGGTTGAGAAATATCACCCTGCTTTGCAAAAGTTACCCTGGGACTTGATTTGGGGTTAGGACAAAATCACAGAGGTTTATTGTACATGAAGAGTTTCTTTGATTCCTGATGGTAACCCTGGGTAGATTTTTCTATTTCCAAAATAAATGTGTAGGAACAAAATAGGATAGCTCTTGCCATTTTTCAATTATCAGTCTTTGTTTCAAATAACATAGTCATAATCTTGATAGACTTGTGGATGTATAATTTTTCATTACTTTAATGCAATAATGAGTAGAAATAATTTAGTTTGTTTCTTACCTCTAGCCCTTTCTTGCTGTCAACTCTTGCAATATATACTCGTGTGGAATATTTCTGTGTATTTTTTTATTATCTTATTTTGCTACTAGTAGTAATAATCATAGATTACCCATCAGTGGCATGTACAAGGTGTTGTTACTTTAGGCACTGTACATAGACAGGGGGGAAAAGGATGCATATTGTCTGCTCAATGAGGTGGTCAGCCTCAGCAGAGACAAAAAAAGATTCCATAAATACTGATCATGTCTGCTGTCATGCTTTTGAACGTTCTTTCCTCTGCAAAAAATACAAATACACCAACAATATTGTGGATAGCAAGATAGGGTGTATCTTCCTGGTGTTTAGAAATGCTGAGTTCAAATCCTGTGTTTGGCTGTACTGAGTAAGTGTTCCCCCTGCCTCTTGTATATTTTAGTGTATTATATTTGCTGATCCCTACAGCTTCTGACAACCTGTCAGCCTAATGTATCAGTCAGGTCTGTGTGTGCACTCCTTGGGTACTCATAGAGTGTTGAAAGGTGTAGGGTTTCAATGAATAATAATATTGCAAAGGAGTGAGATAATTAAGAAAACTTACCGGAGTATCAGGCCCGGGACCCTCAGATGTCCTGTCTTACTGAAGCTGCTTGATTTCTTCAGATCCATGTCTAATCTTCATAATAGAAAGTATGCAGGATTTCCTAGACTACCCTGGGATGCTCACACCAAAATTTCCAGACCTAAAAGAGTGAGTAAAACCAGAGTTTGTGTCTTTGGTCTTTAAAATTAAAGCCAAAAAAAAAAAGGCACTTAAGGACTGAGGCTGTCATTTCTGCTCCAGTTAGGTGGGTTTTATTCCTAATGGAGCATTGCCTAAGGATCAGTTATGTCCTGACTGACGGTTCTTTTAACAATTTTATAAAAGAATCAAAGTCAGCTTGTGTAAAATGCTTCTTTTAAAAGTTTTGTCTTAGCACACCAAGTTTATCCTGTCCATTAAGGCCCCTTGGATCTGCCACCACTGTTTATGGAGTTGTTGCAAAGGTGATTGTGCTTTGTCTAATAGGTGTAATTGAGTGAATTGAGTAATAAGTAGGTGAAAAGTAAGGATTTGGAAAGCAAGCTGTGTTTTCAACAAAGACCTCCAGCAGTTTTTATTGCTCATTTGTACTGGTTTAACTTCTTCCTTTTGCTTCTTTTTATCATGGATACTCAAGGGTGACATTAACACTTCATTGGGCTAAAATAGTACAACAAATCAGTTTTAATGCACTGAGCAAAATACTCTCAGTAAGCAAAGATAAATCGTGCACCCTGAATTTGCCATAATGAAGTGAAAGAAAAATCAAAAGATGTTTTTGGTGCCATACAAAAAGGTAATTTGCTGCTAATCTCATGTCACTCAAGTGTGTGTTGTTCACAAAAACAAATGTTTTGCTTTCAGTTTATTTGTCACTACAGTCCTGACATATGTAGATTCTACTGAATTTATTTCTACTTTGCTGCTAAACTGCAGCAGGTTCTCAGGTTTCAAAAAAAACATGCCCTAAGAGTCTAGTTTCTACAGATACCTCTGTAGGAAAATTAAAGACCTTATTAAATCTCCGAGCGTAAACAAGCTCCTCATCGGATTTACAGAGGACGAGCATTAAAGATGCAAATATCTTGCTAATCATAAACAGTAGCATGGTTAAACATGTAGTGCAGTGTCATCTGAAAAATCAAACAAAACCCTAACCCAGAGTTTCTACAGGACATAGTAATTCTGATGATTTGTTTTATTTCCTTTTGAATTCTTTGTTTATGATTTCAAGTAGAAAATATTCCTACTTTGTTGTAATATTTGAGACGTTTTTGACTGACCTGAACCAAACACATGGCATATTTTTATCGTTCTGCATTGTATTATATGGTGCACAGAGTGATTTGATATGGTGTTGATGATTCTTAGTGTGGGAAATACTGAAATAATTCGTGTTGCACTGGCAGTAGTAGATAATGTTCTGTCTCCTGTTATCTGCCATGTGCAATTTGTAAATACAATGCTAGAATTATATTGGGTGAGAAGGAAAGAGTTGTGTCATGGATGTAGAATACTGTACCTCAGATTTTGCCATTCAGTCAGAGTAAATGAATTTTCATCTTTCTGCACAGCAGTGATTTCCCATCTGACTTTTGACCCTCATATCTTGCATCTTTCGGAATTTGCAAGTCTTTCTTCTATGATTTTTTACATCTCATAAATGGAGTTATGATCAATGACATTATTTGTCTCCTTTTCTGATCCTACAATGGGGTTTCTTAGTTCTGCAGTTGTTCTGCTCCCTTCTCCCTGATACGCATTTATCCAAATGTATTTTTTCCATCCAAAGTGCCTTCCCATTTACTTCTGCCTTTATTCCTTTGAACTCTACGCTGTCTGAGTGTGGTTTGTGCAAGTGTAAGTTAGAGATGAGAGACTCAGATGTTCAGAACAGAAGCAACACAGTCCCTGTAAGACTGACTGCATTGTAGCTCACTTCGTGAACTACTAATGGCAAGAAAATCACAGGAATTTTCCAGGTATAGTTTTATGTTTTCCCTGAGAATGAGGGAAGGCAAAAGGAATTTTCATGAGGTAGAAGATCAATGGCAGCTCTGCACTGTCAGGAGATTTGAGATGCTGTGAAGGGCTTGGTAAGTCTTTAGTTAATGCTTAGAAAGAAGATGCTTTTTCTCTCAGTCTTTGGTAGCAGGCATGGAATGAAAGGATTAGGTTTTAGTTTATATGCTTCTCTAAACAGAGAGAAGCTGCCTTTTAAACATTGTACCCGACTGGTGTGTGAGGATATAACATGGGTGGGAGAATAGAATAACTTATTTCTTGAATGGATTCCAGAAGCCAGTCACGATTAAGATAATTTCGTGCTCACTTAGATGGTGCAGATACTCCAAATGGGATTTGAGGGACTGGGAAGAAGATTCAGTCATGAATGTGCACATTCAGCAGATCACAGTGTAGTACTGCAGGTAAGCTCTGAGTAGCACAAGAAGTTTTGTCCAGGACACCTATTCCTACCAGTGCAGCTCCCTGGAAGAGGCATAGTTAGGAGAGTTTAAGAGCTGTCTAATTTGTAATGGACCTGTAGGTGCAGTATTTGAGCAGCATGAACGTTCTCTGGGCACTGGGCAATTTTGGGAAGAGCTCCCACCTAGTGTTCCAAGCCCTGTGGGTGGAATAGAACAGCACTTGTTATTCATCCCCTGGAGCAGACAAGTACAATTTCATCTTCTGGGATAGTGACTCTTTAACATTCCCCAGCACACTTATCCTAGCACACATCAATAGCAATTACTAGGTTGATAATGCTCTTACAAGTTCCTGCCATGGTTATTATTTTTCTCATGACTGATAATCCCGCTGAATTATGCCCTTTCTTAATATTGAGGAGATGCATTAAAGTGAGTGAAACTCAGAACATCTGATCCATATGAGTGGCAATTGAAATGTTTTTCCTGTGGAATCACTGATACATGTAATGGCCATGAATTAATGACTGTATTTGTTGTCTTGTAAATTTTTACTATTTAAGGAGCATTTGCTGCATAAATACTACGGAATTAGCCATCTGCAGAGATGTAATTATGGCAGACTTTAAAGCTTATTTAAACAAGAAACGTGAAAATCTTTTCATTACACCTGCAAAAGCAGAAAACCACTGTAATCAGGGAATATGTCATGTCTGAAAACCAGATTTCTCACTTCCCTGATATGAAGGGTAAACCTTCATTTACATACATTAATTTATTCTTCCTGTATGTACTGCTCATGAATTTTCTTCCATCCTTTTAATTAGATTGATTAGTGTACTTTAGGATTTGGGTCTGTGCTACACATTGGACCCATTATGTTTGTGATCCAGTAAATACTGTTATGTGTATTATAATTTAGCATAGCATTGCTTGTCCTGAAGGCAAGACTTTATCCAGGAAATACAATCAATCCCTCATGCGTCCCAAGAATGCACATGGTCTTGATCTTGACAAAAAATCTGATTTTTTTTTCCTTTAAAATTAAATTTATGTTAATATGTGGCCGTATTAGACGTTTTAGCCTATTTCACAGCAGTTGTTCTGCAAAAAACGCTGTCACAGCTGTTCAGTGAGATCAGAGCAGAGTTCTCCTGCCAGTGACAAGCAAGTCTTCTGGTTAGGATGCAGTTTCTCCTCAGTGTCCCTTGCTGGCAGATCTTGCCTGGGTCTGTGTTTATGGTGCTAAATAGGGCAAGAATATTTGGTTACAGAGAAAAATCTGCTGTGAGCTCAGAAAGCTACACAACATTTTGAATGCGTTAAATATGAGAGAAACTTAATATTTTAGACATAATTTCATTTTTCTTATAAACAGTGGGGTCGGTAAGATTTTTTTACATCCAAGAAATATATGATTCCACATTTTTCATCATGACAGATGAGAACCACTCATTTATGTCTGAAATATTAGCCAGG
>WEKX01016752.1:4829-52178 GCA_013390025.1 Pitta sordida | reverse complement strand
AATGAAATTCATTGCAGAACTCTTGAGAATGCTGAATGTATTGTTGCCAGGGGATGAAAAGCTTACTATTCCTGTTGCACTTTGCTATGTTTCCTTTGTTTTCCCAACATAGGAAGGCAAAAACAGAGACTGAAAAATTGTCTTATGAGGATGGGCGTTATTTCATACCTTTGAAAAACACTGCCTCCCATGCAAAGCATTTTTTAAAACTGAAAACCGTGGCAGAAAATTGTAGGTGTTCTCTGCTGTCATTTATAGGGGTGCTTCATTACCTTTCCCCCTGATAGACTGGTAATTAGGGGCTTCATAAAATAATAAGATGCTGTTTTGTGGCCATCTGTCTTGTAGGTACTTGGCAGTTTTATTACGCATTCGGAGTTGCCACTTGGTCTGTTCTGTCATGCAATTAGGTTACTAGCAAAGTATCAAAGTTGTCCTGTTCCTCACTGGTTCCATTCCATGAAACAACAACTCCCCTGCCCTGAACACCTGCCTTGTATTTAAGGATAAGTTCCTGCACCAAATCACTGTAGTTTTCCTGTTTCAAATTTCAGTCATTTCTGTTTACAATCAAAGGAGTTCTTGGGGGGAGATTTATGATATTTACACGCTCTTCTAATTAAAATAGTGATTACACCTGGTTTTGGATAACATGCATAGCCTACTTCAAAGAACCTCTTTAAAATCACTGACTAGCTTTGAATTCTGAGCCTTCCACACCTCATACAGATAATATTTCCAAGGGATCAGACAATACTCTTGCATATGTCTTTCTATAAACCATTAAAAAGTTTTGCAGATATTCTAGGAAAACACAGATCTTGTTTCACAAGGGTATAGCTGTGTGTGCTGTTTATTTCCTTCCTTGAGTGTGTGACATTAAAGATGGGTTGCTCTTGTTCTGGTGCCACAAAGGATTATTGATGAAATAAAGGCTCTGCTGAAGGCAATGAGAGTTTTACCACTGACTTCAGTGTAACTGGAATTTCACCTATGAAGTGTGAAATAAATAACAGAGCAGATAGGAAAAACAAAAACAAACCCAAACCTGTGCTGCGGGTTCACAGCAATAACCAAGCTTTTTTTAGAGGGGAATAAATAAAATCTAGCTGAGATGTGAAATCCTTCATGGGAGGTGTGATAGGTCTAAGCTCATGCTTTTGCATGAAATCTTGAATGGTCAAAGAGGAAGAGGAGGTTTCTTTGATAGATTTATTAACTGTTTCAGTGTATGTACACGTAATTCAATGAGCAGATTCAGTTGACAGAGGCACAATAAATATGCAGTTGTCTTTCACTTTGCCATGGGTCAGCTTTACTGTGCACAATATGTTTCATCTGTAAAGTGTGGCTGAGACTTGCAGGGTTTGTTGATGGCTTCTGATGAATTGTTTTGAGTAAAAACTTTACCATTCTCTCCATTGTTCTCTTTCAGAAATATTCTTTACAGATTAGATGAAAGAAGCAGCCAGTTTTCAGTACTGCTGGAGGCACTGAAGCACTGCAAACTACATCAGTCAAATGAGACCATTCAAGCAGCCTTGTCAGAGGTGCTGAGCAGCATCAATTCAGCTCAGGTTTACTTCAAAGCAGGACTTGATGTGTTTGAGACTACCTTAGCTGGAAAGAAATGAGATGATTCTCTGCATTCTAAGACACTTGTTTACACCTTGCTAAACAAAAGTTCAGCTTGGACCAGAATTGCTCTGAGGATAAAACATTTCTCAGCTTTTCCTTCCATTGGCCCTTAAAGGTACTGCAAAGTGTGGTTTTATAAATATAAAACAGTCTTTTGCACTGTTCACAGTATATCTCAAATGTCTGTTCCTGAATGTACAAAACATAATGAGAGGAAATAACACTTAAGATACGATTTTTGGAAGGACATCTGCTGTATTTTTATATGTAAAATATGTTTTTATGACTAAGAGCTCAGTCTTGTGAAGTACTGAGCATATTCTGCAACATGCTGAAGATCTGGTTCCGAGACACCCCAGATGTGTACCCAGGTGAGCTTTGCATTCCTGCTCTGTCGGAAAAATCTGATTTAAGTGTACGCTTGTGTTTCTTAACTTCTTCAGCAAGCTCATGTTCTTCCTTACTCCGTTTAGAGTAAGTAGTTGAAGGATGTGGCGTTTCCTTGCATATCCAGCACCAGAGTGGAAATGCAGAAAACACCTTTACTGGTGTAATCCAACGTTTTTACTCCTGTGGAACAATAAATACCTCAATTCTGAGAATACAGATAAATTTTGATTATTCCATTTCTGTATGAAAATAAAGAGTTGTTTTCTCTGATGTTTCTTGGAGGGGAAATTTTTGTGGCAATTTCAAATTATCTAAAAGGTTCTGATCAGGAGTTACACTTGCATAAAAAGTCTTTCAGTTGTTATTTTAAATAAAAGAACTGCTTAGTTTTATAAGGCTTCAAGGTCTCTCTAAATTTTGAGAGAAATGTAAATGAAAACAAGACCTCCCAGTCTTGGGAACAGTTTTGGGATTCCACTTCTCAGCCACACCACCCACTATTCCAGGCTGGATCTTTCCATCATGCCCAGCGTCTGGGACCTGCATTGTTGTCAAAGAAGCACAAGGAAAACTTACATCCATTCCTTCCCGGAGAACCAGAAATTCAACTNTTTAAAACTACAATGAAATTCATTGCAGAACTCTTGAGAACGCTGAATGTATTGTTGCCAGGGGATGAAAAGCTTACTATTCCTGTTGCTCTTTGCTATGTTTCCTTTGTTTTCCCAACATAGGAAGGCAAAAACAGAGACTGAAAAATTGTCTTATGAGGATGGGCGTTATTTCATATCTTTGAAAAACACTGCCTCCCATGCAAAGCATTTTTTAAAACTGAAAACCGTGGNTAACTGGAATTTCACCTATGAAGTGTGAAATAAATAACAGAGCAGATAGGAAAAACAAAAACAAACCCAAATCTGTGCTGCGAGTTCACAGCAATAACCAAGCTTTTTTTAGAGGGGAATAAATAAAATCCAGCTGAGATGTGAAATCCTTCATGGGAGGTGTGATAGGTCTAAGCTCATGCTTTTGCATGAAATCTTGAATGGTCAAAGAGGAAGAGGAGGTTTCTTTGATAGATTTATTAACTGTTTCAGTGTATGTACACGTAATTCAATGAGCAGATTCAGTTGACAGAGGCACAATAAATATGCAGTTGTCTTTCACTTTGCCATGGGTCAGCTTTACTGTGCACAATATGTTTCATCTGTAAAGTGTGGCTGAGACTTGCAGGGTTTGTTGATGGCTTCTGATGAATTGTTTTGAGTAAAAACTTTACCATTCTCTCCATTGTTCTCTTTCAGAAATATTCTTTACAGATTAGATGAAAGAAGCAGCCAGTTTTCAGTACTGCTGGAGGCACTGAAGCACTGCAAACTACATCAGTCAAATGAGACCATTCAAGCAGCCTTGTCAGAGGTGCTGAGCAGCATCAATTCAGCTCAGGTTTACTTCAAAGCAGGACTTGATGTGTTTGAGACTACCTTAGCTGGAAAGAAATGAGATGATTCTCTGCATTCTAAGACACTTGTTTACACCTTGCTAAACAAAAGTTCAGCTTGGACCAGAATTGCTCTGAGGATAAAACATTTCTCAGCTTTTCCTTCCATTGGCCCTTAAAGGTACTGCAAAGTGTGGTTTTATAAATATAAAACAGTCTTTTGCACTGTTCACAGTATATCTCAAATGTCTGTTCCTGAATGTACAAAACATAATGAGAGGAAATAACACTTAAGATACGATTTTTGGAAGGACATCTGCTGTATTTTTATATGTAAAATATGTTTTTATGACTAAGAGCTCAGTCTTGTGAAGTACTGAGCATATTCTGCAACATGCTGAAGATCTGGTTCCGAGACACCCCAGATGTGTACCCAGGTGAGCTTTGCATTCCTGCTCTGTCGGAAAAATCTGATTTAAGTGTACGCTTGTGTTTCTTAACTTCTTCAGCAAGCTCATGTTCTTCCTTACTCCGTTTAGAGTAAGTAGTTGAAGGATGTGGCGTTTCCTTGCATATCCAGCACCAGAGTGGAAATGCAGAAAACACCTTTACTGGTGTAATCCAACGTTTTTACTCCTGTGGAACAATAAATACCTCAATTCTGAGAATACAGATTAATTTTGATTATTCCATTTCTGTATGAAAATAGTTGTTTTCTCTGATGTTTCTTGGAGGGGAAATTTTTGTGGCAATTTCACGTTATCTAAAAGGTTCTGATCAGGAGTTACACTTGCATAAAAAGTCTTTCAGTTGTTATTTTAAATAAAAGAACTGCTTAGTTTTATAAGGCTTCAAGGTCTCTCTAAATTTTGAGAGAAATGTAAATGAAAACAAGACCTCCCAGTCTTGGGAACAGTTTTGGGATTCCACTTCTCAGCCACACCACCCACTATTCCAGGCTGGATCTTTCCATCATGCCCAGCGTCTGGGACCTGCATTGTTGTCAAAGAAGCACAAGGAAAACTTACATCCATTCCTTCCCGGAGAACCAGAAATTCAACTCTGGAGGCACAAGCTGGTGAATGATATTGCAGGACTAAAATTCAAATCTGGTTTTTATTAGTGGAATCTCTGTTAAGGGTCTAGTCACACCATTACCTGTTGGCCAAAGTAATCTGTGAGTGAAAGGATCAGGAATTTGAGTGTCTTCTGAGGGGATACTGTGCACACTTGAGAATTGCAGGTCTTAATGACATAAATGGTTGGAACTGCTAAGCCCTGTTGGGTTAAGAGTTTTACAATCTTGGATGATTCTGGGTTTAGAGCTTAAAAAATTAATTTTATATCGATATCTAGAATTGAAATATAATTTATTTGATGGAAATTTTAAATGTGTTGTTACACAGTTTGCCATGGAAACATTGCAGGAATATTTCAGGGTGAAATAAAAATGGGAGAAGTATCTGTATTTGTATGTCTAACAATGGCCTTCTGGAAAATTTCAAAGTGGACCACTTGGTGGAAGATTTTTTTAAAGGTTACATAGCAAGAACCAGGAGGTGTTTGCACATTGTTTCTGTTCCCAAAGTCCTTGGCAAATGGGCCTCTATCATCAGTGACCCAGGACGGGGTACATACATTTCTTTGCCTGTTATTGTGGGCAAAATCCCCCAGGTCTGAGCAGAGGCAGAGCTGTGCCATGTCACAGCTACCACTGCAGTGGGGATGTGTTCAGCACCACTCAGTGTGACTGCATCACATTAGACTGATTATCTCCTGTCTTCCCCTGGCATCTCATGGGCAAGAGTGAATGATGATAATTTTGCTGACATTGTGGTTCTGTTTGCTGCAGAGAGAATTTGACTTCTGAAGAGCAACATTGTATATTTTTTATACAATACAACATTTATATTTTTTAAGAGAAGACTGGACGAGGAGCTTAGTGACATGGTCTAGCTGGGGGGTGTAGGGCTGGATGACGCTGGGCCCCTTCCGGCTCGGAGTGGCCTGCTAGACTGTGAGGGATCTAGGTTGGTGTTATGCTCTGGGATGTGCTCTCGGTCTCTGTACGGGTGTTAGGTGGTGAGTTGGACTAGATGATCCTTGTGGGCCCCTTCCAACTCATAATATTCTGTGTGTGATTCTGTGTGTGATATGTTCATTCATCCTCCTGCTTTGTACTTTATTATTATGATAATATTTAAGTGGTTGGAATATCCACATTTGAGTTGTATGTTTGTTTCATGATAGGATTTGGGGATGTACCGAGCATACTGCATTGGAATTATATTTGTAATAGAGACCATTCTTCTAGCAGTTCATGTAGTCAAATATTTTCTGTAGAGTCTTGACTCACTGGGGAGCTCAGGCCTGTGAGCTTAAAAGATACAGGGTCAGATGCCATTAGGAGACAAAACCAGAGATGAACACCTTCTTTAACTCTGCCAGGTAAATTTAACATCTGCTTCCTCACCCTTAGATTTTATGTTTCACCAAACCTACCTCTAATGTAACCAAAGTGTACTCATGCAAAATTAGTGAAATCTATTGGGAGGAGTGTCCCTCATGTAGGGAGGGTTTTTCAACCATGTAATTCCTCACTAAAACATTTATCTTGTTTTCTCACAATGTCCTTCTGTAACCACTTCTAAAATAGCAGACTTCAAAGTACTCCACGAAGAAAGCCTTGCTTTTGTAAGTGCCTGTCGATTCTAGAGACATTCAGATGTTCTTGTTGGTGAGATGAATCAGATGAGCTATTTAGGGACTTAAATGCATTAATTTCGATGTCATCTCACGCCTGTATATCTTTTGTAGGCTTTTATTTCAGTGTTCAGATCTTACATATAAGTGGATGCTCGGTGATAATATTTGTACCATTATAGCTTTGGAAGAAGCACTTTTGAGCCATATCCTTCCATTGATTTTTAAATCCTACCTATTGACTTCAAAGAATTTATGGCAACTAAAGGTCCTAAATACCTGGTGCATTTCTAACATAGGAATTTTGCGCATCTAGCTGTGGAACATTAAAGGAAGGTGTTAGTAAATCACAGCAACTTACCCAGATTGACTTCATTCCTAAGTTATATTGAAATAAACAGAGTGCCCTTAAAGGCAGAATTATGTTTGCAAATTACCTGAATGATACTAAAAATTAGTTACCTTTTCAGAAACATCAGTTGTCAGAGACAGTATAACAAATGCATTGATTGCTAGTTAATCTAGACTCATGCTCACGGTAACCAGAAAATCCCTGCAGCTTCCAGTGTTTGTATGTAGAGACAGTTGATAATAAAAAGCTAATAATATTTTATTAGTGCATATTTTAAAGAGTCCATAAAGAAGCTAAAGTACAATCAAGTCAGATGAAAAAAAAGTACATGAAAGCTGGTTTTTGAGCACTAGCCTTAAAAAAGGCAGTGAATTGTTTTTATCGTGCAAGAAAAACAGTGCCTGAGTGAATACACAGGCACACAAATGCCTTATATCTTAAAAACATTGTATGAACATTAACTTATTGCAGTGACATGATACATCTACATAAACATGGATGTGAATAATAACTACATGAGAAAATTAGCAAACACTTTGCACTGCTTCACTTACCTTTTAGGAAAGTATTTCAGTCTAGGGATGTCAAAGAAGGGACTGCAGCTTCTCTCATCTCTTGCAACAGCAGGTGGGGGAAGGTTAAATCTCAGGTATCACAGAAGGGGCATCTGGAGGTCACCTAGTCCAACCTCTCTGCTCAGGCGGGGTCATCTGAGAACAACTGCCCAGGAGGGACTATGTTCAGATCACTTTTGAATATCTTCCGAGGACGGAGATTCCACAACCTCTCTGGGCGATCTGTGCTAGTGCCTGGTCACTCTCCGAGAGAAATTGTTTGATTCTTCTGTAGATGCAGTTTCTCCAAATCTCTTCCTATATTTCTTAGTTGATATTAGAATTAGTTTAATTGCAAACATTCAAAAGATAACCACAATTTCATTGAGTGAAAACTCTCAGCCAAGGTCTCTAGGATTTCAGTTAATATCTTGTAAAGTTTGTACGAGGAGATTTCTCCTTCAAGCTCTTTTTGTAGAAACTGATGTCTTTTCTTTTGAGGTCTTTTTGTACAGTCCATGGTCCCCAGTCACAGGACTTATATATATACTTTAAGAGGCTGACAGAGAACAAAAGAAAATTTCAGGGAGGGAAATTACTCATCAACATGTGCATAACTATGTGCTATGAATGTATCTGCTTTAGCCCAACTTTGGGAGCTCAGTGCAAGTAGTTTGTGTAATGCAGAAAGGCAGGCAAGATAATAGTATGGGTCATTCTGGCTTTAGAAGTTATTAAATGCTATAAACATTGTTATGTCTTGGCCTCTCTTCTCAAGGGAGCAGTTAAGATTTTCCTCCAAAGCCTTGTGCTGGAAGCTGTTATCTGTGTTCCTCAGAAGTGGGTACCTCTGACATGACCGTGTGTTATGGTTGCTATCTCAGGAAACAAGCACAGTGTGGAAGATGTTCTTTCCCTTTGGCACTCTGTAGCACTTCAGCAGTATTCTGCCAGTCCTGGAAAGGTGAGTGATAGGAAACAAATCTCATTTTAAGATGCCTGGGACCTGAATCTGGAAAACAGTTAGCGTTATACGGCACTATAAATGTTCAAAATGTAGGAAGGTGTCTTCTTTTGGAGCTCGGAATCTACAAAATTTGAGAGTCTCCAGTGGCACAAGTACGTATATGTCTCAGAAATACAAAATGCACAAAGAGTTATGGAGTATTGAATGTTACAATAATGATAAAAATTACTTGCATACCAATGCAGTGATAGTTCAGGTGGCTTAACCATCCAACTGTCTTTTTTCCCGCTGACACCATCTTCTCCAGTCTCCAATCAACTTCTCTTACATCCTTATGTGATGTGATGGTTTTCCTCATTCTTCCCCACTTTTTTCACAGTCATTCCCGCTAGGTTTGTGTCTCCGTTATGATTCCTTTGATTTGTCAACCACCAAGTTAATCCCACTCTTTTTCCCTCTGATCTCAGACTGGCTTTTTGTTCCCCATTGGGTTCTCAACTCACCTCCCTTAAGGTTAAATTCTTTTTCCTTGTACAGGTGACCACAATAAAGAGCTGAAAGTGTCCTGTCCATATGGACAAAATATTAGGAGACAACATCTGTGAAATTCAAAATGTCCTGTGTGTGCAAACAGCGGGTTTTCAATTACAACTTTGCTGAATGGAGGCAGATTTTCTTGAGGCCCACAGAGTATTTTTTCCTGTCATCTTTACCATCTGGCTAGACCAGGAAATTCCCTCAAAAATAACAGTGAAAGTTTTGAAATAAAATTTTTGAAGTTGGATGAATAAGAAATTACATACTAACTTAATCAGAGTTGGTACTGCATACTTGTCTACAAAATAAAATAAGCAGTATGTAAATGTGCAATTTTTCTGACCTTGCATGTGCCATCCAGCACGTTCCATTACTTAATGGTTACATACAAAAGTGATGTGTGTGATTATACTGTATTACAGTGTTTTAAATTATTGAGGATGATAAGGACTTGAGCCATAAGCACAGACCTGTACTTGAACATGCACATATGAGTTTAGTAAGTGCCTAAGAATAATGAATACTTGTCTGGGAAGCAAAGCTTTAAGAATATCTAAATTAAACTGTATGTTTACTAAAGGTGGGGTGCTATCAAGCCTAAATTTATTTTTTCCTAATTTTAATCCCGTTGCCAGGGGTTATTTCTACTATTGCTCGTACACACTTGTCATAACTGGAGAAAATGAACTCCTGCATAGATTTGCCGAAAGATTGTGTTCCCCCTCAGGCTTTCTGACTTGATCTTCTTTTTTCAGCAGGGTTGACTTATCATAATTATCAGGGTACTATTCCACACAAGATAGGTCAGCAGAATTGATTGTTTATTTGTGTTTAGTCTATTTTCTTTAATCTCACAACATACATTATTACAAGGAAGAATATATATATTTTTTAATGGTCAGGGGTCCCTTGGTCAATGGGTAAATCCATGGGGCAGAATATAAATGTGTACGTACAAGTGATATAATCTAGAATTAACTTAATAGCTATTAATGTTGGCACAGATTAAGGCACACATACTTTTATAAATCTCAGAGACTGGAATTAATACAAGGGCTTAATTTAAGAAATGCACTCAGAATAAAGGCGTGGAACAACAGATTTACTGTGTGCATGTAGCATATGCTTACTTGTCGGCCTACTCCATTTGGTTAAAAAAGATTAGGGTTTTGTTTAAGCTTCTTCACTCTGATCTATTTCTCAGCAAGCCTTTGAAAATGAAGTCTTGTTTTTTATTTTTCTTTTAAATGTGTGCCGCCTTTCGTGTTTATGGAAAGCTTATTTTGTGATAGAATTGAGTGGTATTTCAAAGCATGGTCTTTGGAAGAAGGTCCTTCACTGACCTGTTACTGTACATGATGTATGATTGAGAGGGCTGTAGGTATGCAATGTGGTACTACTTTGAGAGGACAATTTTTCTCAGCAATAATTCAGAGATCTGCTAATTTTCCCCCATTTGAAGCTGTGCTGTCCTGACCATACTGGTGATACAGCAATGTAATACCAAGTGCTCTTAGCACCTGCTGCAATCTCTTACTGCAGGTGACATATTCTGTGGTTGTCTGAGCTGTCAGTGCATTTCCACAATTTTTAATTAGTGTCACCCGTAGCCCCATTCAGCATTTTGTAGCACAGTCCTGATGCTGGCCTGAATGACTCCAAGGTGAGATGGATGGGTCTGACTGTTGGGTTACCTTGCTAAAGAAACTGCTTTTACTTCAAAAAAGTAAATAAAATGCTTGGTAAGTGCTTCCCAAATGTTTGGTGTTTTCAGTCTGTACTCTGAGGGTTCTGAAAAAGTTTTGGGTACTGGGTTTTTTTTTCATGCAGTCTCATTTCATGTTCTCAACATCTTGTAGTCTGAGAATCCACTGGAGGGGAAATAAGGAGATCCTTAGTATTTCATACTTAAAGCAAATAAGATGAACATAATTTCTCTGTGTTTTCCATTTGCAGTTCATGTGAGTTAATATACTCTTATCACATGTATTAGGATTTGGTTTTCTGAGACAAATAGAAAATGAATGCGATTCTGTATCCAGAGGAACTGTATTAAATTCAGGGGAAGTTTCACATCCAAGTATCTTAGCTGTTTGCATACAGTGTGAACAAGCACAAATTAAGATACTAGCAGTAGATACTTTTATGGGGTTTAGTACAGGTCTGAAAAATAATGTTGTTCTGTGCTAGGCCAGATTTTGGCATTAAGTTTATACCTAGATACGTAGCAATGTATTGTATGTCCTCATTCCTGTACCTGTGGGATTAATGCTCTAATGCAGTTATCAATGTCCATGTTAGTCTCAATAAAAACTGTTATTTTTTTTGCCAGTACCACATTACAGAGTTTCCCTATGGATGGAATATGCAAATGTGTTTCTGCCTTTTTCATGTAAAAGAGCATCTGTCAAATTGTGTTATCTTTGTCAAGCCTTGACATAGAACATGAAACACCTGGGTGACGACTCCTTCATCCCATCAACTTCTACATTTTCATGTAGTAAAATCAAGTTGCCAAAATTGATCGTCAATGGAGAATATTAAGTAACTATATTTTTTTGACCATGAAGTGTTATAAACATGATGCAGTGATTCCTGGAAAACAATAAATACCGTGTTATGTGGAAACGTGCAATGAAAGGTTGATTTTTATAACACGTTATAGAATGTTGAGTCTGAATAAAGTAGTTTATTTGCAAAATTAATTTACTTTGTATCAATTTGTACTTTTATAACGTGGTGTAATAAAAACGCGGCGTTAGCTATTAATGTAAATAGATTCTACATACTTTGATTAAGAAGCACATGTTACTTGTTTCTGCTCTGAATATGATTTTTGCAGTCTGTGAGAGTGTTTGTACAGAAGGCACTGTGGGCTGGAATTCAGTAATAGGCATTTTGAGAAAGGTTTTTTTCCATAGTTCTACTGTTGAAAGAAATTAAACTGGACTATGAAGATGTGTATAATGTACATTGCACTGAATGGCTTGGAATTATATTGATTTGCCTTTTTGTTGGTTTTTCTTTCTTTCTTTCTTTCTTTCTTTAATTGGTTCTGCCAATAAGCTGCGGCGTATGCTGCTCAAGCTGATGATTCAGTAATGTAGATCCCAGGGCATTAAAGCATAGTGGGAAGAAGGAAAAAGGCAAGGAAGGAAAATAATAGCTAGACAGAACCTCAGAACCTGGGATGTGATAATTTACTGACAGGTAAACTTTGAATTATCCACCTTTTTGGGTGCTGGTTTATAGAAAGCGCAGATACCGAGATAATTGATCTTTCAGGTGGGAAGAAATTTCTCTATGTATTTTTGATTTTGAAAAGTAGATAGAGACTTTGGGTCAAACTCAAAGTATTCAGGATGAGACTCATAAAATATAAAAACCCCTACCCTACTGAACAACCTTCATCCTATCTGAAGAAAGAGACCAGTCCGTTTTGAAATCTTGATGATATGTAATATTCAGATTATTTGAAATTCAGATGATCAGGCTTTTTGCTAGTTCAGAGGTCCAGAGATTATAAGGTGGTTTTTATCTCATGAAAAGATGAATTCCATCACTTACTTATAGTATATGACAAGTTGGAGGTTTTTGTTTACTTACAAGGCACTTGGGAGGTGTAATAAAATAGTGTCATTGTGAAAGAATGTCTTTACATATTTTATTTCCATGTGTTTAGGATTGTTCTGAGGTTTTCGAAATTGCTTCCCTGTTCACCATATTAAAAGGAAAAATAAAAAGGATACCTTGTTAATATTTTTAATCATGGCTAGATAATTAAACTTGTTGGATAAATTAACTCCATACTAAGTGCAGCTCTGACTAGAATCTCTCAGGTAATGTTGAAGAATAATTTGTCAAACATATTCCTTCAGGATATGTTTCCTTTAAGCCATCTAAACTTATGCCATGAAAATGTAGATCAACAGATTTAGTCAAGTAACTGATTTGTGATTCCTGCTGATAGATCTGTGGAAGTCAATACTAATGAAAAATGGCATTGAAACAGAATGGGGTTTTATCTGGGTAGCAGAGTCTTCACTAAATATCTGAGCAAGGATTTTTTTTTTTTTTAATCTACTTAGTATATAAATGTTCCAAGTAGTCAGGCTTGGTATAGACCAGAATTGTTCAACCTTGAGATTGCCATGGCATTAAGGAATGTATTTCTCAGTCAGCAGTAGCATAGGGATCCCGTGGGATTCAACCTGAAGGATCATGTAATTATGAAGGCATTTGCATTGCACATGAAGTGCAGGTATGGTAACCATGCAACTGGGTGCACTGCAGACCAGTAAGAGCAGTTCAGCCCCGTATTAATCTGTTTGTTTTGGAAGGGAATGAAATAGCCACTAACATTAAAAACAGTGGATACATCATGTCTTTGAAACTGAAACTCAGGGCTTTGTGAGTTAGTTTCTGTGTTCCATCAGAAGAGAATATGAAAGTGACTTACAAGAAGTGGTGCTGCAAGCAGAATTGGTTTTGAGATACTTGGCACCAACAACTGGATCACCATTTTCTCCTAAAAGACGAGAACTACGACGGATGTTTCTAGTACTGGCAAGGTAAGCTGGGTCTAAATACCTGAACTTTAAAGAGCCTTAAAGCTTTTTTTGAGGCAAATACAAAAAGGCACCAAAGCAAAGATTTCTGTCAGTACAGTGACCCTAAACAGTCCATTGACCTATTTCTAGCAAACTTCAGTCTCTTTCTGCTGATAGTCCTCCTCTCATCTGCTGAGGCTCTGGGCTGTGTCTCAAGTGTTGTAAACCAAGATCGCTCCTTTGAAGGCTGTCAGCTCACATCAAGTGAAGGTCTGATCTGCTGCTTGTATCTCAGCCTCAAACAAAGGGAAGCACTTCTGACATTGCTTCACTATCTCATTTCAAGAGAAATCTAGGAAGATTTCTGGTCACTTGAGTGAGGTCAGGGCTATGCCAGAGGGAAATTATCCCTTTGGTTTAAGGGTTACTTCTCCTGTGCACACATCGTCACTAATACCATGCCAATATCTGCTTCCTCTGAACATGTCTTGTTAGTTTAATAGCAAGCATTGAAATTAAAATCAGACTGCTCACTTAAACAGTTTCCTGCTTTAATTTTGTATCATCCAAGTTAGTTTCATGCAGTATCCTGTATTTCCTAACTATGATTAGAGAGGAAGATAAGCACTGTATCACAATGTGTCGCTGTATCTTCTACATGAAGAATAGGCAGAAATGCATTATAAAAGCTGAAAATACAGAAATATAAAACTTCAAACTATAGAAATGTTCATATGATTATGCAGTTGAGAATGAAAGTTAAAGAATTAGTATCTAAAATGAACCAAAATGGGTAAATATTGTGTAAATACTGAGGAGTCAAAATCACTTGGAAATGCTTTTCTTTGGTGATATAAACCTGTTAAGATTGTTATACAACACAGGGAAAAAGGGTTAAAAACTGGTCTAGGTCCAAGCTACATGGATATGTGCAAGTTGTAATATGTGAGAAGGTGAACTGCCATGTGACAGTGAAATGTTTAATACTTACTTGTATATTCCAACTGGAAGATGGCATCTAGAGAAACAAGGACAAAAAAAGGAGATTACTATATTCGTATAACACAAACAAATTGATGTTTCTAACTGTATTTCTGTGTTTTTCCTCTGAACAGCAATAGTCCACAGTGTAGGAATTCATAGAGATGGATTTGTCTCTCTCTCGCCTGGGTGACAGGCAGGTGTTTGTCAGTATGGGACTATATATGAAAGATGGTCAAATTAGGTGAGTAACTTTCCACATATGTCATGTGTCGCTGCATTTCCTAAAGTGAAAGATCACTGTGTTATTTAAAATGAAGATGCAGAACTCTGCCTGGAGACCTTGATATGCAGGTGTTACTTATACAGTGAGTGTGAAAAATTAGAGCATTGACGTGCACATTTTCAAATTCCAGGAGGATGACCCTATAATGAGCACTGACTGAGTTCACTTTCAAGACTGTGCCATTCATAAAGCACTTGTCACGCTCTCCTAGCACAACATAATCAGGGCCCTATGAGTGAGTAATAGCCTTGTATTCATAGCAAGGCAATTTATTATCCTATATGTAAAATGACAACTTCATTATCATTCACTATTGTAAAATAGCAGGGAAAGTAGCAGTTGAAATAAAAAGGCAGCTTTTTAAATAATTCTTTTTACAGTAAGAAAATACAATACATAAATTCGTGCCATGCAACATTTTTATTAATTTACAAAGAGTTTAACTTGGTGTTCCATGGCACAGTTCACTGATGTTTCATCGTTACGTTTAGAGATAAAAACTTGTAGTGACTGGTTGCAACATCATGGGTTTTATTCAACCAGCTTTGTACCTCCTAACTGTGTGTTTTGTTAGGGAAAAAATTACTCTTGTAAATTTTACATAAAAATAGATTGCTGTGATGTGTGAGTACCTCAGGGTTTCTAAGCCTGTCAGTGTCACAGCACCCATATGACCTAAAGAGGTTTTCAATTTTCCTCTGTTATAGATGGTGGGAATAAGGTGAAGGGGATTTGGTATGAAGGAGAAATGAAGACATACCTGGGAGCTCCTGCATTCCAGCAGAGAACTGTAACTGCTGGACTGTCCTTCTTAAGTCTTTGTCAAAGTCAAAGGCAGAGATTTTTGCCAAGATAAATTTCTCTAGTCAGAGAACAGTTATATACTGGAGGGGGTTTTTTTCCAAGAGGACGTATAAAGACTTAAGAATTCTCTCCCTGACCAATTGTATGACACTTTGGATAAATCTTTATATGCAATAGTACTCAAGGACCTAAGTAATACATCATATTTGATCTGACCCAGCATAAATCATTTATTCATGATATATCATTCATAACTTGATTCATTGACTCATCTTTAGACAAGACAAGGTCAGTAGAAAAAAATGATTAAGCTTTTTGCCTGCAGGAGGAAGAAGCTTAAACAACAAATTCATCTTCACTTCTGACCTCATGAAACTTGACAGAGAAGATTTTAAAAATAGAAGTAGACTTAAAAAGCTGAGTTTTACTCCCAATTACACTGGTTTAAATCGCTCCACTGACTATAGAGTAAAAGGGAAAAGGCGCTACAAGTCAGCAGAATTACTGTGGAGTTCATACTATCAGGGATGAATTTGACTCTGAAAGAGGGCACTTGGACATTTAAAGTTGGAAACAATGTGCCTGAATATTTTATTGGATCAAAGATGGCAAGTCTGACTTTGTACTCTGTCATATAATTATAAATCTGATAAGATGACATGAAATTTCAGACTAGTCTAAGCCTTCTGGCAGACTGTGCTACACAGTACCTTGATTTACAGTTAACATTTTTCCCAAAGTTATTATTGGAATTTCATTTCAGTGTACTTCCTCCTGAAGTGTCCTTGGGAGCAGCATCTTTAGGATGGGTCATTGTTTTGTTAAATAACACAAGGCACAAGAGTATTTCGTTTCCCAGCGTTGTGTCCATGGCCCTCACGTCTTGACATTGGCCAAGCTTTTCCTAATAAAAGAGAACAAAATCTTCCTCATGTTCTGTTTCGGAACTGGTAACAATTTTTGTGAAATAATTACTTTGAGAGGAAATAATATCATGCTTCAAGTAAGGTAACACAGATCCTTCAAACTAATTTAAACTTGTCTATCTGCTTAAGGGTCCACGGGACACAGTAATATTCATATAAGCATCTATGCATTCATTCTTAAATTAAGCAAACCAAAAAAAGTCTCAACATTTAACTTGATTCACTCTTGAAGAGAAAGGACTTTCTCTGAAACCCTCTGAATATTGTATATTTTAATTGCCTAGTTGTCTAATTATACCTTAGTATAGATCCTAAATTTATCCTGAAGTCTGTTCTCTTTTAAGCAAGAGAGACGAATTATTTGTTCAAAGTTGGGCTGTTTGTTTCTCTTCTTTATAACTCCTTATGCATAGTTTTCTATTCTGGTGTCATTTAAATTCCTGCAGAAGATTCCTCATTCATTTCAAGGACATTGTGGCTTGATACTGTTCTAATGACACCTTCCATTATTTCTTTTCTCTGTCCCATTCAAATGAAGTGTTATACTGATATTGTTATATAGCTTGAATGAAATTCCTGATAAAGCTCCACTGGTTTTGGCTGAATAAAACCTTTCTGTAATATTGTCCAGTTAAAATTGACCATTATCTCATGATTACTTTCTCCAGCATAAAGCCTTTCCTTGTGGTATTCTTTTTTCAATGCCTGGGAATATCTTGGTGAACCAGTTCTGTATTACCTTAGCAAATGTTTCTACATTCCAGTTCGTTCCTATTTTATCCCTTGTGCTCCCTTTCTTCTTTGTTTAAAAATTGCATTGACTAGCTCAAATTAGTCCATTTGTGGTATTTTACAACAATAGAATTTCAGACCAAAGCTCTGTTTGCTTAGAATTGAAGACATTACGCTTCCTGAAAAATTACCCACATGCTACCCTTTAACTTGATGCATTTTCTTATTTGGGTTCATGTAGCTATATTCACTTTATTTTTTAAAAAAATGGATGCCATATTGAACAAATTAACAAATGTTTGTGCTAACAATCTCCAACCAGAAATATATAATGGTTCCTATGTCTAGCTCAAATATCAGACTCAAAATCTTCCGTGTTGCACCAGTAAAAAAGAAAATCACACAACTAAAACCCTTGTAAAGACGTGTTGCCACTATTAAGGGAAGAATGATTGTCTGAAAATATTCCAGATCCTTAAACTGTTATTTCCAGGATGAAGCAAAGTTGAAAGCTTTTAAGCATGGCTTTGTTCTAGATTTCTCTCCTGAAAGTCTGTCTGAACTAAATACTTAAGTAGTCTTGGCTCAGTACATTGGGAAGAATCGGTGTTAGAAAGATCTCCTTAGTGCCATGGCCTGGCTGTTGGCTGATTCTAGGATGGCACTTCAGAAAGCCTTCTCTATTCCTAATTTGTGTTAAAGCTGAGCATTTGAAGTCTGATAAATAAATAAATGGAAATCAGGAATCTAAATTCTTACTCTGGGTGAGAATGTTCCTAAACAAATAGAATAACTCAGTTTTCTTCAGGGGTCAAGAAAATCTCAGATTTAAAATATTATTTTGTAGCATCCGTGAATGCATAATCTCATGTCATATGAGGGAAGATTGGTGAAGCAATATCAGTTGTGTGAGAAACTAAGTCCAGTAATTAGCTTTCTTTCCATTTGACAACAAATAGCTGTGCAGTAATATCAGAACATTACTGAAACTAATTTTCAGTAATGTGACTCCTTGATATTACAAATGCATGAAACCCATTAAACAAACTTAATTGAATTTTAAAAGGCCATTTACAGCTCTCACACATCAGGTAGTTTTCTATACCACATCATCAAAAATATTTCTTTGTGTGCAAAAAGCAGAAGAAAAAGAGAGTAACAAAACCAAAACAACTCCCCCTCTGCCCTAGACTGATTAAATTTTCCTTCTAAATATCCTACACGCTCGATGTGTTGGCACTTCTCACTGAAGAAGTCTGTTCCTGACCCGAGTTACATAATAAAGTTGCATTTCCTAAGAGAACCATGAATGTAGGAGAAAAGGATTCCTGTATCAAACAAGCAGTTCTGAAAAAAAAAATTAATCTTACCCTCCACAGAGTGTCACAAAAAAATCATAGAGGGATGTAACAAAACCTGATGTAAGAAAGCCAAACTCTAACCTCATCCTGCAGATAGGTAGGAAGACAGGAATTATTCTGCACTAGAACAGCTGGGTAATTATGCTTAAGAGCAGCCCTGGAGTTGTTAATCTACAGAGGGAAAGAATTTAACATATATATTTGCAGAACTGGGACTGACAGAAGAGGGAACAGCCACCCACGTGCACAGTGCAAGCAAACATTGAAAAGCTTGTCTGAGCTGTTGAAATGCACTTGGCTAATACGAGAACCATAGAACTTGAGTTGGAAGGGACCCACAAGGAGCATCAACGTCCAAATCCTGGCCCTGCACAAGGCAACCCCAAAAATCCCAACATGTCCAAATACTCCTGGGGCACTGGCAGGCTTGGTGCTGTTGGCAGCTGTTGGAGTTTGGACTGCATTGTGGCTGAGTCAATATGGCTGAGAAATTTGAGTGAAAAAGAAGGGAAACCTTTTATCTTTTGCCCTAGTGAGAGGCCAGCTTGTCACTAGTGTCAATGTTATCAGTTCTTCCCAAAACATATTCCCCAAGACCCTGCCCACCAGCCAATGCTCTGATTCAACTGTCAGTCTTGGCATTGCCAATGGATTTTTTTAGCTGGATCAGCAGTTGTCTCAAACCCACATAACCACAACTTAACCCCAAAAGCTGTTTTTCAAAGGGAATCCCTTGGGAGCCATAGAGCAGTTAAAAATGCAATCATTCTTGTGCTACAGAGGAGAAAAGAAAAGTTAATAATCAAAGCTGCATAATGAGCAGAATGGCAGCTTACTTATGGAAGGTGCATTTTCGTCTCCAGCAAGTAAGAAAGAAATGACTTCTGAGAATACAAATGAGGAAAATCAAATACCTCAAGATCTTTGGGAGGAAATTTGACTTATCAGATAACGAGCTCGCTTTTAGTGATGAGAATGATAATGATTCCATTACTAATACTGATAACAATAACAATGGCTGTGTGTGAGCTTAGCACATCAAATGGTTTGTATCTGTTGAGAGTATAAATTGTTAATACAAAAATAAGAGAGACATGAAAAAAATACAGGATTCTTTTTAAAGCAGCGTAGACACAAAGCCTAAAAGTAATAATAAATTATCTTAAATAAAATCTGTTGTTATTATTATTTACAGAAACTAGAATAGAACTGTCAGGTTAAGGAAACATTACTAACTTGAATTCAACTCCATCCTACTACTATCCTTAATATTGAGTGTCATGATTAATAGTCAGATGGCCAGAAAGCTTGTTAAATGTGCCAAGTTTTGTGTCGGCCTCTGAATACTTGGGGCTGTCTGGAGGGGAAAAAAAATAAAACAAACAAAAAGCCCCAAGCACAGACATAAGACAGTGTCCTTAGTTTTCTAGAGCTGAGAACGCTCCACATCTTTAGGATCCAGTGACAGTTATTGAAACCCAGCTAGACTGAAATACGACTTATTTTCCCTTGATAGTAACAGAGCCTTCTCACAGACATCAATAGATATTGGAATGAAACCAAAATTATCAAGAAGACTGATAATGACTGAAGTAATTAGGATAGTTGATTATCAAATATACACCTTAAACTGTTTCATAAATCACAACCTGCCAGATTTGGCCTTAAGGGAAGTTTCTACAGAGTCAACATGAGAAGTTATGTTGATACAAAGAACATTATCATCTTCTGACATTTACCTTACATCCCTTTATCTAAAATCATGCCTCTATTAATTCATAATCTATGATAAGTAAAATATACATCAGAGGAACACATTAGGCAATAAACCCAGCATTTTAATTTCCAGCCAAGCTACAGGTTTAATGAACTTCAACTTCTCACTTGGAACTCTGCAGGGAGGGAATCAGTGGACTCTTTCCAGCAGCCCTTAATGACAGTACTTCAGAGTACCCCACCTCATGCCTTACTTGTAGTTTCTCACCAGTAACTTTCAGGGAGGAGATGAATTTAGTTAAACATGGGCTGCAAAAAGTGCTCATTTCCTGGAAGCTTCAGCTGATGCCCTCTGTACCCCATGGCTGCACAAATGCCTTGCCTCTTCCCATGAATACTGTGCTACTTATTGAGAGAATTTGGTCCTAAGTGAGCAGCTTCCAGGCAAAGTTTCAGAGTGGGCTGGTGAAATAACACAAGAATGGGACAATTTTTTTTAAATGAAAATACCCAACCAAACCACAGACTAGGTAGTTTTTTCCGTTCTTTTCCCTTGTTAGTTCATCCTGGCAGATTGAAAGGAGATTTAACAAAAGAGACCAGTGCATGGCAGGAAAGTGGTATTTTCTCTGCACTGAGTGTTTTCAGCTGCTCTCAAGACATGCTTTGTGTCAATTTTACTTAATACTGTACAGCTGTTCGAAGTGGTAGACTATTAAAAAACCCTCTGATTTCTCTTTATTGTACTTCCAAGATTTCCTATCCTGAAGGAAATTGGTTTGAATACAAATGTGGAAAAAGTAGTCTGACAGTTCAAAGGATTTATTCCAGAAAAGTTAGTCACACTTTTGCATAGAATTTCCTGTAAGTGGAAATAAAATACTTCCTTCTTTTCGTTAAAATACTTGACAGATTCATTGTCTACAAGTGCACGAAAGTTAATTGTTACGGTAAGGTTGGCTATCTGAGTCCAAGTGAGAGCTAAGTCTTGTGCAGGCCTTTCCTTCACAAGTCACCATTTCAAGACACACTCTTGCTACATTTCTGCACTTTTTTTTTTTTTTTAGGGCTTGTGTTGGCCTTGAGCTGTGACCAGACACCCACCGAGTCCTCCCGCTCCCCTATAGGGTGGAATGGAATCACAGAACCATACAATATCCTGAGTAGGAAGGAATCCACAGGGATCATTGAGTCCAACTCTGGCTCTGCACAGGACAACCCCAAGAATTATATCCATGGGCCTGAGAAAATCATCAAAACATTTCTTGAGCTCTGTCAGGCTTGGTGCTGTGGCCATTTCCCTGGGGAGCCTGTTCCAGTGCGCAACCACCCTCTGGAAGAAGAACCTTCGTGCTGTCACCTTCTGTCTCTGGTCACCCCAAAGCAGAGGTCAGTGCCTGCCCCTCTCTTCCCCTCATGAGGAAGCTGCAGATCACAATGAGGTCTCCCCTCATCATGAGGAAAATGAGGTGAAAAATTCGTGGGTCGAGATGAAAACTGGGAGATCATTTAACCTTGACTGTTGCATGCAAAACAGACTCAAGAAAAATAATACATGTTTATAAGCCAGCAATTAAAATCTCTGTTTCTGTTCCTGACTAAGCCACCCTGCATACCTACCAGGCTTCTCCTCACGTGGCTCCTTTCATCATGTTTCTTCCTGTGGCTGCTCCCCGTGGGAAAAATAAGAAGGGAAAAGCTCCTCAAGAGTGTCCCTGACACACCCTGTTTTCCTCTGGATTCAAGCCTGTCCCCTGCCAGCCTGCAAGAGTCATCTTAGAACAGGTATGGAGTGTGTTTTACATGGTACAACTTGAGGTGGCTGAACTCTGACTGGTCAGTGGGATTAGAGCTGTGAGAAATACACAGTGACTCTTACACTTCTTGTATTTCATACTTCCTATTTCCTGTCTATTTCTGTATCTCCTAAATTAGCTCTAATTTTGATCACCACCTCTTTAGCTGAGAATGTATCTTTCTTGGAAGGAGCTGGGGTGATTTCCACATACGGCAGCAAATGATTTTGCCTAATTTGACCGGTAAATGGAGAAAGAGGGGAGTGAGCAACATATCATGCAGTGAATAAAGGGACTGTGACTACATCAAGTATGTAGGAAAGCTTTTAAAAACTTACATTGATTAATAGCTTGCATGAATTTAAGCATGTCAGTATCAAACACAACCATGATTTATCAATATTTAACTGTGAGACGGATAGCCATAAGTGATCAATAACAACAGACAATTAGGATGCTGAGGTAATTAGATGAAAGGCAGTGGATGGCAAATGGCTGTAATAGCCTCATGAGAGAACTCTAATGATGATAATGGTAATGGACAGCTGTAGCAAACTGCTCGGCATACCGCCACAGAAATGTGAAAGTCATGGTTATAACAAGTATTCCCAAATCCTTGAGCTTTCCCAGCCCACCAAGGCCCATCAGGCCCTGCTGCTGTTCCTCAAAGTCTTAACTCACAGCACACGGCTCCCGGTGGCATCCCACCTCACATCCATCAGGTTCCTGGAGGAGGTGTTTGTTTCCTGGCAGCTGATCTGCTTCTGCTGGTCCCACCTTGGCAGTTATTTAAGTTGTCTTTTTTCCTCTTGGGAGTCCATCGCCTCTGGCCTTCTCTACTTCCTGAGTTTCCCAGTCTAACAGCTCACTGTTTCTGCTGGGTCACTTTCCCAAAGTAAAAGTATTTTTGTTTCTCTGGGAAACGGTTCTTTGGGAAACTAGTTTCCCGAAACCAACTCTCATGTTTTACCATTTCAGTATTCCATATTGGCATTTGAATTCTGTACTCCAAAGGCAATGTTCCTTTCAAATAGTTCCTTTTCCCCTCACTCTGCAGCTGTCTTAACTATGCTGTTACTGCATTATTTTTCCTATGTGCTATTTATTGTGTTAAATCAGCCATTTGTTAGTTCAGCAGTTCTGCTGTGGTTTATAGACACTCTCAGGCCTTATAGTTACGCTAAATCAGCAATTTGGTTACTTTTTGTCTCGCCACAAGTAATGCCAAATGTATTTTCACAGGCTTAGCAAAAATTATACCATGGCCCATCTTGGCTTTAATGATCCCCTTTCTGCTACCGTGGTACAATATTATGTTAAGGCCTATCCAGCTCACTGGTTCCCTTCACCTGAAATAGCAAATTATGAGAAAGCCTGTCAGGCTGGCCTGGCTCACTGGCTGCCTTCCCCTGCTTTGGACACAAGGCATCTATGTTGAGTTTGAATTTCCCCTGACATCATCTTCATTAGGAGAGCACTTAAATGGAATTTACTGGCCAATTCCTCAATTTAGAAAAAATCACTTTAGCCTTCTTGGTCAACGGAAAATTAGTCACACTGAAAATATGAATATTTTCTTTATCTCACTGATGCTGTTTTCGTTGGGGGGGTTTTTATGGGTTTTGTTCTGGTTTTTCCTCTTTTTTTTGTTTGTTTGGTTTTGTGGAGAGTTTTTTTCTGTGTTTTGTTTTGAGGGGGTTGTTTTGTGGGCTTTGTTTCATTTGTGTGTTTTGGAGGTTTTGTTTTTCATTTTTTGCCCCCGGGAAATACATTAAGTTTAGAATATTTTTTTCATGCAAAAGGCAAAACATCATGCCTGTAACCACGGTTTCTCATTCTATTGCACACACATATAGTGTTGGATGCTGGCATGGTACAAGGGCATATTTAGATGAGAAAACAATTGTAGAAAGGAAATGTACTTTATGGATTAGCTGGCAAAGTTACTGATTGAGATGCTTAGAATAGAAAGCTGTATAGGAATTTGTCTGTAATTGATAACTTTGAGAACTTTTTGTAAAGAATGTGGCCGTTGTTAGGCACAGGATATACATATAAATTCATTGCTGTTACAGTCTGGTCATTCTTGCCAGTGCAATGGTAATCTTAGTATTAAAAACAATATTTATTGTTTTTGAGATACACTTTTATTATATAGTAGTGCAGTCAAGCCACATTAACTGCACTTTTAAGCAGAACCTGATTTTTGCTTGTCCTTAATAGCCCTTAGAATATTTTATGACCATTCAGTGGAAGGTTTTTCCAGAACAAGGCTCAGGGGAAGAGTGGAACATCGTTACTTTCTGTACACTTTACTATTCTTGTAATGAACCTGTTCTACCAAACTCATGAGTACCCAACTGATTTCTATCCTTATAATAGAAATGACAATAAACCAGTCCATATTTTTCAGCTTGAGATAGCTAACATATTTTATTATGGGGAAAGCATAGTCTGGACAATTTATGGATTAATAACAACTGAAAAATTTTGGTTATGGTTTAAATTAAGAATGTGCCAGTCCTACGAAAAAGTAGAACACCTTTACTACAAGTTAGGAAATAAGTTATTTGTGAAGAAACTGCATATGTGTACCAAAAATTAAATTTTGAAACATGGCTTCATTTTAACATTTAACAGGCTTATTTTAACACTAGGCATAAAACAGGGCAGGTTGTTTAAAAAAATTTATTATCTACGTTGAAAGATATTGGATGATCTAAATCTCCCTCATATGGTTTAGTGATGTTCTGTTTCATTTTAGATACTATGTATTTTAAATATCCAGTGAGTAATTTGTAATGTATTAGTGTGATGAGAGTAAAACCATTTTTGACTGGTAACTTGGGAGTACACCACAACTTTCGACAGTACAGATGTGATTTTGCACTATATTGTAGGTGAATCTTTGAGTAAGTTTCCTACCAAAGACTGTATCAGTAAATCAAAAGCACCAAGGAACACATTGCTTATTTTGTGTGTGTGNTTTATATTTATATATAAATATACACATCCAGTGCTTTTATTTTGTGACTTTTGTTTTCCTGAGTAAGGCAGACCTTGAAAAAGCCTGTGGGTCCCTTTGAAGTGTTCTTAGGAAGTTTCCAACCAATTTATTCCAGATTCTTAATAAATTTACATTTTAACATCCCATTAAAGCCTAATTATTTTGAACTACCAAGGAAGGAAACCCAGAATTTAAAACAGAGTGAATATTTAAAGGTCTGATATAAAATGTTTGCTATTTTCATGTAGTTATTTACAACTGTGTACTGGCTGAATTAATGAGTTAATTTATTACCTGTACATGAGTATTTATTGTTGGTGTCATTATTATATGACTGTAATTTTAATTAATTCCTTGACAGCATGTCTATGATTTCTGTGTGGAACATTAAATGTCAAATTGACTTTCTTTGTTGCCTCATTTGTAAGTATTAAAGTATTTATGTACAGTAAAAAGAAATTAGGAACAATTACTGTAAGAGATCTATTGCATATGTTAAATGAAAGCAGAGTGCAAAACCCCCACCCTGTTTAGATTTAGACTACTCTGGATTCTTTACAAGTTAGATTGATCACAGGACACATGACCAAATAAATGCAAAGAAATAATCTATGTGTCATCCCTGTGTGTTTCTTTTTAACAATTTCTGTTTAATTTTTGAAGAGTTCATTATAGAAGAGGACTTTCTGCAGATACTGAAGCAGAGGCAGGCAGCTGCAGTCACATCATTGGTGATTAAGTGGGTCTCTGTGCTTGTTTTATTTATATTTAGACTAGTGAGAATCGGCTCTTCAGACTGAGTTTATCATAAGGCCTCACTTCACGATGTATTTTTAATATAAAAATGTCACAGGTGTCTCAAATTCAGAGCATATCAGTCAGAAATCTGGTTTTGTTTGTTTTTCAAGTACATGGAGCTGTGCTTGTTAATGTACATGTTATGGGAGCAGAGGAAGTTCCATATAGCTGGAAACCTGAAGGGAGGTTGCAGTCAGGTGGATGTAAATCTCTCTTTCAGGCTTCTCTCAGCACCAGAACATGAGGACATGGCCTTAAGCTGCACCACGGGAGGTTTAGACTGGATGTCAGGAAGAGGTTTTTCACAGAGAAAGTGATCCCTCAATGCAATGGGCTGCCCAGGGAGGTGGTGGAGTCGCCATCCCTGGAGGCGTTTAAGAAAAGACTGGATGAGGAAGTCAGTGACATGGTCTAGATAATGGGAGGCTTGGATGGATGGAGCGTGGTGCCCATGGCTCTGGGGTTGTGGGTTTGATCCCCGGGTGGGTGATCGCTTGGGCGTTGGACTAGATGATCCTGTGGGTCCCTTCCAACTCGGAATAACCTGTGAACCTGGATAATGATTGGATCAGCCCTGAAAGTCTCGGTACTTCCCGTGCCTTAAGATCAGCAGCAGCAGCATTACTGGCAGTACAGCCCTGGCGGTCTGGCTTTCACCTTAAGCTCGTCCTAATTCTTACTGCATAGCTGGTTAGCCAGTTTGATGTATCTGTGCTCTGAAAATCTGGTTCTAAAAGTACCACAAATTATCATAAGAACTAAGAAAGATGCGGCAAGCCAAATGAGGGTTTTCTGGAACAAATTCTGTATCCAGGATCTATGTGTCTTCTGCCTGCTAAAAGGACCTTACTGTTAATCTAAGTCTTTCTATTAGTTCAGTGGCATTTAGACAAAGCTTCTTGAAGCTTCTTGCAGTTTGGTAGTTAAATTTCCCATTTCAAAAGCAAGTCTTGAAAAGACTAATGCTAAAATGTTGCAAAACTGTAAAAGCTGGAAGTAGTTCCTACGGTGTATTGATACCCTGTAATAATTCTGAAGCCACTTACACTTTTTATATTGACCTAGAACAGAATTTTACCACCAAAGCTTTTCAATGTACTGAAGATATTTCAACAGAAATGCCAATGGTGCTTTTTCAGGGTGTTGAAGGTGTGGGTATGAATCTCAAAGACAAAGCTAAATCCAATTTTTAGGTGGAAGTATCTGGTAGTGAATTAGAATAGGAAACTTCTAATTTTTATTCAGAGTTGTCATCCTTATTTGATTGACTATTCTAACTACTAAGAATTTTTATTATCTTATTAGAATATTGTATTCCTACTACCAGTTGAAATCGAAAATAATAGATATAAAATACAGGTTGGATAAGGCCATCTAATTAACATAAAAAATTGAAAATATACATACTAAAAAATCTAAGTATAATTTTAGGTTGATGAGTTAGCCTGAATATATTACTTTATATGCTGTATTTTAAACTTTAACATAGTAAAATAGGCCAAATCTTTTAATCTCTGTATCTAATTTTCATTTACACATATATTGATACACAATTCAAGGGATACCAATTGCTTTGTACAATGCTGACTGCAAAAGAAAACCTGATTTTCACAGCAGAAAAATCCACCCACATAGAATCTTTTGAGTGGTCTAGATAAGGATCTTCTGTATTAATGAAGCTTATTTGCATGGTAAACATGCTTATTTTGTGTTTTCCTGCTCCGTGTCTTATCTCAGTCTTTCATTTGCAGATTAAACAGGCAACTGAACATGGGATTTATTTTTTTTCTCGTAGAACATTGTTTTAATTATGGTGGATTTTGATCCAAGAGCATTACCGAAGTTCCCCATACTGATGTTTGGATTATATTACAGCATATAGTTAAAAAGAGACCAATATTAAATGGAATATTAAGAATTATTTTTTTAGGGTCAGATGTCTTCTAAGATTAGTGCAGTGGTTAAGGCCTATATGAAGAGTGTTCAGTCCATGCAATTACTGGATGAATTAATTTCAGTGTAACCACACACTGAAGTATTTACTTCATTTTTCAAAACTTTTTCAAGATCTGAGCTACAGCTCTTTCAGGACTTGCTTATCAAGTGGCAGGTTTAATCTACATGGATGTATAAATCCACACATTTGAGTTTCCATAAATTAAAGACTGGTTTGACCTGGAGCACAATATTATGGCAGCACTTAGTTCCCTTCCCAAGCTGGGGAACCATTATTCTGTGCACAGGACCTGAATGTGAAAGACAGATCTGCCCTGAAGAGTTTCTAGTCAAAATAGAACTGACAAATAATAGGAGGAAAGAGCTGTTATTCACATTTTATACCTGAATAACTGATTCGTAGATGTTAAGAAAAGCCCATAAAAGTCAGGGAAAGGCTTCCAATGACTTCAGTGGATCTATGATGTTGTATCAGCCAAGCACTTAGGGACATGCTTAAATGATTGCCTCACTCCAAGGCCTGTTCCACACAAGGTTTGCAGAATAGGCTGAAAACAGTATTTCTGGTGCCAGTACTGAATGAATTACCCACAAATGTTGTAATTTTGCCAAAAGGTAAATCTATTTGTGGAGCCTATTCAGTCTTTCATCAGTTGGATGGTCCCTTATGTATGGAAACACGCACCTCGCATTTCAGTTAAAGAGTGCAGATCTGATTTGTAGCCTATGAAAATCAATTTGGTTCTTCAGCAGACTTTGCACAGTGACCCCAGGGAATTTTAATCATTGATACAAGAATTCCAAAATTGATCTAATGTTTAAGAAAGAATTTCTTCCTTACTGCCACAGAAAATACTGGTTTTGTATCAGCCTCAGAAATGTCTCACTCATTCTCTCTGAGTAATACACAGTAAAGTAGGTCATAATCTGGGGCATCTGAAATACCAATTGTAGTGAATCTTGCATGCAGCAGCCAAGGGCAAGTTTCTCCCCGCCAGTGCACTCTTCAGATCTCCTTTGCAGAGTTTACATTCGGGCTTCCCATCAATGTCAGTAGGCATTCAGCCTGTGCTGCAGGTACTGATTGTGCAGGGACAGAAATGGACAATCATCTGGGAAGTGGGAGAGGAACAGTAATAAAAATGAGAGGGTAGCAAGCTATTAAAGGCAGTCTAGCCCGTTTCAGCATACTAGAACATCAAACTCGTGTCCTGTTATGCTGGTATTTGTTAGCATCACTAAACATTATTAATTATGCATGGAGCAAGAATTCATGCAATGTGTGAACACACACATATAAATGGTCCTCCTTATCCTGGGATTTTTTTCACCTCATGTGAAAATGGCCAGATGAGAGTGGTCTGGAGTAGAAAAATATTTTTCTAAGGTACCAGTCAAATTTGTGGCTTTGACTAGAGATACCTACACAGGTGCTTTAGAAGGAATGACAAAGGAAAGGAAATCAAGGTGAGAATCCGTTGTCCTTCTCACCAGAGAAGAGCATAGCAAATGTTCTGGCAGGATTGGTGGCTGGAAAGGTGCAAGAAAACAGAGACAGAGATGGCAAAAACCAAGCCAGGGCCATTGGCTCAGAGGGATTCAGAGCACGCTGCTCTGTTGGAAATTATTTCATGAGAAGTTTCAGAGACACGGCTACATGGTGTGCAATGGAGGGGAGAAAAAGTGTCCTTGCAGTTGAGCAGCCACAGAGTTCTGTGATGGCTTCAGCCATCTGATCACCACCATAGCTGAGAAGATTTAATATTCCAATAACTCACCCATCCTTCAAAAATTTACCATGTCTCCAAAATATGTGTTGTGTAGGTGAAAAATTAATTTAATAGAAACTCTTCACTGAAATTAACAGTAAATATTTAACTACCCATGCAAGGCAGAAAATTGCAAATTCAGGTCTATAACTCTGTTTTTAGTATGTTTATACAGATTACAAGTGACACCAAATTTGAGTGACCTGTAGGTGTAGGTGGAGGCAGTGCTGCAATATATAAGCAGAGCTGGTTGCACTACAGATGCAGTCTCAGCTAGGACTTGGAATTTTATTACTATTGGAATTGAAGTGGAAGCCTTACTATCATTATAATGTTAAATGATTTTTGTTACAGTGTCCAGAGCAAATGTTGTCTCTGTGGATGCATAGCACCTCTTTAAGAAAAGCTTCATCTTGCATGTGATGCTCAAGAGTAAACACTGCAAATTTAATTTACTTAAAAATCACTTTAATTATTGAGACAGTTCAGTGGCAATGCATAAATAAGTATTTTTAAGTTTTCCAGCAGGTAAATAAAACAATCTTTAATGCTCTTGTTTTGAAAGAAACATTCCTGTGGTTCATTTTTTGCATAATAGGAATCTGTCAGCTTTGCCTCAGTTTATATTGGGTGTTTCTCCATACCCTGGTGACTGTAGTTGGTCAGAGCAACACCTGCAGTCAAAGGCTCTGTTAACTTTGTCTTGGCGATCCTAGTTCTCATGTTCACCTGCTTCTGGCATGGTTGTTCATTGAGGTGTGTACTTGCAGTTAACTTAGGTTCACTACTAAAAGGATGTGCAAATTCCCAAATGCTTTACTTTCTCATTGACCTGAATCTCCCTTAATTGTCAATGTTCATTAAAAATACTTGTCTCTTATTGTGGACTTGGATAAACGTTACTGATTCCAGGCCGTTTTGCTTTCTTGTATTTTAAGCAATTCTCAAAACATGCCATAATATTCAGTGGCAATGATAAGCCTTTTGCTTTTCAGCCTCTGAGGAAGAGCTGGATAAACATCCTCTGAACTTGTCTAGGTTTTACGGATGCTGCTTGTAGTTATGAAGGCACTGCTGAGTTTGAACAGAAAATGCCTCAGTTCTTACCTGTCGTAAGCATATCTGGCAGGATGCAATCTCTTGGGCCTGGAAAAAAGGTGCTGTAAGGTTTGGCTGTTACTCAGTACAGAGCCTCCAAATCTACTTGAGCAATATCTGCACGGCAAATAGCCATCGACAACTATTTGTGTTAATCATGTGGAAATGTTCTCTGCTAAAGAAAATGTTGGAAATTTGGAATCTTACCGGTTTAAAGACCATCCCTACTATCTACAGAGGAAAAGTCATCTGTAAAAGGAAATGCTTTCTGTTGACATTAGATTAATAGGAACTGGAAAACGGGGACTGACATTTTTGGATATTAGGATGTTCATAGGTTTAGAGGAATATTGTATATTACATCCTGAGTGTTTACGGTTGCCAATATGCAATGTGATGCATCAGATGATCCCCAGATGTGGAGATGCAGCCCTCTAGGGAGTTCCATCCTGTGTGCTTCCTCCTGGGAAGCTGCCCACATTTCTCTCTGGAGAAACGCTCAGTGAGGAGTGTGCAATAATCAACAGTGCCATCTTGTGAGCAAAGCCCACCCCTGCACATCGATACTGGAATTACGGGCAGCAATAAAACATACATATACGTGCTGTTTCCTTTTAGGAGTGTCCAAGTCTTTCTAAGTAGCTACCTGTTAAAAATGCCAGGAACGTAGATTGTCTCCTTATATGAATAGACTCCCGTGCTGGCCGTATCCGTTGAACCTGTAGGCAGGGGATGGTAATTTATCCTGTAAATCAATACTTGCTATCAAGTACAGTAGTACATAACAGTATTTTTCCTCCTTGTGTCCCCTGTGACCTTTCTCCTTTGCTTTCTTATTGTCATTCAACAAGTAAGAGCATGCAAATTCACTATGAGTAATTTTAGCAAATAATACTCACTCCTACTTTATAAAGAATTATTTATGATATTATTTCTGTTACTTGTTATTGGCTCCATTCCTTGAGATGATGAAGGACCTATCTTTATTAACCTCAGCTGGCCGTAAACATTTCATCTCTGAGTTTTTTTTCATTAAAGGCATCTTGGTAACTCATGATGGAAGGCATCTGTGCTGACCCATCAGCATTGCTATGACTTTCAATATATTATACTTAATAACAAATAAACATCCTTAGCCAGAAACAGAACCCTGCACTGCAGCTTGATTACATCTGCAAAGAACAGTGATTGCCCTGACTATTTGAATACAAAAACAGTGAGTGATGGCGAGCAAATACAATCTGTTTATAGCTGCACTGGTGAAATACTTTCAATCCACAATCTAAGGCCTTATCATTATTCCAAGGCCGTGTGTGTTTCCCCCATCGATTGTAGCAGTTGTCCCTAATCTAGATGCAGAGATAGCGAACATTGTGGCAGTTTGCTCTGGAAAAAACAGGTGAACTTTTCAAAGTAAAGGGTGGCCAATATTGTCTTAATAGAAGATTGCTGAAACATGCAGTCAAGAGAACAACCTGTGTGGATTTCTTCATGCGAAGGCTGGATGCTGCCTGGAGGGTAATGTTTGGTAAAATGTATTTATAGTGATCAAGTAGAATGAATGTAAAAAAATTACTGTGATACGTTGCTGCTATTTCCTCTTACACCCATTTTTATGAACTAATTGATACTTCTGAGTATGAGCAAAGGTATTGTAAAACTTAGTAAGAAGCCCTGATGACAAATTTATTTGTGTGTTTGTTCCATTAGTACCCGCTGTGTTTTGAGGGCCTCTGTAAGTCCCACTGATATTGATTCGATGCTGTGGATCTGCAACACGTCAGGCTAGAGGGATCTTTAGTAGATATCACCTGGGATGTCACAGCTTGTACAGTACATGGAGCAGCATTCAACTTCAAAGGCACGTTAGAAGTTTAATGGGTAAATATTACAATAAAAGATTTCTCTGTGTGTGGAACAGCCAGATTCTCCCTCCCTATGAGGCCCATTAATTTAATGGAAAACAGTGAGGAAAAAGGGAAACCACATAAGACAAAAGCTACAAACTAAAACAAATAAAAATTTTCAAAACCATCATAACTAAGACAAAGGAATGGATGAGGTTGAATCAGTCTCTGAGTTCAGTTCCTTATGTTTTTCTTGAGATTTTTTAGTATTTGTCAACAAGGATTTGAAGTTATAACTTTTTCAACAGATGAAAAATGTGTCATGTTGATGTGAGGATATACCTGTATCTTTACCAATGGGTGTTAACTTCAGGGAGCCAAAGGCTGCTGTGAGATTAAGTGCATTTTACATGAGAGTTGATGTGGTTCTGAGCATCAACTCAAACCGATCCAACATCTTCATTAGTGAGCTCTTGCTTTCTTTTTACTTTTTATTAGCTTCATTTTCCTTTTGCTGGCGTGATTTGGTTTCGCATGCAGATCTTTTAATAATTACAGAACATAAAATTGGAATGTTAAGTAAAAATGAACTGTAAGACTTTTCAATTTATGTATTTGTTTGCCTGCCTATTATTTCCTCTTCTCTACTCCAATGTAGGATAAAATCACCATTTCTTTTAATATGTTCCACACTGGTGGTATTTACTAATCTCAGATAAATTGTCTTTAGCTAATTAATCTTCTCTGATGAGGTTTAGTGATAAAAATGAAAGTTTCATATGACAATATAAAGATTATAGATAATTAAAGAGTTTGTCTGTGCAATTGTAATGATCACAATTCATAGATATTCCGAAAAGCCTATTGTTTCAGATGTTCTTCATAGTTTTTCTTGTGACCCGGATATTGTTATGGTCCCGTCGTGTTCTGATGTAGATGGCAGAGAATTTTCTTCATTGTTGTTTCATCAATTTAAACATAAGCACATACATATATAGTATATAATGCTTATGCAATACCCAAAGGAAAAGAAAGTAGCAAAACAGACATTTTGGTGTGTTTGTTGTCAGGAAATGTCATGATTCATCTTTCATGAGCATCTGCAAATATGCATCTGCCAAATCTATTTTACTAGAAACTTGTTCTCAGCCAAACATATTCTCACCCCAAGAGTACAACATTTTTGATTGACAGGTAGAAAAGGATTAATGATTACTTGAATGTCTCTCCAGATTCTCACATTCCCATTTTCGGCTGCACAATAGGAACAATGATCATGATTCATTCTCACTGTCACATGGTAGGAATGGATTTATTGTTTTTCCAGTTCTTTACATATCCTTCTGAAATGACACAGGGAACAAATGAGGCCTTACAAGATGAAGACTGTGGCCCACCCTCAGTGGTTAGCTCTGCTTAAAAATTTATGTAGTTTATGTAGTTCCTTACTGCTGTTTCCAGAACACTGCATTCTAATCTGCATGAGGCACTAGTAATGAAATGAAATTTATGAAAATTGGTACAATTTTTGCTCTGCTATTAAGAGAGTCTGTGCCGCTCCAACACATGAAACTGTACTAATTATCAGAGTTCATCAGGCCATGCTGTTTCCTGTCTCTCTCTGATTTCACCCAGCTCTCTCACACCCGGAGAACAACATTTCTATGATAGCTGTGCAGTGCTGTAACCCGTGTTTTAACAGGTTGAACACAAAATTTGTACTGGGACATTAAACTAAAGTTTAATATCTTCCGGTAAGAATGTACTTTGCCACTCTATGACTGCCTTTCAATTTGAGACTAACTATTGCAGGGCATATGAAGTTGCTACTGAGCTTCCTGACAGTTCTGAGCCATAATCTGTTGGCTTTCATTAGGAGCAGGAGAGAGAAGGGAGAAAAGAGAAAGACTCTTCTTATTTAGTTTGGCAAATGGAGTTGTCAACATCATCTGAAATACGCCCAAACCAGAGATTTTAAACTTTATTTAAGACCATTGAAATTACTTATGTCCCACAATTAGGATTAAAACTCAGATATTCTAACACGTAGTCCCTGCCCTCTAATCTTAAAACCCAACTCATTTGAATATAGAAATGAAATCATGCCCTCAAGACTAAAATTATATGTGGATAATATGACACCATGGTTTGCTCTGTGGATTATTTTTGGATGCTGTAAATGATAAAGTACAGAAATCACCGATGATTTCCAAGTGTCATTTTTTCATATGAAAAATTAGCAAAAAAACCAAAAAGAAAGCTTTGTTCTCACAGTATTTTTTTACTTTTCTTCCTTCATCCTTAGTGGTAAATTGACAACATTTTATTAACTTATATTGTTATATTGTTCTTCCTTCCTCGACAAATCCATTTCTAATCTAATCTGGTTTGTTGACAGGGAGAAAAACATGATTAGCCTCATCTTGTTTAATTTTTAATTGTATTTTTATCTTTTCTCTCTAAATGTAGCAAACTTACCAGTGAGGGGAAAATGGTTTGGGGTTTGTAAATTACTTGTTGAAGTCCACAAAAGCCTTTAGAAGGCTTGCCTTCTTTTTGCATTTTTGTTTGTTTGTTTTTTAGTTTTCTTTATTTATCTAGTCTAAAACCCCTTCAAAACAACAACAGAACCCCGTGCAGTTATTTCTTTTCTAGTGCAAGGTGAATTTCTGAATGTAATTTCTATGCTGGAAATTCAAATACCTGTTTTGGCTAAATATCCCCTCATTCTGCTGCTCACCCTCCTGGGTTGCATATTAGAGAGATGGCCTCCTGTATACAAAGGATAAGTGAGTTAGTAAAAAATAAAGTACAGAGGAGGCCGGAGTAAATGGAGCGTATAATTTTTTCATGAACTGGTCTCTTAAGTTTCATTTTGCAAGGCATCATGATTTTCTACATATTTATGAAAATTTGAAGAGTGAACTCGATGCTTAATGTGAAATGTACTTAGCAATTTCCAGTTAGGCTGTATCTTTCTTTCCCTGTCAGAGGACCCAGTATCTTCTGCAGGCACTGCCACAAAACATAGCAAGATAATGATAATTTGCTGCTATCAGTTTCTGTAATACTGCAAAGCCTCCTTCAGAACCATTTGTCTTACAAAACAAGTCCACGTGCCAGTTCCTGCTGTTTGGGAACATGCAAGCAAAAACACTGTCAGACTGATTCTTTAAGGATGAATGCAATGTGATGCTTCAAGAATAAAAGTTACTTAAGATTGATGTTGGATACAAAGTCCAACTATTAAGAAAGATAGGTCAACACAAACTTTTGAAAAACTTTTGAGATAGAGGTGGGTTTTTTTCCCTAGCATCCAAATGGTGTTTTCAATCTTGAAAGCTCTAAAGCAGTTTATAAAGATAATTAGGCATAAATGTCCCCATTTCACAGCTGTGCAAACAGAGGGAAACAGTTCTGTAACCTACTTACCAAAATCTTACAGAGGTAAGCAAATCTTGAGCCACCAGATTGCAAGCACTGGTTCATTAAGATTTGCTTTTGTGTGCCTACGTCTTTTTAGCTAAAGTAATTAATATTGATATATCAAAGGAGCTAAAGTAGTCCTAGTCCTAGAATCTCTTTCGTTCCCGTGCAATATTACATTTCTTTACTGGGACATGAGCCTCAGAACAAGTCAATACATTCCAGTTCTCTGGCTCATTGCAGCCTTTGAATGGCACAAGAATTTCTAGGGTAGCAAGAGCTACCTGGCCATAGCACTGCAACCTCCTGGGGCAATGAACTATCCCCAACCACCAGTTGCAAGGCATTCAGGGAAGGTGCTTGTAAACAGGCAGGCTCCTCAGTTTTCAGAGTACAATCTCCTGCATTAGCAACATCTCCATGACAACTGCTTTATAATTCATGCCACATAATATATAACTTTACTGTTAAAAAATAAAAAAGCCACTGCCAACATGCTAACAATTCTTGAATTGTTGAAAATTCTTGAAAATTAAATGAACCTGAAAGTTCTTAAGTAATCAATTAACCATTAAATCAAGCTTTAGGGACATTAGGCAGTAAGAATGACAGTATTTATGGTTTTGATGTGATCAGAAAATCTTATTCTTTGCTTCTCCACCATTCTCACCATTTCAAATCCCCATAATTGATTCTGATGCAACATGCCAGTGAATAGCTATAAAAGGGAATGAAAAGCATGAAATGGCTCTTTGGCATTTTATGACTAAGTAGGATCTCATGGAGCTTCATATTTCAGATTTTTTTGCTAATCAATCTTGTTTTAACTGAAAGAGTTGAAGTGTTTGAGGTGTATCAACAGGTTTGGGGATTTGCAAACGATAGAATGATAGCAAAGATAATGGAAAAAATCTGCAAAATGTGGTGCAGAGAATTAAAACTATTAAAAAGCCTTTCCCAGTTGTTGCTTCAATGCCAAGGTAACGAATTCAATAAAACGGTTGCTGTAAGATTAATAGACATTCTGAAAGGTGTGAAATGCAGTGTAATGTATAGAATGTTTGTTCACTTGAGAACTGAGTAACAGAAGCTACACAAGTTATCAAGTAAGAAGGAATGACCAACTGGTAACTAAACAATTTAGAGGATCAGCAAGGCAAAGAAATACATTCTGGAATGAGAAATACTAGTCCAAAATACAGGAATCTCATCATGAGACAAAATATTGACTTAAGTTTACAGGTTTAATAGCTACCAAAACCACAAGCCTAATTCCCCAGTGAGACCTACTTCAGAAAATGTGACATTAGTGACCAAAATACAGCAGCTGTGCAGAGCTAATCCCAAAGCAGGGTGTGCTTATTTTAGAATCACATGATGATTTTGGCTGTTTTCTGCATTTCCCCCTGCAGATGAGAGGAGAGTAGAACTAAAATATCCAACAACGGTTCAAAATGGGAGTGATGTTTCACTTTTTTGCAAGTTCCATCCAGACTGACCAGGGGTCTGGGTTGAAGGAGCTTGGCCCTTCCACAGATTAACTTTGTTGGTAATAGCAATATGAATTAGGAAAGTCTTTTCTAGTTTAATTATGTTGATCATTGACAAATATTTCTTTCCCCTTACCATGTCATTTCGTCTTTCAATTAATTCCCTAACCTTCTGTGTTTATTCCTTTCCTTCTATTTCTATTTCTTTCTATTTCCTTCCTATTCCTGGCCTTCTGTATAGCTCTGGCCTACTGTTCAAAATATTCCTTCCCTTGTATATTTAGTATTTGCTGCATTAAATCTTCATTTTTCCTCTTTCTTCTAAGAGCTGCTGAGCTGAACAATGTTTCTATCTCCTTTTCTTCAGCTCTTGTCTTCCTCTTAGGCTTCCAGACTGTGTGCTGCTGATCATAATGATACTTGTGTGTTGTTCAATGCTGAGAATACCAGTGTTTAATGAACATCAGTAAGGGAAATGCACAATTGCTGTAACAGAAATAGACACCTCATGCAAGAATTGAGTTACTGCCTCTAGTAACCCCCTGTATATATATCCCTGTGTTGCAATGTAAACTCCTTTCAAGATGCCATTTCAGAGGAATTTAGTCTGTACAGAGCACTAACAAACTGAAGCACAGGGGATACATTCATTTAAGAGAATTATTCATTTATTTTTTGCCATTTAGTATTTATATTCATTTACCCTTCATTTATTCTCTTCAATTTTATTCATTTATTCATTTATCAAATATTCATTTTAATGGATTTCATTATCACTATAGTAACTGTAGGGACAGATTTGCAATAATTTTATTCTTTAAATAGGTTTAGCCTTGGAAAAACAAGGTAAGACCACTTGTTCTGTCAGGTTCTTTACCTTTTCTCGGTAGTATTTGTGTCTTTACTCCCCCTTTTTCTTTACAGCCCTCCCTAGTTTCTCTTAAATTCCTTTCTATGTTTTATGAAAACAGCTTAGTTCAGTGATATTAGACCTAATCCTTCACTGATGTGAATTACTGAAATCAGAGCGTGTTATTCATGCCTCGGACACTGATTTAGTCTTCTTGTTTCTCCATATATATTTGTCGTCTTTTCCCTTTAGGATGGTTTTTCCTCTAAAATTCACCTCTTATTCCCTTTTAATGCCAGTTCCATTTCTATGTAAATGAGTCCCCTGCAACCCAGGGAACAACGACCTTTTAAGCAACAGGTGTTTTGAACTACAGCAGACGAAATTTAGACCTCTAAACAATTGCTCTGGGTATTAATTTCCACTGGAGCACTGAGATTTTTTAAAAATAAGAACTATTTTTTCTTCTAATGTGAAAACACTGAATTAATGCTACTTTTCAGCTTCACTGGGCATCAGATTGTGTTTTTGATGAGGAGAAAAAGGGCTGGATGATCCGAAGCATTTTGTATAGGACCAGTGGTTTTGAGTTAGCATTCTAGCTCTTTGATTATAGCTATAGAGACCGTTAAGTTCTTATGCAGCTGAGTCCCTGAAATATATTACCAGTCACATTAAAAGGTATCTTCTTATGTGCAGTGAAATTTTGTCCTGGAGAGCAGGATATTCACAGTTGAACCCATGCTTGTTCTTGGTGAAGGATTAAGTTCGTATTTTTTGCCCTTCCATCTTCAGTGAGCTCTCAGTGTCCCAGGAAACATCTCTGGGATCCGTTTCCTGCTTCTCTGCATTACAATTCTAAACCAGTGGCAGGATCTAGTCTCCCATATCTAAGCCTTTTCTTCTTTAATCAACCAATGCATTTGAAACTTAATAATCTAATTTCAAGCCATTCCCATCATGCAGTCTCTCACAGAATATCTGTGCTCTATGTCAGAAACTTCAGCGGTGTTTCAACAACAGAAACACAGTTGAAATTCTTTACTATGTGATTGGTTGAATAGTGCATATATTTAACATTTACCTCTTTTTTAGTACTTATAAAGCAAGAACACAAAAAAATGCCTATCCTTGTAGAAAGCACCATGAACTCATCAGGAGCATGGTATTCCCTATAATTGTATATTCAATAAACCAAACTGCTTCAGATATTTACATTTGGAAGGTTATCTCTGTTGCCAGAAGAGCTAGAAGTAATTTTCTTCACAATGAAATCTTAAGTTTGTAGAGGGTGTTGTGATCCAGCAGAGAAACTTCTTCATACCCCAACCTGAGGCTGCAACTCTAATTTTGAGAAGCAGTGCTCCGGAAGATTTTTATCAGCTCGAAAAAAATGTCTTATCTCTCATTGCTTTTAGCTGCATAATAAGAGGTCATTTGAAATAGGTAATGCCTTCTTAAGGGTTTATAGTCTAAACCCCACAGTTGTCAATGGAGTACTCATTGATTTCAAGGACTGTGAATCCATGTATTTATTTCATAATATAAACTGTTTGTTTAGTAATCTTAGTAGTAGTAAGATACAAGGAAATGGGACTGCCTATTAAAGCTACACAGAAATATTCTGGTGGCATTTGCTTTGTCAGATAAAGCCTTGAAATTCCTGTGAATCTAAATATTTTGTAGCAGTGTGCCTCTAATTAACCTCTGCCTGAGAAAGCAATCCTCTTTGCTGCTCACTTACCCAGCTCCCCCCAGTCCCTGAGAATCCTTGTAGCCCAGGAGAGGAAATCCCGGGGCTCCTGGGAGGGTATAATTCCCTCTCTGGGGTTTTAGCCTGGGGTTCCTGCTGCTGAGGGTGATTTCTCTGAGGGTGAACCTGAAAGGTTAGGCCCAGGCCCAGTGTAAAATATCAATAATATAAATGTACCAGATTTGTAAATGATCAACTAATTTTCTTCAAAATATTGGAACTTCCCATAGAAAAAAGATTTATTCTTTGATCAATCAATGAAACTTGGAAAAAGAAATCAAAGTGTACATTCAAGTAAGAGCAAGATAGAGTTTATACTTTCTTTCATCTCGTCTTCTTGAGCAGTGTTTGAATGAGTTTTATATGAGGAAGTTTCGCTCCCCTCCCCATCAGCAGACTCAGGCCAGTGGGAAGACATCTGATGTATGTTTTGACCCTCTGGTGTGTATATGTACGTTTTTCATTAAATCTGAACATTAACCTGGTGGCTTTCAGGCACAATACTTTCTGAAAAACTTAAGCGTGCTGTTTATTGCTTCCTTTCAACTCCAGTTCCTCTTGCAAACACTACAGGGACCTCATTAAACTCTGCAGCTGTATTATCCTCCTTCTTTATTATGTTCCTTCAAATATCCTTCCATGGTCTGATGTCTTCTCTTGTCAGCTTCACTCCACTTTGCACACCTGAAGGAGACTTTATTGTTTTACTTCCTTGCTCTGTAAACTTCATTCATAGCCGGTTTTGACTTCTCAGGAGGTTTTTTTCAGTTTTTCCCTCCATTGTGTCAGCCTTTGTAGTCCCTTGATAATATTCTGTGCTTTTTAGGCATGACAGGCATTTTTAATCATTATTGTCATTTCCTGATTTAAATCTAAATAGAGCAAGAAGTACAGCAGAAACACATATGATCTTGTATTCTTATTCATTGTCCTAAAAAAAAAAAAAAAAAGACAGTTGCAGTAACATGAAAAAGTAGTCTCGAAACCTGGAGAAACTTTAGTTTTGTTTTTAGGAAACTGTTGTTAGTCCAGCAAATAAACTGGTGGGTATAAAGGGCAGCCCAATCCACTGATATATCCTAAAAGTTGGAGGTACAGACACTCATCACTTCTCAAATGTGCCACAAGGGCTTTTTATTGACTCCCCCAATTCTTGCTTCCACTCCAGGCTCTTTTGACCTTCGTTGCAAACATCAGTATGGCAAGAAAGGTGAAAGATGTTTTTGTTAGGGACCTCTACATGTTTTATCTAGTCTTACCCACATATTGCCTTGTCTACAGAAACAAATTTGCAGAAATTATTCCTACCTACAGAGAGGTAGTAGTGTAATTACGATTTCACAGGTTGATAAAGAAACCAGAGGGAATGCTTCGCTCTAGGATTTTCTTAGATCAGTTAATAGGGTAATCCCATCTGCCATGTGTTGTTCTATACTACCACAGTATCCTTCATAGTCATTTGTACCAATCCCACGTTACCTCTGTATCTAAGCTTTTCATGTTAAAATTTGATCATAGAATCATGGAATAGTTTTGGGTTGGAAGGGGCCTTAAAGATCACCTTCCAAACCCCTGCCATGGGCAGGGACACCTTCCACTAGACCAGGTTGCTCTAAACCCCATCCAACCTGGCCTTGAACACTTCCAGGGATGGAGCATCCACAGTTTCTCTGGGCAACCTGTTCCAATGCCTCACCAACCTCACAGTGAAGAGTTTCTTCCTAATAGCAAATCTAAATTTGCCTCTTTTTAGTTTAAAGCCAGTATCCCTTGTCCTATCACCACTTGCCCAAGAAAGATGCTTCCAAACCCCTTATTTTGCAAAATGCACATTAAGGGATTGATACATACTCTTCTTTTTTAAAATTGCATTTGTTACTATTTCTCTCGGTTGGGTTCTCTGAGAATTTGATACTCCTTTTGGCTGCTTAGGCTGGTTAGGTCTTACTGACCACATAACTTACCCCATTCTGGCTGTGCGAAGTCAAGTTCAGATCAAGAGCTGTGCAGGCAAGAAACCTGCAAAACGCACAATACTTTTCTTCTCTCCTGTGTACTTACAGCTGCATGTTTTCTTGCCACAGTAAGCAGCACTGCTCACACAGTTCTATGTTTGCATGGAAGTCAAGTCCGTTAGCGCCGTGTTCTATGGCTTGGAAGGCACTCACAGGAATCAGGCTGAAAACTTGCTTTCTTCAGTGAGTTCCTTGTTTGTTTACAGAGAGTAAGCACAAAGAATGAGCACTGGGGATGGCTTCAGGCAAGGGCAGATCTAAAACAGGGGCTGAATCTGGGGCCATCTGGTGTGCCAGCTCACATGGAAAATCAGGCACTTTGAGTGCAGGGCCAAGTTATTGACACCTACTGAAAACTGCTGCTGCTGAGGAGGATTTTGCTCAACTTGTTACTATCTCTGCATATATTCCTGCAGTAATCAAAGCATGAAAAGAATTATCGAACCCACATTTTTATAGGCAAAGTAAAACTTTTGTCATGGCTGTAGAGAACAGCAAGCAAAATTAACTTTTTTTTTAAAGAATTCATCATTATCTTATAAATCTGGAGGGTCCCATGCTGCCATGCTGATGCAGCAAGAACACGGTGATATAGCTGTGCATTAAACAAGAACTGATTTGATACAGTTAATATAATCTGAATATTGTATCCTGACAGCTGTCTGTGTAATTTAAATGTTGCAGATTTTCATGTGAGTAGTTATTCTCTAAAAATAGGTTCAGGGAAGATTCTTTCTCAAATTTCCATTTGTGTTAGAACATTTTACATTTTGGACAGGCATAATTGTATTTCCAGCTTGTGGTAGAAATGGCATTTAAAAAAAGCTTTATATTAGGATTTACCTATATGGAAAAGAAAGGATAAAGAAATGTAGCTGGTGTCTAAATAAGATTATTTTTTTATCGCCAACCAAAATGTACTCTCACAAAAGATAATGCTTTCAGTTATTTTAGTCTCAAAGGGTTTCCAATAGGGAAGCAAAAGGAGTTAGACTAAAAGACTATATCAAAAGTTACAAAGAGTTAAGGGGGAAAAGCTATTTCTAAACCCCTAAGCTTTTCAAGGAGATGAACAGTTGACCAAATAAGTATCTCATGTTCCAGTTGTATTGAATTACAATGAAGACAGTAGGCACAATGCAGCCTGCTGTTAATGAAGAGGCCATGGTTATAGAAAGGCTCATTATTAAAACAAAGTATCTTAGAGTTCAAATTATCTATATATTTCACAGTAAAACGTGGCTGAACCCTGGGAATATTTTGAAAGTGATTATTGGGCAGATGCTGAGGTGTCACTACCACCTCCTGCTAGGATAGGTGTGCAACTGATGGCAACACAACTGAGCAGCCATTAGAGCTCTGTGCTCTGGGCAATTTACTCAGAAGCCTTTCAACAGCATCCATGTGCAAATCTAGAAAAGTGTTTAAAGTTCTCTGCCTAGAGAAGTTGATATGGGTTAATTTTTTTCTTCTGTAATTGTTCTATATTATTTAAGGAACAAACTTCTATAGCAGTCTGTAGATAACCATGGAGCTGCACAGACAGAGCACTCCTCTCCCCTCCCTCATTAAGTTTTATGAATATTCACTTGTATGGCTTAGCTTGAGCTACCTGGTGTAACACAGGACTTCAGATACAGTAGAAATAGGTATCAAAGTCGCTGGGCCTCTACATTCCGTTTTTTTACAAGACAATCTGTCAGGGTAGGACTTCGCCTTGGCCATGGGAACAACTTTCAAGGTTTACAGGCACAGCTGACACTCAGGTCCTGGATCATCTCAAACAAGATCTCACCATATGTAACTATTTCATGGAGTTGCTTCCATTGCTACCTTTGACCCAGGATCCTGGGAAAACACTAGCTGAGTGTCCTACATGTCCCCAGAAGTGCTGTACAGAACTGGCATCCTTTGCAGGTCACAACAAGCTTTTCTCATATCAGAAGGATTATGTTGTTTAAGTAATATTTGGAAATTCTCAGATTTGCTTAATTGTTAGGAAAAAAAGCTCTGAAAGTGTTTGAGGGTCTCTGTGTATAACATTCCAACCCCTTATTATTAAGCTTAAACCAGAGTTTCATTATTTGCACATGTGATTATTTTGCTGTTTGTTTGTTTGTTAGTTCTGCTGTGGTTTACTTTAGGATTTTCCTGTATAAATAACTCAGCATTTGTGCACCATGACTTAACTGTTGTGAGGTGGGTTTATTTTTAAGCTCTTAGAAGTTATAAAGCATACTTTGAATTATTTATTTTTGTATTTATATCTATATCTTTGAACTTACTCTGCTGTAAGGCTAAAGGCCCTAGACCCTCTGTCCTCCTGTGCCAGGCATGGAGTTTGGTATTATGGTGCGGGTAACCTCAATCTGTCAGCTCTGTCACACTGAATGTGTGAGTGTCTGTTTAGCTCATCCCCTGGCATTGCACAATGTGCAAGTTCTGGGCTCTCCAACAGCCTGTCAGGAATCCAATCCATGATACGTGTGAATCTCAGAAAGAAAGGAGGAAATGTTGGGCAAAACATTTTGTGTTTAGTGAATGGCATTTCCTGACAAACCTCTGCTGTGCTGAAAATGTTTCCTGTTCTAGTTCTGTTTCTTATGAAACTGAACTCTTTCTGCAACCAACTGCTGCGTAGTAAATGGATGTAAATTGTAAATTACATCAGAACAGACTGTGACACGACAATATCTTGGTTTCCAGGGAACAGAGCAGTTGTGGCCAGACCAGAGGTGTGTTCCCATCCCAGGTATTAAGGCTGGCTCTGTCACTGCTATGCCATCAGTGCTGATTGACAGCTTTGCTGGGCTCCAAAATTCTGGCTGTGAAAGAAAAAAAATTGTAACACATTCCCAAATACTGTGAATCTTACCTTCATTTTTGTAAGTTATGATTGTCATGCACTATTGAGTTCTTTTATATGCTAGCTGCCAATACAGATTCTTCTGATTATTAAAACAGTAGTTCTCTTTCCTTTTATGCCAATGTAAATAAGAAACAACTTGTCTGAAGTCAAAGAAATTACACATCTTGTTTTATCAATGCAGGTAAAAAGGAGAATCAAGCCCCATATTTATTTTATTCCTGGCTTAGCTTTCAGCAAAATTTTAGGTGCTGTAAATACCTAAAAAACCCCAACGTTCCAGTATTTCCAACATACAAGTCAGCAGCAAAATACAGATTTCTTATTTTCTTTGTGCCTTAGTGTGTATATGAAATCAGTACAGGGCTCCAGGAAGATATGAAAGGATAGAGTCCTACCCAGGGAGCAAGTGAACAGTGCCAGGCAATTGGTGCTGTACTGTGCTATTTGCTGTGCCCTATTTTCACAGACAAACAATTTCTGCCACCAAAAAAATGCATGGAAGTTCAGAAATTACAGGAGTCCCTGTGGTGCTGCAAGTTGTTTTTTCTTCTGTTGTTTTTGGTGCTCTTAGTTTCTCCTAACTGGTGCAGGCATAAATCCCTTTTTTTCTTAAAGGGGGATTCCATCTATGAGAGTGATTTCTTTGAATTTGAGCATAATCATATTGAAGAAGCTGGTAGCTGCTCCCATTTTCAGTTTCCCAAATGTATAGCCCACCTAAGGGAGCTAAGGAGATTTTCCATCCTTCATTGGATGCAGAGGGAAGCATAGTGAGAGAGGATGAGGAAAAGGCTTACTTAGATTTCTATGTCTAAATATGGCTTTGTAGCTTTAATATAAGAATTGATAAATTTCATATACTACAAATATGTAGCATAATATAAGGCCAGGTATACAATATATAAATTTAATACCTCGTTATTATAAGATTTCTCACTTCTGGAAAATACCACAGGGATTAGCAGGAAAAAGGCAACAAAGTTTCAGCCACTATTACTGTGGGATTTTCCTCCCAATCACTACAGTAAATCTACTTATTACCACAAAACTCATCAGATCTGGCACTTAACGTTCCAAGGCTCACAAGCATGGGACTACCAAGATCCATGTACAGAGTATAACTAAGATTATGGAAAAAATTATAGCAGCTTTGAAATAACTGCCTCCTTAACAAGTGCTCTGCATTCCCATTGTTTGTTTTGCAGTCAGTAATCTGTCGGGTGACCAAGGCCTGGGGTATGGATCTGGTTTGAGTACGGTCAGTAGCACAGTAGTTAGATCCAAGGTGTTCCTAAGTGCTGGACAACCACATGGTAAGTCTTCAATAATTGAAAATAACTCTCAACTACTTCTGTCCTGAAAGTGGAACCATAAGAAAATTTTGGGGATGGAGGTGAGCTCAGTAACTTTTGCTGTCATCCATCCAATGTATTTACACCTAAGCAGTCACTCCTGCATTGCTGGCAAACACATTTGCCATTTTATCTTTGACTTAAAAGCAAACTGTGATTTTTTTTATTTTTTTTTTACTTTTAATTTTTGTGGTTGTTCTGAGCTCTGTGCTCCTAAAACATCCTGAAAGGTGTTGGTTTGTGACTGGAGCAAATTAATCCCTGAAGGTCTCCCATTAGTTCTTGTCTTTGCCTGAAGGAAAGATTTCATTGTGGCATTATGCCCATGTTGAACTGTATGTTAACCCATCTTCTTATGTACAGTGTATTACATAAATAAGGTCAGACTCAGAGTTTCCCAAATCCTTTATCAGCTGGTAGCACAATTCTTTGAAAATCCTTCTCTAGCTTGTGGTAATATGTTACATTTTATGATTAATTCAGTCAGGGCTTTGCCAATAGCTTTGAGGGAAAGGACAAAGGCATGAATGTAGAAAGACTGGAGGTTTGTGGGGGCATAGATTAGATGGACTTTCCATCTGAAAAGACTCACTGGAGCGGTGAGCTCTGTCTGCAGGCTGGACTACACAGCACAACTTCTTTCAGGGATAATATGTATCCCACCTCTACTGCCAGGACAGAGCAGTCCAGGGACTGTAAATCAGCTGAAATCAACACAGTTGTGTCAAGTACCACCTCTGAAAATTTTTGTCTATATTTAAATAAGCTCTGCTCTTAAGGTCTGCAGCATTATTCTTCCAAAATCTCTTATTAGCAAGTTACTAATGGGGAAAAGTTATATTCATTTGGAAAGGAAACTTTCCAATAGAACTTTAAATATTTTTGAGGTATGCCTCAAAGAAATTTCAATATCTTACTCGATCTGAGAAAATTTTTATTTCTTTAGTTGGCCACTACCACTGACATTGTTATTAATAATACTGGAGGTGCAGAAATAGTAACAATTAGTACCAGTGCACCCAAGTACATTGCAACCACACAGTTTATCTTACCTTTTACTCATTAAATATTTCCCATTCTCAGATAAGCACAGCTAATCTAATGACTTGCTAGATCACACAGTGAATCAAAAGTAGAGCTGTGGAAACAAGTTTAAGGGCATGAAGCTACAAATACTTATGACTATGAGTAACTTTACTCTTGGGAGTATTTCAATTAACTCCAGGAGGGATTATGTAGGGTAATAAGATCTGAACTTCATGAATAGTGTTTGCAGGACTGGTCCCCAAGCATATTCATTTGCAGTCTTCACATAAAATCACATAAATCTGTAGTCAGGGACTTTTAATAAACATATTTTATGCCATAAATTACTTTCTGAGGAG
>WEKX01016750.1:9444-32536 GCA_013390025.1 Pitta sordida | reverse complement strand
TCGGAATAGCCTGTGAGCCTGTGAACATGTTAGTTGATGTGAAATGAGGTTCTTCTGGTGGTCAACTTCTAAAGGGTCAACACCACAGTCTTCTCAGCTGCATAAAGATCTAAATACTACTGGAAGTAAAACCATTTAATTAAGAGGCTTTGCACTTCTAAAGAATAAATAACATAGAGTGAAAAGAAATATTAGAAATAAGAACATCGTTATTCTATGGTCTTAACTCTGTGTTCTTCAAAATACCTTGATTTTTTTGTTTGACTGTTGTTCTTTTAAGAGGAAAAGGAACAGAAATAAGACATTTTGACCTCTGGAGTCTGCTTAATTTCTGATATTAATTATGTTAGCCATGGGTGTGCTGCTGATTATTTGGCACAACTCAGTTTGGAAACTGTAAAAATTCCAAAAATAATACCTCTCAGCCCTCTCCACTCCCAATCCTTTCTTTTACAACCAGGTTCACTTATCAATAGTTTAAAAAAAATTAGAAAATTAAGCAATTCACAGTTGGGTGAGTACTTCCATTTTGCCTTTTCTGCTTTAATATTTTGAAACTATGTGGACCTGGAGATCAGAGTTTTAAAGATTGTTTTATGAAAGGAAATGCCTCATGCTCACTTCAGTAGCAAAAGTTTTAGGGGATCAGCTTCTCTTTGTTCAGAATACTAAATACTCCGCAAAGTCTTGCATTTAGGTACCTGAACTGGAGTTATTTTGAAGATCAGACCCCAGTTTTCTAATATAGAGATTATTTTCATGATTCACACAGAATTCACACAGAATACTATGAGTTGGAAGGGACCCACAAGGATCATCTAGTCCAACACACTTCCATTAAGTAAAGATACGTAAAATTAATAGAGATGTGTGAGATACAAAATAAAATGCTAGATGGTATCATATTGTCTACCCTAAGCTTAGAGTATGTTTTTATGGACAGATTATCTTTTATTAGTGTTTTATCTATGTAGACACCTCTAGTGTTATGGGAGAGACAAAGCATTTATTAAAAATTTATTTATTTATTATCCACCTCTTAAAACAGATGACTTTCCTGAATGTACACATTTACCAAATGGTGCAGAATAGGATAATTCTACCTGGAAGGTAAAGACAGATGTCAGGAATTTTCATCTTTTTCGTCCTTAGTCATCAGTATGCCCAGTCAGCCATAAAACTTGCACATTCCATTAAAAATTCCATTACTACAGTTGGTCTGTCATTTGTCTTCATATAGATCTAAAGCAATTATAGTAACGTTCTTCCTCATTTCAGAACAGGCAAAGGATTTCCATTAATAGGTTTGTTTAATAAGTGTCATAAGAGTTGGGACACCTGTTCTGAGGAAAGATTTTTAAATGTAATAGAAGAAATTTTTAAATGTAATAGAAGAAATCTGAAATAATAGAATAGCTAAAATAGTGATTTATACAGTGTTTTCCAATGTATTTCTCTCCACTGACCTTCTATATATTTTTTTTTATCTGCATGCCCTGTTCATTTGGATATTTACAGAACTCTGAGACTTGATGAGTTTCAGTGGTTCCAATATGAAAAGCACTGCAGCTCTTAATAAGTCTTACTGGTAGTTTTAATATTCTGTATTTGAGAATCTAAATTTTTATAGGTAAACTTGAAAAACATGTGGGTCGTATGAATAAAACTGTACCACATCAGACCTGTCTAATATATAGGTATCAAAAACCATGGCCAAAGCAGAACTACTGGATACCTGTATCTCAAATTCCTTCCATGATTTTTTAAGTCTGCAATTCTTGAAAGAGCACAAGTTTGTAAAACAAATGGTAGTTACAAGAAATTAGAATTCTTAGTGAATTGAAATTTCAACTATATTTTCTTTTTAATAATACTGAGCTATTTTGAAGAAGTGTAAAAGAAAGTATCTACATTGTTCAATAAATCCATTTAAAGTTGTACTTTTGTTCAGAACTAAGATCAATTAAGAGAGATAATGCATTGGATACAGATCATCATACTTTTTCCACCAAAGCATGAAATTTTTTCTTCTGTTAGTAAAATGTATTTTCTGGTGCAAACCCATTCTGTTAAAAACAAAACGAAACCCACTCAAACCCTAAAGTGCTTACATTTCTAGTTTTCTGACCTCCTCCCAGTGGCCTATTTATACATTTAAGTAATCTGCATATCCACACAACTTGCGGGATTTTTGTTCTTTAGAATATTCTAAAGACCAATCTTCCATGTCTCTAAGTTTTCATTTTTCGCTAATGAAAATCTATTTTTTTCAGGGTCAAGAGCACCACAAGCAGTGATGAAAGGAACAAAGAACTGTTGTGTCACTGTAGATTTCTCAGACAGGAGGATGGAGTATAGTAGAGCTTCACTCTGAGATCAAAACCTCACTTCTTTCTACTGTAGAATTTGGAAATGGTACTGAGCAAAGATCATGTGTACCTCCAGGCAGGAGTTCCTCTTCAAGGGAGGTTATCAATTATCTGCAGATGATTGTCTGTTTTGTACTCATCAGCAGCACAATTGGGGTTTACAGAGAAGAGTTTTCAGGACTATGTCTTCCAAAATATTCGTTGGTTCTAATTTTGCACACTGTAAAAGCTTGTTCACATATAAAAGCATAGTGCAAAAATGTTCCTGGCACCGTGTTTATTAAACTTTAATACAAATTAAATGCAATTTTGCATTTAATATGTTTAGGGTACGTTATATTAAAGTACATTTTCAATGCTAAGAAGTCAGTAGCCTCAGATGATAATTTGTTGCTTTGTTTTCATTACTGTAATCTCCAGGATTTAGACTCGGTGTATAGATTTACCTTCTCTGCCTGTGAAAGCCATGAAGTGTCTGTCAATGTAACTCTGTAATGCCAGAAATACCTAATTATACTGACTGTCTGTATCTAAGCACATTTAACACTTTTTTTTTTCTTTACCTGGACATCCATCCCAGATCTGAACCCATTATCATTCTTCCATTTCCCGTTATAAAATAACTGAAGTTTTCCTGCAATCTGCTTAGGATGCTAAGGAATGTTTTCTCAAATGGCAGTAGAACTTTATCTGATTGCTTTGCAAAGATGTAAAATGAATAGAAACTGACTTCTTCTTCTGCATGGAAGTATACTTTACAATGAAATGTTTATGTTTGTTTGAAAATTGTTTGAAAAATTAAACCTTTTTATTTGTTTCTGTTCTGCTATAAAGCTTGGTATCTGAGAATACAGTCTTCTAAAGGCATAACAAAATATACTTTGTATAGTAAATTTTAATTCTGCTGGAAGGGTAAGTCTTGTTCCTTCTCCACTTCTTTCCTGCTCAGAAAGGTGTCTGGTGAGATTCTCTGTTGGTGCAAGGTAAGTGATCAAAGTATTCAGTTAAGAGCAGAGAGGATGGTAAACAGGGAAGTGGAAGGAGCAGGACCTTCTCATTTAAACTCTAGTGTAATGAGTGACAACTCACCTTCTGAAGGTTTGTCTTGTCTTGACAAATCTCATTGCTAAGTTATGTTCTTTTGTTCTTGGTGAATTCTTGATTTTTGAGTTCTTGTGACAGTAAAGAAGTTCAAGGGAAGCTCAAAAGAATTTCACCTGTTTCTCTAGGAAGAATTTACCATGCATAAAAATATGATAGATCTAATATTCTGATTGCTCATTAATATGCTGGATGGTATGTGCTGTTTTGTTAACAAAGTAGTACTATTGACCTTGATCCAAATATGATCTAGTCTCAGTGTTCTTAGAGCACAGGAATAGGCTTAGCACTCTTAATTCACACCTATATGTCTGTCCTAGGTGGTAACAAAAAGAGAAAAGAAATGCACCAAGGCAGTAGGTTTTATCCCCAAGGCACAGCTAAATCATGAGATGTTTGCCTGTTCACAAGTTAACAAAAGAGCTGAACACAGTCAAGGAATCAGACTCACAATGATTAACGACAACCAAAGCTGTAATTGCTGCAGTTTATTGGTTTTCTGCCTGCCTTTGCACTCACGTAAGATCTCAGTGAACCAATTCATGGAGAGCTGTATTGCCTGAACAATACTAACTGTTTTGAAGCACTTTTTTCTTGACCTTCTTAGCAGCCCCACATGATTACCTTGATGCTAGAGTCAGTGGAAGAGCAGCTTCAATTTAGAATGACTTCAGTTCACAGGTTATTCTGATTTGGAAGGGACCCACAGGATCATCTAGTCCAACTCCCAAGCGAACGCCCACCCAGGGATCAGGCCCACAAGTGTGGAAATACTTGTGAAGCTTCCCCCTAAGACAGCAGCTTTGTGTTTCAGCTGCCAGAGTAAAATTAAATTGTTTCTAAAAGGGGTAATCCAGTTATCTCCTTTCTTTTTGTTAGTTTGCTTCAGATTTAGTGGCTTTTGTGGCTTCAGAATAAGCTAGTTGAGTGAATTCTATAACAAAGCAATTCAGTGCTTCAGCGAGTTAGTTTTAAATTGACCTACCTTCTCAAACCAGTTCTTTAAATCTGACCCAAGGTTAGTGGAAGGAACACAGAGGTTCTCTAACATATCTAACAGTTCTCTACAATTATACACATAGTGACAATTAAAAATTAGAGGACAGGTGTGCTTATGCTAGACTTTCACTATTCAGTCTGAAAAAACAAACAACCCCTCCAAACAAAAACAAACAACCAACCAAAACAAAAGCCACAACCCTTCAATGTCCATGAAATTCTTACTTGAAAACATAATTACTGCCATCATAAACTGAGGTATGTTATACAGAAATGTTTTAATTGAACAATTACCCATTTTAAGAGCATTAGTCAAATGTTTTCAGTGTAAAGAATAAGTTTCATTTTCCACTTCAGTAATTCTATCAAGTTGTAGAACATTCGTGTAGATCTCCCATTGTTCCAAGGACAGATGAAAAGCAGTCACACGGGATCCCTGATTTGATGGATGTTATAAACTCTGCTAGAATAGGGATGTCCTACTGTGTACACTTTTCAATTGGACATGCATTATGCTCTGTGAGTCTTGATAGCCTAATTTAAAGTTTTGGTACTCTACTTCTTGAAATCCTTTTTTTGTATCAAAGTTGATGTCTTCAAACTTAAATTAATTTAAAATTCATATATTTATTTTACTTGGCCACATTGTTTAATTTTTAGCCATGCATGATGATATTCCTTAGACTATAGGACAAATGAGGAAACTGCTTTGTCTGTTTACTGTTTGTATTTCATATTGGTATAATTCATTATAGCTCCCCATTGAGTTCTTAAACAATGTGAGCTATTTAGTAGATAGTAAATTATGATTTTTGTATCTACGTTTTACATACCTTTGTTCTTTTCCTTGAGTGTTAAAATAAGCATGTAGCTTATGTTTATCAAAATTAATAACTGATTTATTGAGGACTTTAATAGTCAAGTTTGGAAATGTCTTCATTCATTATAAAGCTGAGTTTTCTTAGTTCATTGCCTAGCTGTTTTCCCATGGGTCATAAATGCTTCCTTGCTTCTCTCCTTTTAGGCTCTTTGAAGACTTGAGCAAATTCCTAATTTTATGACTTGTGTGAAGGTACACACCAATTAGGTGTGGCATGATCGGAGTCTTAAAACAATTTTTATAGAAAAGAGAAAGACACATGCAAAAATACTCATTTTTAGTGTAACATAGTTGTGCTGGTAGGAACAGAAAAGGTTTGAAGATGAGAGTTGTACTTGTGGCAGACTCCCAACCCATCCTATGCATTGCTACTACGGTGAAGAACGTTGTGTCCTGGTCCATGTCAGGAGACAGTGGTTGTGTGGGGAGTTCTTGAAAGTCTCTGGCTATGTTTCACAGTGTCTCTGCTAGATCCAGAGTCATTAGCCAAGGACTTAACTGGATTGAATTCGTTGCTGTATAAAAGAATATCTGTGTCATGGAAAGCCTCTGAATTTTGAACTATGATCAATTCATCTTGTCTCAGTGAAGGGACTGGCAACTTGCAGAGGTGTGGCACGTGGGAGCAGCAATTACTTTGACTCTACTGCACTGTTGTGTATGCAATGTTTCACAGGTTTCACAGGTTATTCTGAGTTGGAAGGGACCCACAGGATCATCTAGTCCAACTCCCAGACCCACAAGCGTGGAACCACGGGCACCAGGCTCCATCATACCAATGAATTGAAATGAGTGGCCAAATTTATCTTTAACGGTACATATACCTTTTTCCTGTCTTGGGAATTGTTGGAAATTCTTGCTTCTGGCTTTCAAGGTCTCATATCTGTCTTGGAAATTTATGCATCATTATTCTTCTGGAGAACTCGTGGAAAGGTAACTGGCTTTTCATTTAATTATTTTTTCAGATTGATACTTGTACCTATTTTTATTTTTCTTTTTTGCCTTCTCTGTTTATTCCCTATATCTGTCCTTTAGAGGTACATTAATCAGAGAGGCGTGAAATATTAGGTGTCTAAATCTAGGACCCTAAATAATGTGATCCGTCCTGTACAAATTGCCATGTGACACTTCAAATATTCTTCTAATATTCAGACTTTTTTTTCTGACGGTCACAATGTCCTCTAAACAATTTCCTTAAGTTTTCAGATGTAATGTATGCACCTTGGCTAGTAAAGACTTTCATTGTTAAGCTTAACCATGAGATTGTGAGTGACTGTAATAATTGTTTTCCATTAGAATAAAAGGTTTACTTATGATATAAAAACCTAGCATTATGAATAGCGATGGATGATTTTAAGTCACATCAGACAACTTCATTTCTATGACTGTCTAAAAATGTTAGTTATCAGTTAAAAAAAGCATTACAGTTCTCAAAAAATACCCTATAGGTAAGTGAAGACTTTTTCATAAAGGTCTGAAGATAATTACTAAGGAATTTTTGGTGTCCTAATGTTAATACAGAAATTAGTTATTCTTTGCTCAAACACTAAGAACTTAAATGTTACACAAGGCAGGGACTGTATAATTATTAATACACAGTCAGCCCTTTTCCACTTCATGCACCCCAGGTAGCAACTTCACATTTTCGCTGCATGATTTTTCAGCAATTAAGGAGTCCCGTTTCAGGACTGTGCATGTGCAACCTGACATGCATTAATATTCAAAGTAGGCAGTCAAGAATATGCAAATTCCCCCCCCTCGCCACCCGTGCCGTGCAGTGCCTGCCTGTGCCAGCAGCGCCCCAGGAGAGACAGTGGGGCTGGCTTGGTCTCTGACTGTGCCAGTGCTGTTCCCATGGTGATGGGCTGGCCAGGCACAGCCAGCTGCTCACTCTCCTCTGCCCAAGCAGGGGGGCTCAGCCAGTGGGGGGGCGGAGCGCAAGGCAAGCTGTGTTTAAACATGAGATCATGAGGTTCCGGAAGCGCGCGGTCCCAGTTAGTCCCCGTGTGGGGAAAAAAACCAAAAAAACCCCCACCCCTTCAAATTTCTGCTTGCTAAATAAAAAAAAACCAACCCAACAACATGCAACCCCGCAGTGCCGCCTCCGCCCACTGCTGATGCCCCAAAAGGGTGAGAAGACAGGCTTCACTCCCCCAACTGTGTGACGAAATTCTAGGAACGTCCCGCAGCAGCTCTGGAGCTGGGGGGGGAGTGGGGTGACAGGGGCCAAATTTGCATATTAATGAGCTGCCACTCAACGCGGACGGAGGGCTGTGCGGGGAGGGTTCAAGACCCATGGTACCATGGTGTAGAAGGCCTGACTGTATATACAGGTGTTTTTGTTAGTGCTTTTGTATTCTCTATTTCATACAAGTTGATGGTGCATCTCTAAATATATTGTATCTTATATAACGTCATTTTTACCACTATTCTTCATTCTCAAGGGCTTTTTTGGTATAACTGGGAACACCTGGTGTTATTTTCCAGTGATTTGAAGTTGAATGAAAAATAATTATCAGTACACTCTTTGTTGTGGTGGTTGTACTTCAGTAAGTACACATTTATTGAGATGACAGTTCACTATAAAACTCTGTCCCATGCAGTTATTTCTGTGATTTTTCTGTTCATTTTAATTTTTGACCAAATCTGAAATTCAAAAATTAATTATATGTAAAATAGAACCCCAAAACCCTTCTTGATAACATTTTTCTTCTGTGACAGAAAAGATCACTTGCAGGTAGCCTTTAATTTGAGCAAGAAAACGGAAAGTTACAAAATATGCCTGATTTGATCTAGCTCTTAAGCAGAGATTGCAGTTGGAGAAAGATGTGTATTGAACCTTATTAATGAACTATATTCTTTTCCCAAAGTGGTGTAGATTTTGTTACCAAGTTGCAGATACCCACCTAGAATTTTACTTACAGACTTTCAGATGACTGACTCTTATTTATTGTTTTGAAAATCTTCTAACAACCTGCTCCACTATCTCAAAACCCAATCCCTTGGAAGCATCCATATAATTTCTTTTGAGGATACATGCAATAGAAATACATCCAATAGGTGCGTTTAGGGGGGGGAGGGGGTGTTGAGAAGAAGTTCAGCATATCTTTTTCCTGATGGTTACTTCTCCATTGAAAGCACAAGTCAAGCTTTAGGGGCCACATAACAGGTACATCTTAAAAATACCAGTGTAAGTTTTCTTACAGTCTTTCCAAATTATGTATCAGTCTGATTTTGTAAAGATTACAGGGTATCCTTCACCTTTCTGTTAAGAATGCATAATACATATTGCTGACTGCAGTCTTTTCTGTATTTCATGTAGGATACTTGTACTGGGAATTGTTCTAATTGACTTCTGAGGTACCCTGTTAGTTCCCAGACTTATGGTGAATAAGAATAATGATAGATGAAATATAGGTTAGAACAGAGAATTTTGAAGTAACACTCTTAGAGGGAACACCATTTCTAAGCAAGCAGAGGTAAGTGTTTGCTCATTAATTTGGTTGCTGTCTGAGGGAAATGAAATTGAGTCCTAAAATGTAAGGCAGGAGACAGAAAGAAATGGCAATAAAGAAGCTCAAATTGCTAAGGGGAATAAAGCAAACATCCAGAAATATGATACTAAAATGGTAAGTGAAGTATTAAATATGAAAAGGAAAAAGATCATTAGGTTGATTTTGACAGTGATGACATTCCTGAGTTCTTGCTGAAGTATATAGGCAGTATTATTTAAGCAGGTCAATGCTTTTCTGTATCTGTATTGTAAGAGTAAGGCCTTATTTTGAAACTTAAAGTATCCCAGGTTTAATTGGAGAATTCTGTGTGTATAAAATACTTGACTGTGAAAAGAATGGCATAAGCTTGTGGGAATACCTGTAGGTGATGAAAATATGATTGGATAATGTATTCCATATTGCACACATTTACCTGCAAACATTCATGCTCTTTCCACCCCTGCCCTCCCTCCCCAAATCTGCTTTCTCTAAATTGCACCAATAATCAACATTTTTCAGAATTCTTGCAGGTTATGGTTAAATAGGAGAGTTAGTTTTTCTAAATTTTGTCCCGTCTGGTTATTATGCTTCTTGCTTTTGCTGTAGAAGTTCACAGTCCACAAGAAATCTAAGCATGGATTTTACAAACAAAACCAAATTAAATATGAAACATAAAAGTTAGTGGACAATTTTAAGTTGTCTTCTCCTGCTGCTTGCCTTCATCTTCTTTATTTTGTTACTTATTCATTACTTTCTTTACCATTTGTCCCTGATGTCACCTTTTACATGCCACAGCATACATGTTCCCTCCTAAAGTGCTGCAGTTGGGTACAGGTGGGTTAACGGGCCTGTGAAATTGGGGTATAAATTCGTCAGCATTTGACCCTTCGGAAACTAATACTGTGACAGAGTGCAGTGTCACTGGAGCCTATTAGCAGGGCTGTTAGCTTGTGGAGGAAGAAGTGCTCTCCAAAATGTCAGACAGCGGGGCTGTTGCCGAGAGGTAATTAGGAGCAATTAGCAGGTCTCCCTGCTGGGCATATCGCTATTTACTTTCCCCTCTTTGCCCTTCCTGCTGCTGCTACTGCGGGGCAATGAGTTGTGACANCGCCGAGCGGGGCCGGGCGCTGTCCGTGGTGCGGGGCCGGGCGCTGTCCGTGGTGCTGATCCCCCCGCGGGCCGGGAGCTGTCCGAGGTGCTGAGCCGCGCTGCAAGGGTGGCACCATGGTGTTCGCTCCAGGTAAGGGCAGCCGCATCCCGGTCCCAGCCGGGGAGTCCGGCGGGAAGGGCCAGGCCGTGGCGGAGAGCTGCTGCGGGGCGGGGGTGATGGGTGAGCCAGAGCTGCCACCAGGCAGAGGCAGGTAAGTTTCAAGGAAGGTGGCTTAGGGCTTAGGATGTGTTCAGCTGTGGAACCAGAGGTTAAGAGGGTCACCCCTGTGGTTCCCATCAGGGTCAAGAGCCTCCAATACAATTGTGCGGGGGACTCCTTGTCAGACTGCACAAAGGGATGAGGAGGGGGACATGGCCTTGGAGTGACTGGAGAGTGCCTGCCCCTCGGCATCCACACCGGTGACTCCTGATGAGACTATGCGAAATTCATGGAGCTATTTTATAAATTTAAATTCCTCACCCTTCAAACAAACCAATAAAAATTGAATGGAAGAGAACAAAAAGTTTGTTCAGTGCAGTTTTTACTGGAAGAAAATTGAAGACTTCGGCAGGAGTTCATGTTTGATGTGAGACCTCACTTTGGTGCAGAATCTTTACTGCATAGTGTATATCAACCAACCCACAGAAGAAGGGAAACTACAGAATACCTGCATTGGGTTTGGTACATTCTGCTTGGAAACAGACAGTTTATTGTTCAGAAAGAAAAGAGAGGCCCAGTAGCTCAAGGATATCAGTGTGTAATGAAATAACTTGCAAATACCTTGTCAGTAAGATAGTGGGTCAGTAGAAAATGAAAGGTAAAAGCTGCAACTTGACAATGAATAATTATTAATACCTTTGTTTTGCAAAGCTAATGGAAGTTTTGTCTTCCTTGAAGTTCTACATACAGTCTGTGAAAGGGTAAGAATCCAAAGGCTTTATACATTCATTTACAAAATTACCTTGGGGTTAATCTTGCTAACTTAATAGAGTGTGATTTTTAAAAAAACCCACAAAATAGTATATCTTTTCAACAATCAGAAGTTCACTTTTTCTCTTTAACTGTCCAATTGCTTCTAATTTGCTGCATTCACTTATGTTGTGTTCTGAAACTAGGACCGAGTTATTTATATTAATAGAACCAATCACTGCTTTTTGTAATACTCCTTTCAGTACTAGTGGCTCTTTTCTGAACTTCTTTTATCTGACTGTCACCATTAACTGTACATGTTTTTTAAATGTACTGTTGGACTGGAATACTTCAGGAAGAGATTACCTCTAAAATAATGAAAACATGCTTTTGGTTACTCCAAAGGCTTGCAGAGAACAAGCCCCAAATCTCATTAATAACTGCATGAATTATTCTTTTCACAACTCATTCTTCTTCAGTGTGCTTTCACTCAAAGCCCATGGTTTCCTTGCAAATGTTGCCATAAAATATATAGGGCAACTAAGTAGGAATTTGTAAAAGAGGTGATAAAGCAGTCTCTTGTATTCAAACAGAGCAAGTCTGAGTAAATTCCAATTTTTTTTGTTGCTTTTCTTCCCTGCCAATCAGCCCTGACCTGGCATTATCTCTTTCCAGGTATTAAAAAAAAAATAATAAAAAAAAAGTCAGAGGTTTATCCATCTTTAGAATCTTCATAGTGGTTAAGGTCATAGGACCTAAGAATACTGTAAATTTACTTAGAAACCGTGTTTCATTTCTTGAGTCAACTTTCTTGTTTTATCTCACTGTGATTAATGACCTCAGTTTCAGTTCCATTTATTTGTTGGGGTGTGAAGGGAGAGGAAGCAAAATATTTAACCAACTGTAAATGGTTAGGATCAAAATGATAAACATACTTCCAGGATCAGGGTGCAAAACCACAAAACAACTAAGAAGAGACTCTTCCATTACAAAAAAAAAAAAAAAAAAAAAATTGTCTGAAGAGAAAGATAAGATTTTGCATATGAATAAGATGATACTCTCTTCTGTAAGGTACGAGATATGTTATTGAAGAGCACTGAATTAACCTGCTGTGTTTATAACTTCTAAGCAGAAGAGTCTTACGAAGTTTAAATAGACTTTTTAAAAGATGAAGCTAACTGACTCTTTATTGAATATATACTTCCCTGTTAATCTTCAATTCTTTAAAACTATGTTGAAAAAAACCCCTGCAACAAACCCCCACAAAACTAAACAAAGAATCCTCCCCAAAGCCTCTATAATACTGAGCTAAGTAGATGAAAATTATTACAAAAAGAGGAGTATTCTGTGTTCAAAATTGGACTTTCTAGCTTATCTTAGGAATTGTAATGCTATTCGCAGATATGTAAAAAGGTGTCCTTCTTATGTGATCTTTCTTCATTCCCGTTTAAAATTGATACTGCTTCTGTTCCAGAAAAAGGAACAGAGAGAGGTACATTTTGTTTAGTACTTTGTTTAGAGAATTTGCACATTTCGTTGCCTTTACAGTAGGGGATGATGCATATAATGGAAATGCACACAAGCTATGTATTGCAAGGTTTTGCTTCTTTGCTTTTCCTGATTTGAACTGCTTTAGGCAGGCTGACAAGTAAACAGATATGTGTTACTTGTCATTGGATGTAAGGATGGAGTTATGTATGGGACTGCAAAACAAAAGCATGAAATACCAAGGGTTTGAATTTAATCAAAAAGCATACAGAAATCATCATTGGTGTATTGGGAGATTTTTTGGGGAGATTTTTCTTACATTTTTTTTATAAGATAGTGCATTCCATAAATTTTGTAAAAAAATCAATGCCAAATTAGCCTATAAAATTTTGATAAGTATAAATAATTCCAAAGATTAAATATCTGTCCTTGTGAGATAGGAAGTGAAGAGGTATTAAAACATTTATTTGTTCTAAAGTATTAGCAAAACTTACAGAACGCAACAACTTTCTTCTGTTGGCACATCATTGGTTTACAGAGGTGTGATCACTTTCAATACTGGAATTTATCAGATTTAATAATTTTAAATGTTACTAATCAAACTTTGCAAATTTTCAGTTACTTTTCAAAAAATTACCTTGTGCATATTCCATGCTTATTTTCAATCCTAATGTGTTTTTCCAGTGCAAAGAGAAAAATAATACTGTTTGTTTCTAATCTGCCTCAACAAGCGCAATACAGTCATGCCCACGGATTCACGAGTTTTAGGTCTTATGAGGCTCCCATGGAACATTAAATCCGTGAATTCTGGTTGGATATTGTTATGACAAATTATTGCCATAAATATGGCAACTCCGCAACCTTGAAAAATCCTGAGGCCTCTTTAAGGCTAGGTGTAGGAGTGTTTTCCCTTTAACTGCAGTGGCTAGCACAGGAAGGAGTGCTTTGTCTAAGGCTATGCATATGTGCATATGCACATATGCACGTATGTGCTGGCAAGTCCAGCCTGGCTGCCTGTCCCTGTGTGTGAGCCCATCTGTGAGTGGCTGTGGAAACAGGTTTTTATAAAAATACATCTATATATGTACATACTTTCTAAATGGTTTATTGTTATCGAACCCCTCTGGCCATGCTGCCAGAGGCAGGAGTGGGGGGCTGTAGGGCTGTGGTGCTGGGATGGACACTGGAGAAGAAAGAGCAGTGCCCCCCTGGCTAGGCTTAGAGTGACAAGGGGTGGGCGTGACTTCTGCGGAGACTGTGGGATGTCTAAAGGCGCCACAGGACTTAAAATAAATGCCACGTAACCACCGCAGGACTCAAAAGGGAGTGATCTGTGGCTGTCCCCAGTGAGCGAGAAGCACCACCCACCCGCCCCGCAGGGCTGTGCCAGTCCCACCCCACAGGGAGTGGTGGCGCTGTCCCTCCGTGAAGCAGAGCAACCGTGCATGTGTCGACTGGACATATTCATGAGTAACTGATAGGATTTGAGAAGATATTTTTCAGGAATAGCTGAAGGAGCAAATAATTATGCGCAGGTAGTCGAGGTCTAAGTGTACTAAGATGTTTTTCATGTTCCAAGGACTTCTTTCTGCTGCTATTTTGAATGAGTCATTCTAACATGTATGTCTTAAGCCTTTACTCCTATGTGTATGTATTGATACATCACAGCCACGGCTTGCATTTTTAAAATTAGCTTGGGAATAAAGTTAGAAACATGTTAAGGATATTTGAGTTTTCTAAGTAACTCTCACTAGGGTATCATTTCAGTGACAGTTTTAGTATGTTGTGAGAATTTTACTGTTCTCTTTCTCTGTAAAACCATGAATAAAATCACCAGATTATAAAGTCTCATCATCCCAGACCATCATTGTTTCATCCAGTACAAAGCTCTGTTTGGATGAATAGGTTTGCGGGTTTTTTGGCTAAATATTTTACAAAGGAATCATTTTGGATCTGAATACTTCAAGAAAGATTGGAACATTTACACTGACAGTTTATTTTGGGTCAGAACACTCCCTTCTTTTAAGCTTGTGTGTGTTTTGAATTGTGTGATTTCATCTTTCAGGCGAATCTTGTTATTTATCAGTGTAATTTGAAGAATTTAATCTACCTGACATTTTCTCCATAACTAGAAACTGACAAACTGGCATGCTTGACTTATGACCCTGCAGTCCAAAAAGAAAGAGGAACTAATAGTTGTATCAATAGTTCTATACGTTAAAAAAAATATATGAACACAAAATTGAAAGACAGACATTAGAGAAGTCAGAATATTCAGTGCTCAGTACCTTTTTCATGCAACAGTAGCTTTTCAATCAGCTTTCCAGCAGTACGGCTGTTTTTTACATTTTTAAGCTAGGAGCAGTATGGTAGACTTGCATAATGACACTGAAGATCAGAAGCGAATCCTGTACCAAATGTTTTAGGAATCTCATTAGATTTCAATTGAAGATATAGCAGCTGCACACTGAAACAGATGTGCTTACTGGTCTAAATAGTCCTGATCTGTTGTGGAAAAGCTGGGATAGCAACAATTTTTGCTGCAGAATGTGAAAACACAGAATTTCTTGATGGACTTCCTTGTGGGTCCCTTCCAACTCATAATATTCTGTGATTCTGTGTGACTTTTTTGATTATAGTTACAAGTACTATGAAGATCCATGTCCAAAATGCTCAGATGAAGACAGTACGGAGGAACTTGTTCGTGAATGCAAAAATTGCTACCAATAACTTTACTTTTTTGAAGATAACATGTTGCCAGTGTTTCTGCAGAGTGTGATATTCTATCAGTTATGAAATGTCTTTCTTCCATGAGAACAAGGCAGGATGCATCTTGTGCCTGTGAACTACTATGATGCTTTCTACTAGTGCTCTAAATTCTGCACACACACATACATACACACAAATCCCTAACATTAGATGGAAGAGTATTTACTGATTCCTGGGGTTTTAGTTGTGATTTTGTTTTCTTTTTTTTTTTTTTTTTTTTTTTTTTTTTTTTTTTTTTTTTTTTTTTTTTTTTTTTTTTTTTTAGAGAGAGAGAAGGTCTCCTTCAGCTGAGGTTTAGCTAAACCATTTCTCATTGAATAATCTCTAGAAATTGAATTACATCAAAAATATAGCAGGATGTTTTCACTGCTTTTCTGACTTTTGACAGGTTAAGAGAAGGTCTCCTTCAGCTGAGGTTTAGCTAAACCATTTCTCATTGAATAATCTCTAGAAATTGAATTACATCAAAAATATAGCAGGATGTTTTCACTGCTTTTCTGACTTTTGACAGGTTACATAATCTTTTCTCTGTTTTCTTCATTAAAAAAAAAAAAAAATCAGGTTCAGGTATTGCAAATTTTAATCAACCAGTAAATAGATCATTAAGTCCAAAACCCACAAAAGATTCCAGAAATACAGCTAGCATAATAAACCTTTAGTTGTGAAATATGCCTCCACCGAAAACTTCTCCTCTGCTTATGCTCTACAGCGTTGGGTACAAGTCTTCTAACAAAAGAAGCTAAGTGTTTTAGTGGGCATTTGTGGAAGTCCACCGATGAACATTTTGAGATGGACTTAGAAGACCTACATAAATGTTATCTAGCTTTCTGTGCTTAATGTTTTCTTTCTTTGGATAGGAACCTCTGAGCAGCTGAACAGTAGAAAATAGAAGGCAGAGGGAGTTAGATGGTGAGTGGAGTCCCTCAGGGCTCTGTCTTGGGACTGGTGCTCTTCAGACACTGGTGCTCTTCAACGACACAGACAGTGGGATTGAGTACACCCTCAGCAAGTTTGAAGATGACATGAAGCTGAGTGGTGCAGCTGTCACAACAGAAGGACAGAATGCCATCCAGAGGGATCTGGATAAACTTGAGAGGTGAGCCCACAAGAACCTCATGAAGTTCAGCAAGTGCAAGAGCAAGGACCTGCACATGGGTCAGGGCAATCCCACACAAGGGCACAGAATGTGAGAAGAGCTAATTGAAACAAGCCCTGCTGAGTGGTGCTGGTGGTGGAGAGGCTGGACCTGAGACAGCAATGTGTGCTTGCAGCCCAGAAAGCCAGTTGTGTCCTGGGCTGCATCAAAAGAATTGTGGTCAGTGGGTTGAGGGAGATGATTCTCTCCCTCTGTTCTAGTGATACCCCACCTGGAATGCTGCATCCAGTGCTGGAATCCTCAGTACAAGAAGGACATGGACCTGTTAGAGTGGATTCAGAAAAAGGCAGCAAAGATAGTCAGAAGGCTGCAACACCTCTCCTATGAAGACAGGCTGACAGAGTTTGGGTTGTTCAGCATGGAGAAGAATTTGAGGAGCTTTCTTGTCCGTAAAGGAGACTTAAAAAAAAGAGAGTGACTTTTTACCATGGGGCAGATAGTGATAAGGAGGAAGAGGGGAGACTTAGATTAGATGTTAGGAAGAAATTCTTCACTGTGAAGATGTTGATGCACTGGAACAGGTTGCCCAGAGAAGCTGTGGATGCCCCATGGCAGGGAGTTTGGAATCAGATATCTTTAAGATCCCTTCCAACCCAAACAATTTTCTGATTTTATGTTATAGGTCACTTGTATCTGTGCCATTGTACTTCTACTTCCTTGGAAGAATCACAGGTTTTGATATAGAGAGGTTTCTTATTTCAGTATTTGAAATGGATTCCCTAAAGAAATAGGGAAATTGTACAGGTGGGGAGAATATAAATTTTTCATTAACTATGAAGCAGCTGCTCTTAGGGAATATCTTACTTTTAATACACTAAACTCTAACCTAGGAGTTAAAACCCCTGATAAATTAATGTTATAGTATTGGAATCAGAAATGCTCCTTCTGGGACCAAAATCTGAGGGTCTGGTTATGGTAGAATTGTCAGTTATTAACCCTTTGAACTACATTCAGTCTCAAAGTTGAAAAGAGACAGAACTTAAGGAGTAAATTTTTAGCCGTATGTAAAGAAAATGCATAGACTGAAATGTATAATCTAGTTTTAGTTAATATTAATTTATTTCAAGAAATCTAACTAAAATATGTTGAAAAAAAGCTTAAGAATAGATAGATAATTTGTCTGTACATCTTAATCTCTTACTCTATAAAAGAAACTTTGGAAGCTTGATTTTGGCTAGCATATTTCAAATAGGATGCAATAAATTGCTGGAGTCTCCATAAAGATAACTGTTGTATTGCAAGCAAACAAAAGAGGTTTCCTGATATTCTCCTCTTTTTAGTAACAAAAAAATTCAGTGTTTTGGGGGAAATTACGAAAATTCAATTGAGAGGTAGCTAATGTCTGGATAAAAAGAGAGATTAAAGTGTTATTCTGGAGGTACTATTATGTCCTTTGAGACAGTTTATCTACATTTCTGCTCTTCTCCTTTACCTTTCTATTCATCTTGGTTTTGTGTTCAGAGCAGGGTTATTCCAGCTTCATTCCTATATTTTATTTTGAAGAGCAAAGTAGTCTGTGCTGGCCCCCTTCCTGATAGTTCCTCTTCCATGCTGGTTGAGAATTAGGAATTAGGGAGCAAGGTTAGAGCAGAAAATATAACTGAACCGAACCATGACTTTTCCTAGTGAAAGTGAGTGTTACAATCCCCTGCATACAGTAGGTTAGGGAATTGAAAAAACTCAGTGATCATACATTAAAGCACTTTTAGCATTTTTGGTATGTTCGGTGTCCTACCTTCTTCTTCAAGAAATCGTGGTAACTGAGTATTGCCTTCCAAGACTTGACAGCTATTAATCAGGACCTCAGCAGGCTGCATTTTAGAGCATGAGAAAGTTACTGGACAGAATTAACTCTGATGTTGTTAAGCCTGCATTTATTATTTACTTTTTTTGAAAGATTAAATTTACAACTTCATTGTAGGAGCTTTTCATGAGGTCTCTGAACTGGCATCATTACTGACATTGACACAAATTGGGTCTCTAATCCGGTAAATAGCTTAATGACCCTCATGCATAAAGTTGGTTTGTGCACATGTGTTGGAAAGCCTTCAGCCCTGGCTGATATCCGTGTTCATTCATTCTGTATATAATTAAACTGACTCATCAACATTTCCTGATTATGGATGTTGTGTGGCCTCATACTTTATTTCTCTTCTACAAATGAGGCTTCTTGTGCTGAAATTCTAGCACCAACCTCTAAAGCAAATGAGAGGAGATTTTTTTAACCATTTCAATTCACAGATTACAAAATATTCACCAGAAGAAGATCACCTGGAACTTCTATGCCATGGCCAAAAAGATGGACAGATATGCCATGATCTAATGTCAAAAGGAAGTTAAAGGAATTACACAGAATTACTATTTCAGTTGGAAAAGACTATAAAGGTCATCCAGTCCAACCACAGTCTAACCTCACCCAACTAACACACCTATCCTAAGGCCTAATACTTAACCCAACACCTGATACCCCATCTGCCGTAACCTGATATCAACATACCACAACCCCTGTCCTGATATCAAGTCAGGCTACTAAGTGCATCATCCAACCTCTTCTTAAACAGCTCAAGAGACGACGTCTCCACCACCTCCCTAGGTAACCCCTTCCACTGAGAGATCACTCTCTCTGTAAAGAAATGCTTCCTAACATTGTCTAAATCTCCCCTAATGCATCTTTAAACCATGATCTCTTGTTCTATCACAAGTAACCGGAGAGAAGAAACTGACCCCCTCCTGTATACAACTCCCTTTCAGGTAGTTGTCAAGAGCTATAAGATCACCCCTCAGTCTCCTCTTCTCCAGGCTGAACAGTCCCAGCTCTCTCAGTCATTCCTCATAGGGCTTGTGTTCCAGCCCCTTGACCATCCTCGTTGCCCTTCTCTGGACACGTTTGAGGATTTCAATATCCCTTTTAAACTGAGGAGCCCAGAACTGTACACAATACTCAAGATGAGGTCTCACCAGTGCTGTGTAGAGCGGGAGAATAACCTCTCTACTCCTACTGGGCATGCTGTTCCTGATACAAGCCATTTCCTGATAAAAGCCACTGGCTTTTCTGGCAGCCTGGGCACACTGATAGCTCATGTTAAGTTTTCTATCCACCGGCACTCCCAGATCCCATTCCACCTGCTCATTCAGGAGCCACTCCTCTCCCAGACTGTAGCTTTCTTGGTTTCTTGTAGAAGAATATCAGTATCAATACAAAGGATGTTACTTGTTACAACATATATGTGTACATTATATTATTACAAACTTGCCAGGTTCTGAAAGTTTTTTGATACCTACAGTTTACAAACACAGTTTAGGTAATAGCATACAATTTTTCTCCATAAATTCAGCTCCCATGCATCCACACTGACCTTGTAATGAAGTCTAATCATCATGGTCTTGCTTACTTATACTCTCATTCCCTTTAAAAATTTAATTGTTCTACTCTCAGTTGGAATGTAAGATATAAGTATTACAGTAGTAATTTTCAATAAAATTAAAGTAGATTTTCCAATGATCTATTTTTGTTGAATTATTATTAATTTTTATTAATAAAGCAAAAAATAGTTCTAATGTTGAAATGCTGCAGAAAACAGTATAATGGTTAACTATTGCGATCCAAAGTACTGATAAAACTAATAGTAAATTTTCTAGTTAAAGACTATACCTGCCTAATCTCATGTAAAAATTAAGAAAAAATATTTATTTCTCGGCTCTTTCAGCTTCAGAATGCCCGCTTACATTAAAATTGTAGCTAACAGAGGAATACATTTTAGATATTTTTGAATTCTAAATTGATCAGAAGTTTGCTTAGTGGACTGTGATTTTTATTCCCAATTTTAGATATGGTTAAGCTTAAATCTGTTTACACAAAGAAAAAAGTCACATTTCCAGGAGACTGACATTAGTGTTATTAATTTGCAGGAATTAAATTGCATTTGTTATTCCTGTGAAGCAGAAAATAAACCTCTGACCTCTGAGGCATGGTTCTTGAGATTTGTGGAACCTGTCATACAAGCTAAGTTGTTCTCTTCAAATGCAATGTTTGTATTTATCCTCAAGACAGAATGAGACATAACCTGCACAAAGACATGATGAGTTGCATAAATGGCACATGCTTTGAGCAAAAGTGAATTCAAATTCAAGGCATTATTTTTCTCCTGGGAAAAACTGTACCTTGTAGAGGTGAAGAAGTAAAAGGGATAACTGAGGGACAGTAGAAGTTTGCTGAGACTGGATGTACATTGTTGGTCATGCATGCTCATGCATGATTAATGTCTTCTCAAAAGGTATAGGATGAATTCGTTCTATTCCATGTTCTGCAAGAATTGAAGGTGTTCAACGTTTATCTCCTGCTCTCTTGGTGTGTGAGAAGTGTTGCTTCAGTTTCCTTCTAAATCACTTACTGTGCACGCAACTGAGAGGTCTCTTATTATCCCACAGTTTATTGTTAGCATTAGTCGATCTGGGGTTGACTTGCATCTTTGCAAGATCATGCCTGTGGTAGTTTAGCTTCAGACGGTATTCCAAAAAATCCTCTGAAAAAATACAGTAGAGAACTTAAATGCTGATTCAAAAAAATTGCCTGTTGTTGAGTGCTACTTAGTATCAATGTTTATAAGGCATAATGAATTTGTAGCAAGTTAAAAGGGAAAAGCCACAGGGGACATCAACAGAAAGTCTCAGAGACTACTTTGATTGCAGGATGGAAAGGAAATGACTCGGGATGCTTTGAAGAAAGTGAAATGTATAAATGAGAAAAGGCTAATGTGCAACTGGAGTGAAAATCTTAAAACAATTACTCCTCTAAATGTTTTTTCTCTATGGCTATTTTCTTCTATGTATACATTTCTACATGTATCCCATAGCCCAGAAACATCACAGAGGATGGAAAGCCTCTCACCTAAGATGTTCTTGGACTTAAACTAATATTAGTTCTATTAATTGAAATGAATACTTGGAATTTACTTCAAATAGTTGTATTCTTTTTCTGAACTGCTAGCATATTTTCCTTCATGGGGAACGTCCTCAAGTAAGCTAAAAGTCTTTCAAGGAACTGATATATGGCACTAGTTTTAGATGGAAGTGCAATATGTGACTGATTCCTGCAGCTAGTCCAAGATTTTGAGCCTTTTGGGTGTCTCAAACAATACTTCAGATTGCAAAACCAGGGCAGAGTTTGAAAGTTAATTTACATCTGCTGTGTTAGTTGGCATAAAATTTACCAAGTAAAAGATAAGGTAATAAAAACATGCCAAAGAGACTTTGTCATGTGTTAATGATAAAATTACTGCTTTGTACATAACATCACTTAACCTGGATATTTCAGTTCTCTATTTACAGAATTAGGGTGCTGGGTTCCTGTATGTCAGGTGAGCATCTAAAGAGAAAGAATAAATAAAAAAGATTTTATGACATCAAGAAAAAAATATAGTCTTCAGACAAGGATAACTATATAGGCATAATGCTGCTTTTGTTAGCCTTCAAGTTTTTCCCAGCAGTTAGTTTAAGTGATCTATTTGTCATGGAATTTTAACACAATTAGTTATTATTCAAATCTTACAATTAAGTTTTATCTATGATTTTTTATCTTATCACTCAGTAACTTATTTTGATTAACTAAACACTAAACACTTAGACAGCAGGAGCGATGTCTCTGTTTCACCTGAAAATATGCAGTTCTTAAAATGCCTGATTAATTCTATAGGCAGTCAAATTTCTGCTTTGATGTCCACAACTGTCTGTATTTCAGCAAGGTGGAGGTAGGTATGTTCCAGCTCAGCCCATCTGGGGTTCTCACATGAATCATCTCTGCTTTCCTTAGTCAATCCCTTTATCTTGCTCAGATTAAGTCCAGCATATCAACAAATGATTGCCCATAGGTATGTCACCTCCCTTTAGAATAATTTTTTTCTTTCTCAAGATCCGCTTTGCACATTATGGAGCATTTTTTTATTGTCTCATTGGTCACTTGCATTAGAAGTCAAAATACTTCCAGAGAGAAACCTCTTAGCATAAATTACTCTTCTTCATTACCAAATGTCAATAGTCACAACATATTACTTCTTCGATCTCCAGATTTAACTTTCTGGGAAAACAAGGAAGTTTTACATAAGAAATACAGTGATCCCCCATTACTCGTGGGCTGTTGGGTCTGGTCCGCCTCACATGAGTCATGAAATCTGCAAAGATAGTGAGCCCACTATGTAGTCGAGTATGCCACGCCCATAGCCACGCCTCCTCCCCTAATAAGGTCTGGAGGATGGTCTGGAGAGTGGGGCTTGTGTCAGTTGTCTGGCTGTGCTCCACCAATGTGGGCAAGCACCGGAGCGGGGGCGGGGGGTGAGCGGCGGGGCGAGTGCCGATCGGCAAGCCGTGGCCCCGAACACCAGCCGAGCGGCGGGTGCGGCCCCTGGGCACACAATGGCACACACACAATGGCACACACACAATGGCAACCCCGTCACCCCATCTTGTACCCTGGCAGAGGACAATTCCAGCAGTGCAAAAACACACATTTACACTAAATGCATCCTGGCCGCGCCGGCTCCCAATTTACATAATGCTGAGCAGATGGGGTTCGCGGTAGGGGGGCGAGAAGTGGGTGCCAGCACCGTGCAAGAGGAGAGTCCTGGCCCCGCAGAAGCAGCGAGTCCCGAGTCCTGCGAGTGGCAGGGATGGAGCCGTGCAGACGGGGCCTGCTGTGCTCGCCCTGCGAGCAGTGTGTGGGGGAAATGGGGCCGGCTGTGCTCACCGGCGCAAGTGGCGGGGGCAGGGGCCGAGCCGACTGGG
>WEKX01016749.1:6801-22838 GCA_013390025.1 Pitta sordida | reverse complement strand
TCTGAGCTGGCACGCTACATCTTACTACTGAACTTTTTTTTCTTCTCTCCCAAGTATGTTATTTGCAGAGACGCCTGCCTTTATCTTTAACCTTGAAGGCCATGGCAGCACGGAAAGCTCAGGCCAGACCTGAGCTGTTAACCTCCTCGCTACCAGAGCAGCAGAAAACCCCCTAAACCATAACAAGGAGTTATACTTGAGACTCTGGGAAGGTTTCTTTATGTGCGCTGCAAGCAGCGTCTACTGTGTGGGGCAAGCAGCGCCACTTCGTCCACAACTGGGGACTGTTCCCTTCCTCCTGCAGGCAGCCTGAGGCCATAATGGGACTGTGAAGGATTGTGCCAAGCCTTGCAACACCAGTGAAACCAGGCTCAGGCCAGCGCAACCCCTGACATACATGCTGGGACCAAGCGCTGGTCCTGGAGGGGAGGGAGGGTGGCAGCACTGCGATCCTTCCCTTTGGAGCTGCCACCTCATTTCAAGTGTGTTACTGAGGCACACAAGTATAAAGTGGAGTTTCAGAGGCTGTACTCCATACTGGGGCTTACCCTGGCATCCTGGGAACACTCCAAGGGCTGGGGCTAGCTACAGAACAGCCCGGACCCATTGGCAAGGCAGCACCGGCCCAGGCTCTGCTCCTGCTGGAGTCACGGGGTCCCGGAACCTGTGAGGTTTAACTGGGAAGAGGGGCTGGCAAGACCTTGCTCAGTCAGCGTGCTCTCGGCAGTAGAGTTATTATGGTGATGCAATTCAGCAACAAATCAACCAGCATAGCTTGTAGATTCAAATCAGGGTACCTGTCTTAGTTAACATATGTTAAGAAAACTCAAGAAAGGTACATACAGTTTGGGTACTGTGATGTTTTAACTAGTTAACTGCATGGTGGAGAAATGGAGCAGAGTGGGAACTTAAGAGGAAAAAAACCTTCCAGGCAGCAGTGCCTTTGTCCCCCTGGGGACTGGCCAGGCCGGATAGGGGCTATCTATGCTGCATTCCCTGACACACCTCTGCAGCCACCTGTGTGGCTGTGGCATGGGGCGGGCGACCTGGGCATAGCACAGTCTCTCTGCAGAGAATGTGGCAGGATGCATGGGTGGAGCATTTGCTATCTGCTACGAACACCGTGGCGTGGGATGGGTGTCACAGGTAGAGCAGTGCACCAGCAGTCCGTGTGACTATTTTGAATATTCACAACTGTCTAATTTGAATATTCATGCATGTCAGCTTGCGTAGGTGCAGTCATGAATGCTCTGTGAAATTGACCTCCACAATCGCGTAAAAATCAGACCACGATGAGGTGAATCCATGATTGGGGAACCACAAAGTAGAGAAGGTTGACTGTAATATGTATTAAAATATGCAAATTATTAATTGTTAACATTTTTTAGATCTCTTTTCATTGAGAAATGTCAGTGCTGGTTTTGCTCATTAGCAATGAATGTCTACATTAGCAATTACACAATTGTAATTAAAAGCCTTACTGTTTAGCAAGACTTTAGCATTTTCTCAAGTACTCAAAAGACTCCTGGTAACGTGGTGTAGTAAATGACCAGAACAAATACCTGACTTGAGCACTGCTGGAAGGTTCAAAGGAAAGCAGTTCAATGCCTTCTCTCTTGTATCACTGTCACGTACATACTGATGTATTCAGCATCCAATATCTTCCACTGTTCAACCCTGCAAAACCAGATGGACTTCATCACATGCAGCGTGTCCTACACATTCATGAACAACAGCAGACTTTTTAAGTGTCATGTTAGGGGAAGCATTTGCACTGGATTCCTAGACGTCATGCTGCTGGACGGAGCCTGTCACTAGCTGATAAGTGAGCATTCCAGTCACAAATTATGACCAAAGTACTGGGCAGCTTTCATGCTTCTAGAGCTGAATGGATTCAGTTGTCTGAATATTTCTTCTAACAGTAGAATATTATTCTAGCTCTATCTGGCTGGTTTCATATAACACTATGATAGCACCATAAAAATTTATTTCTTTGAGTAAAAACAGAAAATCTAATCAGAGAGGAAGAAATATTTGTGATAAAGTCCAGATTTCATTACTCTTAATCATATGAATGGTAAAAAGAGTTAAAAAAGTGTAAGAGTACGAACTGGCTCTTTCAAACTCCACATGTAAATCTCCAAATGTTTTCCCAGGTGAAGGGTTTATCAGGTTGTAAATATCTATATTTAGGAAATGCTATTACTATCATTAATATTTCTTATGTGGTGCTAAAAATATGAGTGATGAGTTCATTATCGAATTCACAATTGAAAACAATGCTCTTGCCCTGAAGAATTCCAAGTTTAAGCTGGAGCTTAACTAGAAGTTGTTAAATACAGTAAAGTGAAGTTCACAACAGATACTACAGAAATTTTCCATCTAGACCTATATTTCTATTACCAAATGACACATTCAAATAATAACTCACATTTATTTCCAGAGCTGAAGAAGATACTAAAAAATAAAATATCTGTAAATGTACATGCCTTTTCATATTCAAAATTCTTATATTTAACTAATGTTTTAAAGCAAAAAATCTGATCCTACATTAATCTGTATATATGTCTGCAGGATTAACCAGATTCACCTAAGATGAACTATGTAAATTGATACTAATTCATCTGATATTGTATAATTTTCTCAGCCTTCTTTATTTTATAGATTTTTCTATTTTCTTGTTTGTCATATTTTTTGTTTACTATGCAAAAGTATTCTAGGGAAAGTTGTGCTTTGGAACTAGTTTGAGAATACCTTGCAGGGAATTAAAAATTCATAGATGACCTTCAGACTAGGAACCAATTGCTCTTGAGTTGTTCTTTATGGCATATTTTTTCTTTTTTTTTTCCCCTTAAAATTAAAAGCTATTATTGATTTAAATAAATAGAGGATTAAAGCCACGGGAGGCCCAAACCTAGCTTACAGTATATTTCTGTAATTAAAATCTCTATATTCACAGTATTGCAGAATTAGGAAGGCTGGAAAAGACCACAGAGATCATGGAGTCCAACCTGTTCACCTGTTACCTAACCTGCTGTCATCCTGCTATGAACCCACCATCCTACCAAAAACACACTATCTTATTATGTAGGTCATTTTCCTGGTTTGGACACTATTGGGGTTGTTTGCAAAGAAAAATGAATGAGAGACCATTAAGAGAAGACACCAACCTTAATGAGGGGAATACATATATATGAATATATATATATGTGAGATATATATATTATTGGAATGTATAAAAAAAAGAATGTATATGAGTCAAACTAACACTGGCAAACAAAGAGGGGAAAAAAATACCACAACCATCCCCCAAACCCACCCACACAAACAGAATATCCCTCAGATAACAGAATGTTGGAGGCAGTAGTATACAAGCTTCCCTTTCCGAAACAATAGAGAGCGGCTGCCGTCCCCTCTCAGGGGCCAAGTTTTATTTGGGAAAGGAAAACAACAGAGCTGGCTGGCAGGCAAACGCACGAAAATGTTGGTAGAAGTGTGAATTCAGGTCCAAAAGTCCTCTCCTCTGCAGCAGTCAGGCAGGAAAAGCACAGGGAAACAGCAGCCGAGGCAAGGCAAAACAGGAACGCTGGACTTCTAGCAGCAGCAGCAACTTCTCAGCACTGGGGCAAGGGAAGAAGAGAGAGCAGCTTCCGGTGTGCAACAGTATTTCCAAAAGCCGTCCTTCCCAGCATTCCAAAAGGCAGAAGCCTGTGAGGCAAGGTTCTTAGGGAATTGAAGTTTTGTGCTCTTCAATGCCTTATANTATGTCCAAAGTGAAGAACCCGACACTTAGGCTTGTTAAATCTCATATTATTGGAGTCTGCCCATTTCTCTAGCCTATCAAGGTCCTCTCATTCTATCACTGGTAGCTGGAGAGAAGAGACCACCTCTCATCTGGCTACAACTCCCTTTCAGGCAGTTGTAGAGAGTGATAGTCTCCCCTCAGTCTCCTGTTTTCCAGGCTAAACAACCCTAGATCTCTCATTCGTNGTTTTGTGCTCTTCAATGCCTTATATCTTCTCCTTCGGAGCAGTGACTGCTGACTACAAATCCCAGAATTCCCCCAGTCATGTCCTGCTGGGAGAACTTGTCCGGCAGTGACCATATCCACTTTCATTATCAACCTCTTGGCTTTGCAGAGGCAGGGGAATTCCTGGGCTGTTCTGTTCAAACTCAGGATGNGACCTAACCAATGCTGAGTACAGGGGGAGAATAACTTCCCTGGTTCTACTGGAAACACTATTCCTGATGCAAGTCGGGATGCCACTGGCTTTTCTGGCTGCCTGGGCACACTGCTGGCTCATGTTAAGTTTTCTATCAACCAGCACTCCCAGATCCCTTTCCACCTGATCATCCTGCAGCCACTTCACCCCCAGCTTATGGTTTTGTATGGGGTTATTGTAACGGAAGTGTAGGACCCACACTTAGACATGTTGAACCCCATGCCATTGGATTCAGCCCAGCTGTCCAGCCTGTCAAGGTCTCTCTGCAGAGCCCTTCTACCTTCCACCAGATTGACATTTATTCCCAGCTTGGTGTCATCTGCAAACATGTTAAATGGTCTCCATCCTTTCATCCAGATCAATAAAGATATTGAACAAGACTGGTCCCATTACCAAACCCTGAGGCACCCTACTCGTGACCGGTCTCCAACTGGACACAGCACCAGAATGTGAATCCATTTGATTATTCTAACTAGAGTGATTTTCTTTAACAAAGCATTTTAACACATCATTGTGTTATTGAATTGATATACAGATTAGACAAGAAAGTAGAAGAATTCTTTCTGGAGAGAAAGATTAATTATTTTACTTTACAGCTATGTATTGGTGTCTCTCAGTGTTTCATGAAGACACAGTCTTTATCTGTATCTGACAACTGAATAGCAAATCCTACCAGTGTGTATAACATTGTACATACAACAGCAGGGGATAGGAGGTGTGGTTGGTCTAGGAAGGTTTAATTTTACTTCTTTGCTCTTTGAACACATAAAATATCAGAGCTATGCTAATTGTTCCTACAATAAATATTTTCAAGTACAGTTTTCCAGATATAACATTAAAAATTAATCAATTATATTCTATCCCCTTAAGAATACTCTACAATTCTTCCATCAACAGTCATGACACTGAATCCTAGTACTAGCAGTCAAGTTGGGATTTTAACTCAGTGAGTTGTTATGGCATGTTTCCAGAACAAGATCATGGGACAGCTGTTTTCTTCCATAACAGGGTGAATTATAGCAGACAGTGAAGCCAACAAACCTCTTAGCAGTTGAGTAGGGTGCTCTCTGCCAACTAGGAAGCAGTCATTGACAGGCATTGGCTTTGGAAAGTCTTTCATTTTTTCCATTGCCTGCATTTGCCAACAACAGAATGGTCGAGTGGTGCCTCCTATAGGGACACAAGATTACAGTAAGAGATAGGTAACAGCAGATACAACACTGTCAGTCTGTTCAAAAATTTCGTTTTTTTAGATGACCTTTTGTGAATTTATGTCTGAAATACAGTTCCTAAATCTAATTAAACTCTGAAATGATAATGATTAAATATCTGATTATCGGGAAATAATAATGGAATCCATCCTCAAATACCTCTAGGGTAGAGAAGCCACATATGTATGCCTTTGCATTGTTTAAAAAAATTATAATCAATATTTGCAGCCTTTGGTAATCTGGTACCCTATACTTCAATGAAGAAACCAGTAAGATCTCCAAAATTTTCAAAACAAAACAAAAAATAACTCCAAGTGAAGGCAGAACCAGACTTTCTGAGATATTTCTCATTGAGTTATTATTGAAAATCTGCTTTACTACAGTAGTGAGCGTCCTCACCTCTCATGCGGGAGACAGGGGGTTCGATTCCCACCAGGGAGGTAGTGGTGCTGTTTAAGAGCTGGACTCAATGAACTTCGTGGGTCCCTTCCAACTCAGAATATTCTGTGATTCTGTGATTATAATAAAAATATCCTAAGTTTTTCACAGATCTTTGAGAATCCAGGCAGTAATATAATTGACTATGGGTTCATTGAAATATTTTAGGCTGGAATCAAAATTAATAGTCTGTATAGTGTGACATGTACAAACTTAATCTAACCTGTATCTTAAAAAGATAGAAGCTAGCATAAATAATATTACTTTTATTCGTGTTCCACAAACCCAAAATGAATGCTCCATCTCCATTACAACACCAAGTCAAGTCATAATTTAATAATTTACCAGTGACATATGGAAGTAGTACATAAATCCCTAAAATTGATTGGCTCTGTCATTGTTTGATGTGCTTAATAATTGTCCCCTTAGCAGGAAGACTGATGTTTTTTAATTGGTTCTTATTTCTGTTGTCTCCTTTTGGGAGGTTGTAAGCCTGCTGCTTTCTAACTGGAGATAGTTGGAGATCTCTGTACTGAAAGACAAGTTGTTATCTTGCACTGTTTCTCTTCCAACATCTTGTGTAGCAATACTTTTCCCAGCATGAATTCCAAATCAACTGCTAGTAATACCTTTAATGTATCTTTTTCAGGCAGATTGTTCCCCTTGTACAAACATATATGCATAGTAAATGTTAAAATACTGTATGGTTGTGAACAAAATATGAACTCAACCAGATTTGTTAACCATATGGACAGACACATAGAAAAACACAGGAATAGCATAAAGAAACATTTTCCATAAGAAGATCAAACAGCTATGTTAATCTGATCAGTCTGTGAAAGAAAAGGTTTATAAATAAAGAAAACACAAAGTTCTTCTTAATTTCTTACCCTAAGATAATATGTCATGCAAGACTGTGAAGTCAGAATAATAAATATAACCCACTGCTTGGATTGATTTGAAGTTTGACATAGATCTTCACTTGCATAACAATAAATTAAGTTAAAGGTGAAACAAATCAAAGAAAATCTGTAAATTATAATGTTGGAGAACTTACAATAACAAGAAAGTTGCTGTCAAAATGAGATTCTAATTGAATTTTTTGTTTTCTTTCTAAAAGTGATACCAATTTCTTCCAGATTACTTTCCAGGACAGCTATGATCAGTAAGGTTAGACAACAGTGAGGTACAGGAATAACAGTATTTGAATTGATATTATTTAGGATCAGCTAAACAATACCATTAAAAACAAATTAATATTACGAAAGCATTATATGCAGAATCACTGCTACACCAATGAATATTGTATTTAAAACATATGTAGAACAAGTTCACTTTCACTAGTGTTATGAAGGGAATTGTCACTGATTTGCACAATCTAAAAATCCTTTTTTATTCATTGCTGTGGAAGTAGAATTATGGCATTGGAAATCTATAGTCAATGTTATTTCCAGTACCCAACTGTCTTCTTTTTTCCTAATAACCAATATGAAACATCTCCACAATATAGTACTCCAAAGAGTACTGGATTAATAATTGATTAATGACAAAATATGCAGATTTACAGTTTTTTGCTGTTGGAATGACTACCAGTTTACAAACCCTTCAACATCTACATCATGTTTGCAAGCAAAAGGATGTCCATGGTCACTTTAAAGCAAGACTTATGGTGTTACAGTCGGCCCTTGAATACCACAGTACCATGGGTCTTGTTCCCCTCCCTACAAAACCCTCTGTCCACGTTGATAGGAAACTCATCAATATGCAGATTTGCCCCCTGGCGCTCTGGCGCTACTTCAGCATCTTTCTGCTGTGTGTTGGTGTTTGTGCCAGCACCTCCCAGCACCTGCAGCCACCCCACGCTGGGGAAAACCCCTATTCCGCTCAGCCAAGGACACTGGTGTGGGGAGCCACCCACACCTCTGTCCCGATGTCTCTCTGGGTGATAGACCTGGTCTCTCTGTACTCAGGGTAGATGTCTACGCTGAGGAAGGCTCAGACACAGGTTCACAGGTTATTCTAGTCCACAGGATCATCTAGTCCCACTCCCAAGCGAACGTTTACCCAGGGATCAGACCCACAAGTGTGGAACAATAGGTACCACTCTCCATCCATCCAAGCCTCCCATCATCTATGATTCTGTGATCTAGGCTATGTCACTGAGTTCCTTGTCCAGTCTTTTCTTAAATACCTACAGGGATGGTGACTCCACCATCTCCCTGAGCAGACCATTCCACTGAGAGGTCACTTTCTCTGTGAAAAACTCTTCCTAATTTCCAGCCTAAACCTCCCTTGGTGTAACTTGAGGCCATGTCCTCTTGTTCTGGTGCTGACAGCCTGAGAGAAAAGATTCACACCCACCAGACTGCAACTTCCCCTCAGGTAGTTGTAAAGAGCAATGAGGTAACCTCTGAGCCTCCTCTTCTCCAGGCTGAACAACCCCAGTTCCCTTAGTTGCTCCCCATAGGGCTTGTTCTCCAGTCCTTTCACCATTACCATGTCTAACCTGAGAATGTGTAAATCTTTCATAACTGCACACAGCTTCTTCATTCCATGGCACTAGGGCAGACGTGCTGCAACCACCTCGCTCCAAGCAGAGCAGAGTGGGGCAGGCGTGGCACGGGTATGGTGCCAGGGGACACATTGCAGTCCCCTTGCTTGGAGCCGAGCAGACGGGTGCAGGGCAGGCACAACACAGACGCGAAGCCAGTGGAAATGCTGCAGCTGCCTCACTCCAAACAGACTGGGATGGTAATAGGGTGGGCTGGACACGGCATTGTCATGACACTGGCGAAACTGCTGCGGCCACCTCACTCAGAGCACAGTGGGATGGGCATGGCGCAGGCAGAGCAGTGCACCCGTGTTCCGTGCGGCCTGACTTGGGGGTTGATTTGAATATTCATGACTGTGAATTTATGCAGGTGCAGTTCTGAGTGTCCCGTGAAACAGACCTCCCCAATCACGGAAAAATCACACTGCAAAGAAGTGAAGTCGTGATAAGGGAAGCGCAAAGTGGAGGGCGTTGACTGTATTGTGAACTTCACAATATTTATTATAAGTAAAATATTAACTGTGCATATAGAAATATGTAAACCCAAACTTTAAATTTTGTGCAAGGAAGTTAAAAATATCATCTTGCTAAGAATGTTCTGATCCTCCCTCAGGAATACTGAAATACTGCCACATATGGTGAGATATAGAAGAATGACAATCAAGAGTACAGAAATGACAAAGGGTATGAAGAGGGAGAAAAAAATACATGACAGTAGTTAATATTTGCATTGAAGGAAAAATAATAATCATATTTCAATGAAAATCAAAGAAAAACAACTGACTACAATACAGGTGTCTTAAAACATGAAAAAATAAATGGAAAAAGGCCATTCAGATGCTCTCTCAAATTTTACTTTACAACTGCCTTCCTAAGAGTAACTGTTTAAATGAGCTGGTCAGTTTCAAATCATATTAATTTTATGGCAAATATGTTTTTATATATCTTATGTTTCATATTAATGCTAGAAAGGGTGAGAAAATTCTCTGAATTATTCTGGACTCATACATGGTGGTCTAAAACTTTTCTTACACTGCAAGTCATATGAAGCCTTTAACACAATCAGGCTGAAATAGCATTACCTGCTTCTTGAGGATATCCTAAGGGAAAATATATGCAACAAATTCCTGCTAAGGAGGTATTAAAATAATTACAGGTCAAGTTTCACTAACCACAAAGGAGGGACAAAGCAGACTTTCAATATGGCAATAAAATGGATAGTAACTATCAGAGTACCTCTACATAGTGATAGATAGCAGTCATAGAAAGGATGGAGCATTATGTTACTTCAGCTAGATAATGGCTAGCACTAGACCTAATAGTTTCAAACTAGATTAGGGATACAGTCATACCTTGCTTATTTGCGCTTCCAGACTTGTGTATTCACATATTCGCGGATTGTTTTTGAGCAAAAATTATTCGGTTATTCACTGAGCTTCCCAGTTGACACATATGCAGTACCTCTGCTTCGCCGAGGGCTGACACTGTCACCACCCATGGGGTAGGATTGGCACGCTCCTGTGGGGTGGGGGGGGCATCACCTCTCTTCACTGGGGACAATCCTTAGTTCAGTCCCTTATGAGTGTTGCAGAGGTTATGTGGCAGGGAAGGTTTCCAACACTCAGGTTATAGTCTTGCGGTGCAGTGGCATGGCACATCTCCGTTACATGGCAACAAGTGGCTCGTGCCACATGACTGTGCCTGCTCCATAGTGGAGAAGGTTTATATTATAACACACGCCATCATGGCATGATGCGGTCCTATTCCACAGTGGTAGGCAGCCCATACCACATACCCATGCCCACTTTGTAGCAGGACCCTGCAGTGGGAGGTGGTGGTGCTGGGTGCAGCAGCCTATACACGGTGGGAACAAAGTGGTCTCACCCTGCTGGCCTGCTCCCACTGTGCTCATTTGCACTGCCACCATGGTGGGGAAATTTATAACGCTGTGCCCCCATGCCCCCCGGCCACCTGTGTGTGCCTGTGCCAGGAGGAGAGTGTCCTGCCACTTCTCCCCCTGGGTGTCCTGATGTATGGTGCTCTCCAGCATCTGTCCCTGGCAACACCTGGTGATACGTAACCCCAGGGCAAACACCAGCGTCCCTGGGATCGCTGCAGCAATGGTGTCCTGGGACAGCGAGGCAGTGGGACATGTTCCCACTGCTGCCTCCACACCAGGGTAAGACTTCTGCTCCCCCGTGTCCTCCCCCGGTGTGGCAGGTAGAGGCAGTGTTCTGCAAGGGAGGACCATATGGCCACCACTGCTGCTCCTACACTCGGGGGCAGCGGATAGATCCTAGCCACTGCAGTTAAGGGGAAAAAATCTCCGACACTGATGCCACACGCTGCCATGAGGGGCTCCAGAGTGTTCCACAGTGTTACAAAGTTGAGGGTTCCTGAGCTCCAAGAGTGCTGCCAGCATGAACCCATGCCAACCTGAACCCGGGGACACAGAGGTCCTCCCTGGTTAACTGCTGCCTCGTCTGGGGCCACAGGCCAAGTATCTGCCAAGCCCTGCCCCTGCCCCAGCCCCAGGGCAAGCTTCCCCACCATGGCAGGGGTACAAGCAAGCATGGTGAGAGTGGCCCAGCAGCAAAGGCATAAAAAGCACCATCATGGCCAAAGGGAAGACCAGGGATTGTCCGGAGGTCTCCCCAGCCAGAAAGGTCTCAGAAATGATTTCTTTTGCTCCCCTGTGCTGTGAGAGCCCATGGGAAGGTGTCTGTCATGGTTGGACAGGCTGGATGCCAGAGATTCACCACAACCTCTCCCGGAGGAGAAAAACTGGAAAATAAATCTGGAAAATAAAACTGGCAACAGACAAAAAAGCAAGGCAACTACAAGTAAAGAATATAAAGGAATTATTTACTAACTAACAAGATCAGAGCTGTGAAGGAAGCATCATTTAAAAGGCAACTTTTTCCCCCCACCCCTCCTCTTACAGCAGATGTAATATTTCCTTTTTCACCAGAATCACAGAATCACAGAATCAGTAATGTTGGAAAGGACCTTAGAGATCATTGGATTGGACCTTCGATCTCTCAGCCTCCCGATGCAGGTTCTGAACCGGCCCCTACATCTTGGTACTAATTTTTTTTTTCTTGTCTCCCAAATATGTTATTCACAGAGATGTCTCTATCTCTATAACCTTGAATGCCATGGCAGCGACTGAGCCGAGAGCTGAGCTGTTAACCTCCTCGCTGCCAGAGCAGCAAAAAAGCCCTAAACTAGGACAGTGTCAAAAGTGCTCCCCAGTGCTCTGGGACAGCGGGGTGCAGAGACATGGATGTGCCTTATTTGCATATTCATGACATGCCTATATTTGCAGATTGGGAGATTCGCAGGACCCCCAGGAGACCTGTAACCTGTGAATATGGAGTTATGACTGTACTTCTAACAGACTGATGGCATTGTAGATATGCTCTCCTTTTTGTATCTTTGTATGGTTCCAATTCACATTTCTAATGTAATTAAGAGCAGGCCTTTTCTTTATAGATTTTGTGCAGTTAAGTGTAACTCCCCCCACATCTATTTACCTACTTTATCCATCCTGGCTAAAATGCAGGATTTTCCCACTCCTGACTCTTAGGAAAATAAGACTATTATTTTATCTGTTCTGGACACAATACTCTAAAAATAAACACAGAACATGAATTTTAGTGAAAATATATTTCACTTATTAATTACGAAATTAATTTGATAATAAAGGAAAGAAGAACATGGAAAGATCAGGCTTAATAGAAAAAAGCTATACATCAGTTAAAAAATCAAGAAAAGATCATAGGAACAGTGAGAAAATAGGTTCACTATTGAGTTAGTAAGTCAAATTCAAAGAAGAATACAAGCACATTGCATTTGTATAAAAAATGCTGAGCTTGAAAAATATTTCATCTAGAGACCTCAGTATGTTTTTTAAAACTACATAATTAAAACAATTAAGCAGCACCTTCAAACATGCCTTTGAGGACTGTAAAAATTATATTTTTTATTCTGAGAAAAAAATTGAGATGCATTAGGTATACCTGAGGATAGGACAATTTTATTGACTTCCAAGTTTCTCTTTAACCATGAGGACATTCTCAGAGCATCAGCTAATGTGCCAGTTGGAGCTGGCATCTGAAATGATTGTAACAGATAGTGAGTGTGATCATTTTTATTCAGTTCCGATTACATTGCTTTAGCAATTATGTATTGAACAATACATACTAAAGGTATTTTATAGAAGATGTTTCTGATCTGGTCACATGTGAAACCTAAGAACTGAGACAGAATAAATATATCTGAAATAGTTAAAAAATTCCTGAGTACTTCGAGATTTAAAAAAAATGGTTGATAGCAGTCATTAAGACACTCACCTTTTAGAGATTTGCCCTCCAACCCAAGGGATATTTTCACCAAAGTTATGGTTCAAAGGATTCATTGCTAATTACATACTGTTGTTTATTTTAAGGAAAAAACTTTCCTTCCAAAAGAGATTTATTTTTCTAAGCTTGAGATTCCTCATTCAAATGGTAAGTGCAATGACATGAGGGTAAAATATCTGATGAGACATCAATTTTACTGTCAATAGCATTCACTGATAGAACAGCTCTATTTTACATTGTGAATAATGTGTGGACATGCACACATTTGAAGAACACGATTAACAGGTGTCCCTAAACCAGTATATATCTACTAAGCCACCTACAGACTAGAGGTGGCTAAGACAGTAGAGACTGTCATATTTTAGTAATGGAAAGAATTTAATTTATTTTTATAATATGCTCATTTCAGCTGTTGGTATTTGAAAGGTATGGATGTGTTGGTGCATAAAGAATATATGACAGTGACTTCTGTTTTTCACTCTGGCTATCATAATTTTCTCTGTATCAGGTTCCAAACACCGAAGACTAATTTGCTACATTTGTTTGTTAATGCTCTGCCATGATTTTAGTCATAAAGTTCTGCTGAATTTTCTTCTATAGTTTGTAATCAGATCAGAATATAGAGTCAGAATGCTTAATGTTCTGTATAGTCAGGAGTCTGGCAGTTTTCCATTTTTCTTTCACAGCATATGTGAGATCTAAAAAAAAAAATCATTCTCAGTCTTTGTACAAATTTAGTCAATTTAATGTCCTTATATGAAGTGTTTTTGTCATATTATTCTTTGATGCATCATATTTCCTCTTTCAAAACATCTGTCTACTAACAGCATAATTGAGATAAAAATTCACACAATTCAGACTGTTATATATAGAAAAGGGAATTAGATGGAAGTTCTCTTTGTATATGTTGCCCAACTATGGAAAAAATTGTGCAGAAATATTTAGGAAACATTAAGAACTGTAAGTAATTTTTGGGTTTATAGTTGCAGGAATTAATTTAAGCAAATACCCATGTAAAAAGAACTAACTACATGACCCAGAATTCTATGAAGTTACAACCTGAGTAAAATAGAGCTACTGTAATCCTAGTAAGTGGTTATCATAATAACATTCAAAAATAAAAGCAAACACTGCTAAACTCATATTAGAAATTTATATTAGAAATATTTATGAGACAACTTTTTCAGTTGTCTGTCTTACTAAGCACAGTGATAACAGGCAACAGCTGCTGCAACCTTATAAGTTGAATTCACAAAGAAATGTTGACAAGTCACAAAAAAGACTGCATAGAATCTGGTTAGATTACAAATGGGGCTTATGTGAGGCATTTCACTCTATATAAGTAAAAAATAAAACTTATTCACTTTTATTAATTTCTATTTCAAGTGCCTTTGCAATTTTTATCAAGCCCTTTAGATGTAATTCAGAAGTCATGTACATAGTCTTACTCTATCTAAAATTGTATTATATATACAGTTATACCCCATCCTTCACGAGGAAAGGGACAGCCCAAGGCCGTCGCGAAACACTAAACTCACAAAGAAGTGCAGGTCGTTAATATGCATGCAGGCCACGCCCATTGCACCACCCCCCGGAACTCCTAAGCACTGCGGACAAGTCTCTGCCCCTTCCCGTAGTCTGTCTCAGCGCAGAGGAGCAAAGGGAGCCGTTTCTGAGTGGCTGCTGTGAGCGTGTGTGCTTGCAGCCCAAACCCCGGTCCACCAGCCTGGCCCGTCCCTGGTGCTCACGCCAGCCCCGGGGGCCCCGGGCCGGCTCATGCATGCTCGCCCTGCCTCCGCGGTGGAGAAGGGGTGTATCTGAGCTCTGGTTGGCATTCTTGGAACCTGGAAAAACCGCGCATTCCAGCCCCCGCCGCGCTGCGCACTCCAGCACAATCACCAGGGTCAGGGGGAGAAGCGACACGGGTTTTAGGCTGTGGGAGCGACCGCAGCAGCCCGGAGAAGCCCACAGGGTGGCGGGGGTGGGGAGGTCGGGTTTCTTTCCCTTTAATATCCGCTGGTCTTGTGAGAGAGGGGCAGCGCGGCCCGTACGGTCCCAGACAGAAGCCTCCTCCTGGCACAGCTATCGCTGCGCCCTCCCAGCACAAAACTTGCCTCACTTTTCTGGGGCAATTTTCCCCGTTCAGGGACTGGGGGCACAGTGCTGCCATTGCGAACCCCCTCCCCTCGGGGGGGGTGAGTCCCGCCCCACAGGCACCGTGACACTGCCCCTCGGCAGAGCAGAGTGACTGTGTATGTCTCAGCCAGCTAAACGCACGGACCGCTGAATCATAATTGCAAAAAATTTGCTTCTCAAATGGGCGGGGTCGTAATGGAGGGGTCGCAATGCAGCAGGGATTCACTGTATATTTTATATATAGATATATATATATATAATTTTTTTTTTGTTTGGTTTGGGGATTTTTTGGTTTTGCCACATAGAAATATACTGTATACTTCCTGTATCATGTTATAATCAGAGTTAAATGCTCTCCAGGAAGAAAAGAATATACTTGATCTTTTAAATATTTCCTAGTACTTTTTTTTCAAGTGTAAATAGATGCTTTCTTGCGTTCAACTCAGAAAAAAATTTGTTGTGAAAAAATACAGTCATATCTCTGTTATTCACACTGTCATATTCACAGCTTCTCGTATTCACTAAAATTTTTCCTGCAGTTTTTACTCAGTTATTCACAGAGCAGTGTGGTACTGAACTCCAGGGCGAGTGGCTCCAGCTCCGAGGGGCCTTGCCAGGAGTCAGGAAGTCTTTAACTGTAACACAGAGACCCATGTGGGGCCCATTCCAGCCCTTCAAGTGCTGCAGCCAGCCTGGACTTACCAGCGTATATCTGCATATGTGCATATGTAGATATTCACAGCCTCAGACAAAACACTCCTGCCAGTGCCAGCTGCTGCATTTTGTCGTGGTTTGACCCTGGCTGGATGCCAGAGACCCACCCCAACTTCTCCTGAAGGAGAGAAACTGGAGAATAAACCTGGTTACAGGCAAAAACAAGGCAAAACTATAAGTAAAGAACATAAAGGGTTTATTTTCTAACTAACAAGCTCAGAACTGCAAGGGAAGCATCATTTAGAAGGCAACCTTTCTCCCCCCACCCCTCCTTCTCTTACAATAGATGTAATATTCCCTTTTCCACCAGGAGAAAAAGGGGGAACATAGGGTAGGGGTAAACCAGGCAGGTTGGTATTTCTGACCAGATCCAGGGTAGGAACCATCTCTCTGCCCTTCC
>WEKX01016748.1:15276-25457 GCA_013390025.1 Pitta sordida | reverse complement strand
TGATTCTGTGATTCTGTGATTTTCCACACATATAATAATGCTAACGTAAGACAAGACACCACTAAAAACCTTCTGCCCCAATCCTTATGGCGCCGTCCTTTGAGATATTTATATACATTAGTGACATCTTATGCTGGTCTTCTCTAGACTAAGCAGATTTGGCTGCCTCAGTCTCACTCCACACAAGGGAGACATTTCAGACTCCTAATAATTTTTGTGTCGCTTGATTGGATCCTCTCCTATAGCTGCTTATGTCCCTTGTACTGAGGAGCCCAGAACCGGACAGAGTAATCCAGATGTGGCCTCAGTAGGGCTGAATAGAGGGAGAAGATCTCCTCCCTTGACCTGCTGGCCACAGTCTTCCCAATGCAGCTCAGGATTCCATTGACCCTCCTGACAGTAAGACCACACTGCTTGTTCATGGTCAACTCGTGATCCACTAAGACTCCCATGTCATTCTCTGTAGAGCAGCTCTCTAGAAGATCAGCCTCCAAACCTGTACTGGTATTTAGAGTTATTCCTCCCCAGGTGATGGACACTACACTGGTCCTTGTTGAACCTCCATCCGACTCTCCAGCCTACCAAAGTCCAGCTGAATGGGAGCGCAGCCTTCATCTGTATAAGCCACTTCCCTTAGTTTCACAGAACTTGTAGGTAACAATTTCATTGAAGAACATGAGATGCTATCACAGAAGCCACCTGCATACCTTAAATAGTGTGTTAGTGCTGCCTCATTTTTGTTATGAAGACTACCAGAGTAGTCCTCCTGTGTAAACTTACAGCCACGTGGGACAAGTAGGACATGGCATGCATAACTTCATACTGGATAACCCATGGATATTATAAAGAAAAATCAGGGTGTTTTGGGAAAACAACTGTGCTGAATAAAGAGTGAAAAGAAGTAAAAATTAAAAGATGAATACTTTCACTCCACTGGAAACATGAGAACTACTTAATATGTTGGTGAGCATCCCTAGAATAGATTTTTAATAAACATTTCTCATTTACTGGAAGAGTGAGCCTATGAACAGACTAATACTAGTGAGTGATACTATGGGCCATTCATTTGCTTAAGTTAATCTGAGTTAATCTGAAAATCTGAGTTACCAGTAAAGGATTGTTATTGATTTTCAGGCTGTCTTTCTTAAATACCTGATATCACTATCTTATTCCACTTTCCCTCCATTGTCATCAATATTAAAATGAAACCCATCTCTTATCAAATCAATCAAGCCCGATAAAACCACTCAGTGTAAGGTGATGTGCATCATATTTACCTACTAAGACTGAAAGGTGGGATTTCAATAATTCAGGAAATGTGCATATAAACTGGGAAGTACTGCAGTAATTAATTACAACTCCTTAACAGATTCACTATGAGTCAGGAATGACAGCCTTGAGGTTGAGATGCTGAACTGAGGATGAAGAGTTGTTGTTCTTGGTTTTGCCAAAGGCTTCTCTTGTAACTTTAATCATCAGTTTCTCTGGACCATGGTTGTGTTGTTTACTGAATATCCACTTTAGTACAGTGGTGAGTATCCCCACCTCTCATGTGGGAGACCAGGGGTTCAATTTCTACGAGGGAGGCAGTGGTGCCATTTAGGAGTTGTACTTGATGATCCTTGTGGGTCCCTTCCAACTCAAAATATTCTGTGAATCTGTGGTTCTGTGGCAATGAAAAATTAACTACAAATTTTCTGTAATTTGAAACTAAAGACAAAGCACTAGTTTCCATGCATAGGTAGCTTCTTTTCCTATAAAATTCACTTTTTTATTGTCCAAGAAAAGCAGCTGTTTAAAAGATGCTAAAACCTAATTCAAACCCATTTCCAAACCGCTTTCATGTCTGCATTTTAAGTTTATAACACCTGGAAGCATTGCAAGGCAAAAGGAGAAACTGATGATGCACATGTTGTATTTGAATAGTTCACAGTGGATTTATGAATAATATCCCTCAGTAAGGAAGGAGATACTATGAATTCTTAAAAGAGATGGAATACATACATACATACATATATACATACATACATATATCTATATCTACATATATATGAATAGGTTAAAATCTTAAAATTATTCTGACTTCATATACTGTGTAGTCAGGCCTCAAAGAATAAAAAGAATGTTTATTTTACACATTTGCAAGAGTCAAACTTGTTGATAGACAAAGAAATACCTTAAAATTTAATGGCTAAATATTCTCTTCTACCAGAACTCTGATACAATATCCAGTATCTAAAGGTTACTGTGCTAAATTGCTTGTTTTGTCTGACAATACCTTTTCTTTTAACACAGAAAGTCTGTACTATTTTTATCAAAATGTCTATAAGATAATTTCTTCTGGAGGATGAGGCATTGTGTCTAACAGAAGTAGTAAGAAAAACCATTCATTGATGCTCTCCTCCAATTAACTCTGAATCAAAAAACTCCCCAAACCCAACCAATGAAACTAACATAAAAGATCCCTATAACCAGAGATGTTGGGGATAATAACAACCATTGTTAATAGGAGCAAATATTTTGGTTCTTGATTAGCATTTTACTGCCTTTTAAACAAGGAGAAATGAGAAATAAAATACAAGCAAGCATTTGTTCACTTTCTTTATGGTTTTGTATGTGCGCCTAACAGTTTTATTTTTAGAAGGAGAAGGACTGAATAGCAGCATAAGAAAGGCCATGGCCTCTGCAGTGTTGTTCTACTATGCCATGACCAGAGACAAACTGAAGAAGTGACTGAAAATGAGAAGAGAAATTAGAGAGATTTCTACCACAGTGAAAGCAGTGCCTTCCATACTTGTAAGATGTCATGTGCTGCTTTTTTTCTGGACAGGTATCCTGACTAATGTTTTTTTTCTAGAATTAGAAAAATCATAAAATGAAATATATTCTCTTAGTTTTTCTCTCTCTGAGATTCTGAACGTATTTCTTAACATTTTCTCTCTCCCGTTACCTCATTTTTAATGTTCAGATTTACATAGACTCTTCAGTGTGTTAGTGTTCATTTAACATTGATCAGAGAAACCACAGAGGAGAAAAAGACAGATTCTCAGATTATGTAAATCAGTATAACTCCACTTTTGCTGTTGTACAGCTTCTGTGACTCTGGGTCATGTAGCTTATAAAACACTATGGTTGAAAAAAAGATGCTAACCTATGCATTTTGGTACTGCAAAGGATTTAAATAGCCAGGTAGAAACTGAACTTCCAGCAAAAGTAGAAGGAACTGCAGCTAAACTAGCCTATCTAGTAAGGCAATCTTCCATCTTCTTCATATGCAACACCTGTTTACATATAGAACAGGTGTGTCTATGGTCCCCTTGGTGAATAGGTCTACACACATATAGGTTCAGGAGCAACATTTAAAGATAGTTTAATAAGTAAATAAGCCTCTTCCTTTGAAAGAATTTCTTCCATTAATATTTCTGTCTACATATTACAAATAAATTGTGAAAACTGCCAAAAACTCTAATTATATCAGTTCAATGGGCACTATCCATGCTGATATTATCCAGTCATGATACACAAAACACAACTTCACCCTCTCCATCTCCATACTCAATGTTGCTTTCCTCTGTAATGACATGTTGAGAAGTACTCAGCTTTCCTCAAGTCAGTTGTAGAAACCTGCAGGATAAGACATTAACAAGCTTAAAAGGTATTACCTGTCTAGCCCTACTAGGAGGTTTATGCTGACTGTAGGGGTTTCACATATCTTTTATACTTTCATGAGGGAATTAGTTAAAATTGGCATAGTGGAAATTATTTGATTTAGCTTAATCTCACTTTCTCAAGCAGTGGAGACTCATTACTCTGATTCACTGTTCTACTCATACTGCTCTTAATGCTCTGACTATATACTTGGAAAAAAAGCCTTCAGTTCAAGGCTCTCAATGGATAAGTAAAATGGATCATTATTATATTTTAAAAGACCCTTTAAAAGACTTAAGAGAATAAACTGAAATATATATCCTTGTGAGATGTATTCCTCCAGCATTCAATCTGGGCATACATCAGGTTTTTGTCTTCTCAGATGAAAAAATTTCTAATCTTGAGAGCCAAGGAGAGTTAAGTGTGAATATTTTAACCTAAGAAATAATTCTGACAATATTATGGTGCCGATGGGATTCATCTCTTGTTTGTAGCATGACTGCAGTACATGACGTAGGATGTTCATGGGATGCCCTGGTTAGTCTACCAAAACACAATGAACATTCTTAATACACCTCCTCACTTCTGCCTGTAGATAGAAACCGGAGGTCTTTCCAGCCATGAAACTGTCACAGCTATTAATGGAAACATAGAGGAAAGTGAGAACTTCAGTGCCAGAAACCTTCTGCCACTGTAAGAACACAATATTCTCCAATGATTTTGTTTGGAAGTTAGTGTCAATCAGACTAGCTTCATGATGGTGATGCAAGGACAAATCCCCAGTTATGTTTTAATACCTAATTTTTTAGCCATGTAACTTGTTAAATCTGTGATATGGAATAAAACTACCTGTGTTTTTTTCCTTTGGACTGTGGTTTGGTCTCTGATTTCACAGCTGTGATTTCAAACGTCTTAAAGCAGCATGTGAAGAGAAGAGATATTTTGTGATACCAAAGTCTTTCAAGTGTTCAAAACTACCAGATGTTTATTCTTCTTTATGGCTTAAACTCATTTCTAAGTCATAAGACATCCATTGATCTTGCTGAGATGGTTTTTAACAACTTTCAGGATTATTAACACATCAGTGAAAGCTTGACATCAGCAGCCAATAATTCTTGCAACTGTGTATTTATAACACCCTCAGTGCTAATTTCTTAATGTCAGAATTATCTCAAATGCAGTGATTCAGAGGCAGATGATCTGACAGAGGAAGCCACATTTTTAAAGTGCTATCAGAGATAATATGTGTAGTCTTGACCTCACAAAATTAGAGCTTTGGCCTTATGTTACCCGAAGGCATATTATCTAGTATTTATAAAGACATTGGCTTAGATAAATGAATGAGGGAAAAAAAATCACTATTGTTTACTCAGCAGGAGGCAGACTGTGGAAATGGTTAGACTACTCTTATGCAGACACCCAATCTTATAAACATGTACGCATACACATACACACACAGGAACAATACACAAACACAGGCACACGCATACATAAACCCTTAACAAAATCTCCTCAAAGTCATCTCTATTACCATAACAACATATTTTAAATACGAGAGACAAAGTGGGGCAAATATTTTTGTTTGGTTTGGGGATTTTTGTCATTGTTTTTTGGTTTTGTGCAACAACCAGGCCCGTTTTTGCTGGCTTATGTACATGTAATCAGTAGTTTAATTTCCCCTTAGGCTAAATTACTCCTACGAATTTATTTAGTAACGAGTAAAATTTATTGCCAGGGCTGAGGTTGCGGCTCAGCCTCAGCTCTGCACTGCCCTCTGCTGTCTCCCCGGTGCGTTGAGGCCGGTCGGACCGCGGGTACGGCCTGGGTGCACAGAAATTCGGAAGGAAGAGCTGAGGGAATACTACACAGATTAAATCCACATTTACCAAGGATTCCTCCCTTCCTTTTTTATTTTCCAGTTGCCAGAAAAAGTGGGAAATATATTCTTGCATTCATGGACGGTTTTCTTTCACCAAATTCCTGGATTATACTCATTAACATATTAGCCTTGTGACAAACTCTTAGAAATGCTTTAACTCAATTATAGATTGCATTGTGTGCTGTACATAGTCCATGAAACTCAAAGTAATAATGCCACATAAAGCATCATTCATCATGCCTAAAGCAATATGATTATTGATGGTGTGTCTCGTTTTCGTAAACTCTAATTCAGACATTATTTCATGTTTTGATTAAAAAAGTCTTTTAATAAGAGGGAACAAATTCATCTGCCGCAAAGGAGGGAAATTTTCTCTTGGAACACACTGTACTGACCATCAACCCTTGTCAGAAAAGTTAATTTGTCTGCTAAGTGATGGCATGCTGCTCTCATCTGAAAGGCTCACTCTTCTAAATGTCTTACAAACTCACCCTAGAAGCAGCTTTCTCATCTAATGAAATTTATACAGCTCCTTTCATGTATGCAGTCCAAAATGCAAGGTAGACCTGATTATATGGAAATTATTATAATCTTGGCTAATATTAATGGCAACTTTCAAAATTATAAAATATTATATGTCAGATTACTGTATTCCAAGACATTACTTTGTCACTTAAATGAAGCCTCTTCTGGTGTGGAAGATAACACATGGTACACAGATATAAAAAAACCACTATAAGGAATTAAAAAATATAAATCTTATACAATGTAATTGGAGAGGGAATTTTAAAAGAAGCAGAAGGTAATGAACCTACTGGAATTTAGCCAGAAATAATAGCCCTTTGTTTCTGATGTACTTAAGGAACTACGACTGGTATCACATTGGCTAATAAGCACAGAATCCTGGCAGGAAATGAGATCAATTAATTTGAGGAATTGTATTCTGATCAGCTGAAAATTCAGGACCAGACTGCATCTTTAGACTTGCATTGTGAGGAACTTAATGGAAACAGAGAGTTAGCCTCTGGCAAACATCTAGCACACACATTCTTGCAGTACCTTCATTGAGCTGGAGCCATGTATGTGGAAAAGCACCACGAGAAATTGGCAGCCATGGTTCCTTTTTCAGACTTGAGCAGTTTCAGAGAGGTATAAGGGAAAAAGTACATGTGAAACCCACTTTCTACATATGGAGAACTTAGAAAGAAAGACAAAAAGGCATTAAAAAGAGGAAAAAATCTTCATTATGATGGTCTTGTTCTTTTGACAATACACAAAATACAAATCTGACCAGTAGCACAAACATAAATCCTGTTGTCTTGACAGCAGATTTAACTTCACAAAGTACACCTCACAGGCTTTCTCTCATTTCTTGGTTGTGGTGGGAAAGGGGAATCTGAATTTTATTAAGATCAACTATAAATCAAATAGCTCTGTAAACTTCTTTCAAATTTGCAAACTAAGGAAGATTACTTCTTCAAAGACTTAAAACACAGGTCCAAAAAATTGATCAATATGATGTCTCAAGAATTTATTTCTTACTGCTGTTACTCAATTATGTCTCAGAACTGTTTTTCCGATCTCACCTGTCCAAACCCAAGAGCAGGAGGTACAGTCAGGCCTCCTATAGCACGGTATCGCGGGTCTGGTTCCTCTCCTGTGAAACCTGCCATCTGCGTAGAATGGCAGCTCATTAATATGCAAATTTGCCCCACACCATCATATGGCCCCCTGGCACTCTTGCACTGTTTCAGCATTGTTGAGGCCAGGTGGCCACCACAGGAGGGGAGGAAAGTGGACTCAGGATGACTGCCACAGGAGGGAAGCCAAGCCGGGTCAGGCACGGTGGGACAGGAGCAGAGTCGAGATGGGCACTGCGGGAGGGGAGTGGAGCTAAGGCAGGCACCACAGGACAGGAGCTGAGACAGGGTGGGGCGGTGTCGTGGTTTGCCCCTGTCTGGATGCCAGACATACACCCACAACCTCTCCTGGAGGAGAAAACTAGAAAAAAAAACTTAGCACAGGTAAAGCAAGGCAAGCTACAAGTCAGAAATATAAAGGATTTATTTAATAACTAACAAGATGAGAGCTTTATGCGAGAATCATCATTTTAAAGGCAACTTTTTCCCCCCACCCCTCCTTCTCTTACAACAGATCTCATATTCCCTTTTTTCATCAGGAGACAAAGTGGAAAGAGGAGTAGGGGATAAACCAGGCAAGTTGGTGTTTCTGATCAGATTTGGGGTAGGAACCATCTCTCCACCCTTCCATAAAGTTCTCTCTCCCTCTCTCTCATGAGAGGAAAAGTCTCTCATGACCCTTTCCCAAGTGAAATCTCGACCCAGGGACGACAGCTCTCCCATTCTCTGTTGTCCGACAGTCATAACACGGGATGCAGTTTTTTAAGTACTGACTATTGTTGTGTCATTATGAGCCCATCCAAAGTACATAGTTCAGATCCTGCCACAATGCAATTCTGTCACAAAACGTCTGTCCAAAGGATCTCTACCGAGCTCAGCTCCGGCACCGTGTTTCTGGGCTCTTGAAACATCTGCAGCTGTTGCAGCATGATTCTCCATCTTCAGTCGTGGCCTCAGGTGGATTCTGCGTCACTGGTTTCTCTCTCTCTATTCCATAGGTTTACACGATAGTCCATTCCACGAGCAGCAGTGAGATGCCTGGAAGAACATTTCTACCCCTTCTCTGGTCGGCCTGGGAGGTGGGCTCCTTCATGGCTTTCAGCTTCTTACACACGTCCTGACCTGGCCATCTACTTTCTGTTACTAAGTTTTTTTAATTCCCTTCACAAATACGTTATCTGTTATTCACAGAAGCGACCGTGATTTCCATGGCAGCAAGGGAGGTTGAAGCAGAAGCTATTAACCCCCTCACTGCCAGAGGTAAAAAAACCTAAACTATGACAAGTGGGCACCACAGAATGGGAGAGGAGCCGGGGCAGACGCCGCAGGGTGGGCGCAGTGTGGGCCGTGCACTGCACCCATGGTCTGTGCGGCGCAACATGGAGATTATTTTGAATATTCATTACTGCTTAATTTGAGTATTCATGTATATCATGTATATGTAGGCACATTAGCAAAACGGACCTCCTTAATTGCTGAAAAGTCATGATGCGAAAGTGTGAAGTTGCTATCTGGGTAGCGCGAAGCGGAAGAGGGCTGACTGTAGACAGAATCCCTCATTTTGATGGGCATCATGTTTCTAGGACTTTTTCAGCCATAAATTCACTAGAGAAACTTTTTTTAATGAGGAGATAATATTTAACAGCTATTTTCTTCACCTTGCACAAATAATTTACATGTAATGTACTGTTATGATGGTCTATTATTCACTCTTCTTTTGTAGGAGATGACACCTGGCACCTGAATTCTAGATCATTTATGTTTGAAAACAATACAGAAATTGAACATTGGAAGTCAAAAGGATCTTAGTTTTCCTAATGGGGAACAGCCATTAGGTCTCAATCCACTTATGTGCTGAACATTCTTTGCTAAGTGTCTCAGTAAATTATGCATCCTGAGCGACAATATACCACTTCTAGAGCTCTGATTCAGTATTGTGAAAGTGAACAAGTTATAATAGGCAATTTGGCAAGATGATCAAATAATGTTGACTGCCTAGCATGTGACAAGATTCTTGAAGGAAGAACATGAAAAATGAATGTCACCCACTTACAACTGCTGTGCCACCTTGGGAGGAGAATCAGATGAGGAATCAAATCCATGAATGAATCCACTAGATCATACCACCTCACCTCATCTTGTATCATGAGCTTTAAAAGGTCATGTAGTTATCTATGTGCAAAGTCCGTTAATTTATGTTTAACTGAAATATAAATTGTGTTTTGGCAAAAGCATTAATTACTCTCATTATTATAAAGTGTGATTTCCTTCTGGTTTGAAATTACTTCAGAGTTTAGCCATCCGTTCCTGCTTTGCATTTCTCAAGCAACATGTAGTCTTGCAACGGAGACCTAAAGAGAGGCCTTGGATCTCTCTTTATGTGTGATTACTGAAATGCACAAGGGACAATCACCAGTCTAGGTGCAGAAATATTCCTTTATGCAAAACATTTAAAAATATATTTCCCCTTTAACTCAAAAGGATACCAAAATGCCATTACCATAAAAAAGTGTTGCCAAGAAATTTTCTCTAATTGGTCGGGAAACTTTCATGTGTCTGGCTTTTTTGTCTGAATTACTTAAGCTTGTACAGATAAATTATCCTCTGGCAGTACTATTTTTAAACATTCATATGCCAGTACAAGAGTTTCTGTTTAGCTTTTATAATTTTCTGTGGTGGCTTTTTGAGGCTTAAATTTTTTAAGACTTCTATCTTAGATTTAGATTTTTAGGGTTTATATTTTGGACAGGATAATAATGCTATGAAAATCTTTTCTCCTATGGTTAATTTATCCTGACAACTCATAGAGCAATACATTTTCAAAGTAAGTTGATGCCACGTCATTCTTGTTCATTTAACTAGAATCATGCAGGTGTGGTGGATTCATCCCACTCTAGCTGTTCACAGAGTGTGCGTGTATGTGTCGTGGTTTGACCCTGGCTGGATGCCAGAGGCCCACCCCAACTTCTCCTGAAGGAGAAAACTAAAAAAAACAAACTGGAAAATAAAACTGG
>WEKX01016748.1:1669-15238 GCA_013390025.1 Pitta sordida | reverse complement strand
CAGCAGCGGGATGCCTGGAAGAACATCTCTACCCCTTTTCTCGTGGGCCTGGGGGCCTTCAAATCTCTCAGCCTCCCGACGCAGGTTCTGAGCTGGCACGCTACATCTTACTACTGACTTTTTTTTTTCTTCTCTCCCAAGTATGTTATTCGCAGAGACGCCTTTATCTCTAACTTTGAAGGCCATGGCAGCACGGACAGCTCAGGCAAGAACGGAGCTGTTAACCCCCTCGCTACCAGAGCAGCAGAAAACCCCCTAAACCATAACAGTATGTGTGCATATACTTCACTTAATTATCTGGACTCCTTTTATAGGCTCTGTAGAGAAAGTAACACATATAAGGGACAATCTTTATGACCTATTAAGCCTTCAGTAACATGAGATAACCTCAAATAAATTTCTCTTCCTCCCCTCACTATGTAAAGGTGACTCTCTGGGTTGTAGGGATCCACCCCATAGCTCTGTAAGGCTAGATAGTGTAAATCTCTGCATCTGTGTCTCTTAGGATTATTTACAAATTGCCCTAGCCCTAGTAGTATCCACCCTTTTTAGGTCACAGCAACAAGTAAAGCAGTTGGGGATCAATTACTGGCAAAAACCTCTTTGTTTCATGTGGTGTTCTACGGCTGATACATAGATGCTGATTTTCACTGTACCCCAAGTTTGGCCATCATCTGCTCTTCCCCTGCAGCTGGTCAGGATCCAGAGTAGCCCACCAGGGGTTCCAGCTTCCTGCCACTGTGTGGGATTCACCAGTGCTATCAAACTCCATCATGGAGCCTCATTTTAAAACAAAGAAGAAGACTGTAAAGAATGTTTTTGCAAGACTGAAATGGATTGTGTCCTGTGAAAAACTACTAGAAAAAGAAATCTGGTTTTCAGGATCTTTTCATTATTTAGCAACTGGATTTAGAGGAAGACTAAGGATCATTGGCTTACATAAACCTCTTTATGAAACTAACAGAGAGGAATGAATCTTTCTGCTGATGCAGGAAGCACAACAGGTTATCAGAACTAAAAACATTACAGTCAGATATATTAATTCACCATCTGTCATTCAAAGCTCTTCCATGTGTTTAATCACATGGGAAATTAAGAATTGCTACTGGCAGGTAATAACCTTTGAAATGGAACTAAATAAGGAAAGAATCTTATATTTTGCATCTTAGCCGATAACATCAGAAATCACCTGTTGTTTATTGCAGGTCTATAGAACACTGAATAAAAAGAAGTTATTTTGAGTGATCTGAGTCACGTGTGTGCTTCTCACTCACAGTTCCTCTAAAGCAGCAGTTTTTTTGATTCATCCACAGGGTTGTGTTATATCATGTCAAACAAAAATAGTTTTGAACTGACCTCTCACAAAACATATTATGGTTAAGCATAATCAATGTCTAATACAATGGATTATTATGTGCACATAATATCATAATAGGGACCTGGATAGCAGAGTAAAATTACTCAAAAATTACCCAGTTTAGAAATAAAATACACTTTATCAGGTCTCCTTCATTGTTCCTACAACATATGCTTAGCTTACTCTCCTTTCCTCAGGACAGACAGACAGAAAAAAAATTCTACAGGGATTGCCTGCTTCTGCTTCACATAGTACTCAAAAGGCCGCAATGAGTGTATTCCTCTGAAGGAGACTATTATCAGCAATGGCTGCAACTTTGGTATGGGTGAGAAATGGGATTTCATTATAACTGCATTCAGGCATTTCAATCAGCACTGATTGCTCCCTCTTTTTAAAGAAAAAAGTAATTTACTGAGTAGATTTAGAGGTTATGGGAATTACATCCCATGATTTCCTACTCCCTGACCTGTTTTCTTACAAAAAGAGTGCAGGCACTCTCTTGCTCATCTTTTAGCAGTGTTACTGTGCAGCCTTGAAGCATTCAAAAGGCTAGACTTAGTTATCCAGTCTAAAATAGTTAATAACTATAGATGTGGATTTGGGGCCTGGTGGGAAGGGAGGTGTTTGTGCTTTTTTTTCCTGTTCAATATTAAAACAAGGTAAAGAACTTCATTTGTAGTGATGAGTTATCAGCTGGACAAGCTTGACTTCCTGTCCTTAAAATCCATTCAAGGTGTTTTCCATCATCCTGATGCTCTGTTATGCTTTTTTCTCTCTGAGGTACCACATCAGAGAATCATGTTCATCAGACTACTCTTGCCTCTTATTCTTTAGCCTCTTAGTCTGAAGTGCAAACTGTAATGGTTGTGCTTTGAAGGAAAGCATTTCCTTTGCTACCTGAATCTGGACTGAGATCACAAAAACCCCTGCCGCAACAAGAGACAGTGGCTGCTGTTAAACTGTCATAAGTTTAATCTACAAGTGTATGAATTAAAAAAATCTTCCTATAGAATTCATCAGTAGCCTTTCTAACATTACCCAGACATACTTGGATCAAAAAATAATTTTACAGAACTGGTGTTCAGCATACATGTGTCAGTAAAACATTTTCTGTAACAATGACCTAAGACATAATACCTGTGATAAATCCTTGAATTTTCTGTGGGTTTTCCTTTTTGGGCAAGCATTTCTTAAATATATAAAATAATAAGGCAAAAGAAAAATACATATAGGAAAAAATAAATATATATGTGTTTGTATGCATGTACATAAATACATAATTGGATTTTTTTAATGTATCTCTCTAAAGGCACTATTACTATTTTAGGTATGTGAGTCTATAATGTCTATAATATGAGTCCATAATCATTGACCTCCTATATAGAGAGATGAATTCAGACTCTTCTTAATGTCTGGATATGAGAAAACATGCAGAAAACATCAGTCATATTTCCTCACATATATATATTTCTAAATAATTTCTCCACCTAAACAGCTTAGTTCATCCCATCCCTTGGACCCTCAGAAATGGTTGCATTCTCTGTCTACCTAAATATGAGTGTATTATCTGCTTCCATGCTGCTCTCCCCATTGCCAAGTTGTATATCCCCAAAAAGCCAGTTGTGATGTTTGGGGACAGTTAAAAATCAAAATGCCAGAAATAGGTGGGAGACTTATTATCAGAATTTTCTGGAACCAGGCAGGGACTGAAATTGACGTCCTGGACTAGTTGTTGTGGAAACAACAACCTGACCTGCAGATATTTGAAAAGGAATTACCCAATTAAGATGTAATGGCCCTTCAGTGTTCTCAGGCTGTGAATGAGAGAAGACGTGTTTAAAATCACAGAGTATCATAAAACTCTATCGAGTTATATCAAATCAGCAGGGATAAATTAGCCAACAGCATCCTGATTAGGTGCTGTGCCTGTATGCATGTGTTGGATGATTTATGACATGATCAGCTAGTATTGTCAAAAGGGATTTTAAAATGACCTTCCAGGGGGCAAAAGAGGGTGGAGTGAAGTAGCAGAGTGAATAGAGGTGAAGAAAAATTACATTTATCGACGTATTTGTACAATTATCTCACACATACTCATATACAGAAACACATGAAAGAGGCAAAGTTCATTTTCCATTAAGAAGTTCTGTTATAGTAGGGTTTCTCAGCACCATTTAATTACCCTTACAGAGGGATTTACCTTTTTTTAAATTAATCTTATGTTTGTGAAAATTGAAGGACCGTGTGAGCACAGCAAAGTGGAGTCCTCTATTTACCCAAAGGTCAGAGATGATTGTAGGCAGATAGTCCTATTCCTTTGAAAAATACCCAACATCTTTCTCCAACCCATCCCACTCATTCTGTCTAGCCAGCACAGGAAAAATGGTAATCAGAGATTTAACCCAGGGCTGCATAAGGGAGGCTGTCAGCCTATTTGCTTCTGAAGAGGGCAGGAGTACATTTTGGTCTAAGTATAGTGTGTTCATGAATCCAAAACATAAATCACTGCCTTCATAATACTGTTGAGAAGGCAGGAAAGAAGCTTCTTTCAGCCAGGAGATGAACAGCAGCAACCTCTCAAAGGTGAGGGAGGTTAGAATGGGTTTTTATCACCATGACTCCACTCTTTCTGTTTCTCCATTCACAGCATTTCTTTGCCTGATATGTGCCTTATCTCCCAAACTCCTGGCCACCCTGAAATATCTGAGCTGACAGCCCAAGCGCACTAGGTATGGTGCACTCCAGAAAGGGTTTTCCATGCTTGTTAGTCCTTCCTACTGCTGTAATCCTGCAAAGAAAATATTTATACAGAGCAAGTAATGCCTTCACCATCCTTAAAATATGGATGAGGAACAGTTTCAGTGATCGAGCACAAAACAAAAAGCCTTTATTTCTGTTCCCCAAGAGAAGAATATTATTCTCTGTGTCACTTATATCACAGTATCACAGGCTGGAAAGGACCTTGAAGATTATCTAGTCCTACCTATAACCCAACTAACTTAGCATCTACATCTAGCATCTACATCTAGNTCCAGGTTTCTCTGCAGGGCCTTCTTACATGTCATAGCATGCAGGGGGAAAAAAAAAATGAAAGAAAAAGCTCCAGTACTTTATGTCAAATACAGCTTTTTTGAGGACAACAATGTGCACTCTGTCAGCAGTCTGAAAGCCGAACATGGTGTCATTGTTATTTTTTAGGTAGCTACTTTTACTATTGCTAAATGTTATTATATACTACTACTACTACTACTATTACTACTATTGCAGGTTTGTTAAGCAAATGGGATTCTTCATCTGTCCTTCCTCTAAAATTTCCTGAGCATTCAAGACTGTACTTCATGATCTGATAACAAGCAATCATATAGCCAGGCAACTGGTCTAGAGCCCACAGGGCACTATGCAGGTCTGACTGCTAACCCCAAGGTGGCAATCTACTTGCCTTCACCAGGAGTCTGCTGCTCATGATACATGGTTTTCAGCAGAGTGGAAGAAAATAGACAACATTGATTTAAAGAAAATCAGTTTCTGGACTCAAGGTTCACTTGCAAACTACAGAAAAATCAATTTTTGTCCTCGGGAGCCAGGAAAAAAACACTTCAACCAGCAAAGTGACCCCTAGCCCTCCCAAGTCCCAAAAGACCTCACTCCAGTTTTATCACCTGTATATGTACATCTGCCTAATACATATGCATAAAACCTCATGAGCATGAACCTCATCTTCATTATGTCATAAATTTATGGTTTGTTTTAAGCCTACGACCAACCAGCTCCAATATTTTACATTCCTTTGCTCCTTGTTTTGACTAAAACTCTGTTCTGTTTATCAGTCTGGGCTGGGAAATGAAGAATTTTACCTTTAATATTCAGCCTTAAATTTCAAGCCCTCCTCTTCTTTGTAAATTACACAAATTCTTTTGCATTACACCCTACTTACTATCTCTAGACCTCTCCAGAGCTTCTTTTCATTTTCAATTTTCCAAATTTTCTATTTTAATTGATACCTTTTCACCGGTTTGTGTCTCTCTCCTGTTTGAATATACGTACAGGTGAAGCACTGTACTCCAAAGAAAACTAGAGCTCCTAAATCTGTGTTCCCCACTATAACAACGAAGAGTCATTTTAACCAAATTAAGATCAGTAACCACAATCTAAACCCATCCCAGAACTTTCCAAAGCTCCGAGTCATGTCTGATGTTTCGTTCAGCATTTGAGCCAATTGGGTGGGTGTGTTTTGATTCCCTGCTGTGGGTATTGCAGGCTTACAGCAAAGTAACACCACCACATTCAAAGTCCATTTTATCAGTGCTGCTTTGGTTCCAGTAGACCAATCTGTGTAGATCTTTATTTCTGCAGGGGTGCTTTCTTTACTCTGGTGTGATAGATCCAGGCACCTTGTTCTCCAATCTTGATTGCAGTGTGGATGTCAATAGCACCTGGACTGACCCACCTAGGCTCCAAGGTCGTGTCTGAAAGAGATCTGATGTATAAATAATCACCAGTACCCAGGCCCTAACCCTAAACACTTGTGTGTCAATTTCCCAGAAGACATTGTACAATTGGTTAACATTTCATTTCCCATCTCTGAAGACGTGCTTGATTGTACCATAGAAGGTTTCCAATGCATAATCTCAAAGGGGCTTAACCCTTCTTTAGCTCTAGGTTTCATTCAAATTCTTAAAAGAACAAAAGGTATTGCCTGAGGCCAAGACAATCCTGCCTCTTGGCCTAACTTTATAGTCTGTTGTTTGATTAAGTGGTTCATCTTTTTCACTTGACCACTGGCTTGTGGCCTCTATGCTGTGTGCAGTTGCTAGTCTATGCCCAATGCCCGGATCACCCGATGAATTACTTTCCCTGTAAAATGAGGTCCTCTATCTGAGGACATTACATGGACATTATATCAGGCACTCCAAATCTTGAACTGAGTAACAAAATCTTTGTTATTTTCCTTCCTTTGTTGGTCCTGCAAGGGATTGCCTCCAGCCAGCCGCTGAAGGTATCAATTAGAACCAACTGGTACCGATAACCCACTTTCCTTGGTAATTCTGCAAAATCAATCTACCCATGTTGTCCTGGATAGTTCCATTTTCCTATTTGCCCTCAAACTACTTTCTGATTGGGCTGAGGATTGTTCTTTAAACAGATGTCACAGTGTTGTGTTACCTGTTTGATGGTGGTGTACAGATTCCGTGCAACTACATATATAATGACTCCGGAACTTATGCAATGCCTCTGCTCCCCAAAGAGTTCTTCTGTGCTCTGCAAGAGGACATAGCCTCAAACTGCACCAGGGGAGGTTTAGGCTGGATGTTAGGAAGAGGTTTTTCACACACAGAGTGATCTCTCGTTGGAATGGCCTGTGCAGGGAGGTGGTGGAGTCGCCATCCCTGGAGGTGTTTAAGAGAAGACTCAATGAGGAGATCAGCGACATGGTCTAGATGGTGGGAGGCTTGGATGGATGGAGAGTGGTGTCTGTGGTTCCACGTTTGTGGGCCTGATCCCTGTGTGGGCGTTCGCTTGGGAGTTGGACTAGAGATCCTGTGGGTCTCTTCCAGCTCAGAATAACTTGTGAACCTGTGAACCAATGCCCATAGTAAGGTGGAAGGAACTACAGGCTTGCCTTGTGAGGTTTTGACCCATTTACCTGTTTCTGCCTCCCCTCCTAGATATTTTATCAATTCCTGATCTTCCTTTGAATAATTTGGTGCCTCATTCTCATCAATTTGTAATTTACTGTCTTGGATCAAGGACTCAATCTCCATGAGGCCTCTTCCTTTTACTGCTGTCCTTTTCAGTTGCTGATCTATTTTTGTGTTCCCAATTTCTTTGCTGGTAAATGGATTGCATCTTACAATTTGAGGATCTCCTCAGCATGTTTTATGTTCTTCCTTTGGGAGGAGAGAAGTCCCTTCTCCTTCCAGATCACTCCATGGGCACACGTCATTACAAATGAATACTTGGAATAATTCCAGATATTTACCTTCTTCCCATCAGCCAGCTCCAACATCCGGGTCAGATATATGATCTCTGCCTTTTGAGCTGATGTGTTAGGGGGTAAGACTTTAGCCTCTATTACCTGGTCAACGGTGGTTACTACAGAAACAGCCATACAGGATCACAGAATATTCTGAGGTAGAAGGGACCCACAAGGATCATTGGAGTCTAACCCTTAAGTGAATGCCCATACAAGGATTGAACCCAAAACCTTGGTTCTATGAGCACCATGCCTTAACCATCTGAGCTAATCTCGGGGTCATCTTTTTTTGTTTTTTTATAATCTAATTCCCCATCCCATCATTCTGTTATCTAGACCACATCAGTGAGGTCCTCATTCAATCTTTTCTTAAACACCTCCAGGGATGGTGACTCCACCACCTCCCTGGGAAGACCATTTCACTGAGGGATCACTCTCTCTGTGAAAAAACACTTCCTAACATCCGGTCTAAACCTCCCCTGGCAAGTTTGAGGCTATGTCTTCTTGTTCTGGTGTTGTCAGCCTGAGAGAAAAGACCCATACCCACCCGACTGCAACCACCCCTCAAGTAGTTGTAAACAGCAGTGAGGTCACCTCTGAGCCTCCTCTTCTCCAGGCTGAACAACTCCAGTTCCCGTAGCTGCTACCCACAGGGCTTGTTCTCCAGTACTTTCACCATCCTTGTTGCTCTTCTCTGGACCCTCTCAAGCAGCTCAACATCCTTCTTTAACTGGGGACACCAGAACTAGATACAGTGCTCAAGATGGCTTATTGCTTCTAAGGGTTCCCTAAACGACATGAGACTTCCCACTATATCCCGAAAGAGTTTGTCAATCCTCTTTGTACCTCTATAGCACATGTTAAATTGGAGTTGCATAACTGAACCTTATTAATTTGCAATTTTTCCACCTTCTGAACTGCCTGACTGGCTTTGCAACATCTTCCCACAATGTTTTGTACCAGAGAATTGGATCATACACAGCATATTTTGGCACACCTCAGTTGTGCTAGACAAGGATAAAAATCTCTGCCCCAAGAAAGATGTAGTTCGCAAGTCTTATGTCCTGACAGGCCATGCTGATTTGAGGATTTAGAAATTCATAGATTTTAGTGAGATAGATATAATTTGGAGACAGAAATTAAGAGGTTTTAGTAAATTAGGTAGAAGATTTGGCTTTAGAAGAGTTAGTAGGTTTTAAAGGCCTGAAATTTAAGGCTGAATATTAAAGGCAAAATTCTTTGTTTTCCAGCCCAGAAAGATAAACAGAACCAAGTTCTAGTCAAAACAGGGAGCAAAGGAATGTAAAACATCAGAGCTGGTTGGTTGAAGGCTTAAAGCAAAATGTAAATTTTGTACATACCTGGCTTACTTAAAACCCTACTGGGAGGGGATTTGCTGGAGTATCTAAAATCAAAAGTCAAAAATAATATTTGGCATGGAAAAAAAAGAATTTTAAGTGGGAGGTGAACAAATAATAGAAATTTTGAACCTGGCCCTCATAGCAACCACCTCTGTTAGGAGTCCTAAATCAAGTACATGCTGGGATTTGTGCTTCAGATATTCCAGGGAGAGCAGCAATGCTGTCCCAAATGTTGTAGCAATGAAACCAGGGGCCAAAGTGGCAAAAATTAAGCAATATCCCCTATGCAGACAGAGAAGAGATTAGGGCCATCATGGTAGAGTTTACCCAGTATGGATTTTTAGTAGAATGTGAGTCTCCATATAATACTCCAATTCTTTCAATTAAGAAGTTGAACAGAAGTTACAGAATAGTGCAGGACCTGAGGGAGATAAATAAGATCGCTGAGGATTTGTACCCTGTTGTAGCAAATCTTTACACCGTTCTGACAAAACTGACACCTGAATTGGTCTGGCTTGCTGTCTTGGATCTCAAGGATTCATTCTTCTGTTTGCCCTTAAGTGTTGAAAGTCAACCCATATTCTCATTTGAATGGGAGAATCCGGAAGGTGGAAGGTGAACACCAGAACAAGGCGACATAGCCTTAAACTACGCCAAGGGAGGTTTAGGCTGGATGTTAGGATGAGTTTTTTCAGAGCGGGAGTGATCTCTCAGTGGAATGGTCTACCCAGGGAGGTGGTGGAATCACCATCCCTGGAGGTGTTTAAGAGAAGACTCGATGAGCTCACTGACATGGTCTAGTTGGTGGGAGGCTTGGATGGATGGAGCGTGGTGCCCATGGTTCCACGCTTGTGGGCCTGATCCCTGGGTGGGCATTCGCTTGGGAGTTGAACTAGATGATCCTGTAGGTCCTTTCCAACTCAGAATTACCTGTGAACCTGTGAAACAATGGAATCCCTTAAAGTGCATCCTTCAGCAATTTCTCTGCTGGATTGAACCCCAGATGAACACACACAAAAAAATAGTAGACAATATATCATTGCAACTTCCTCCTATTTTAATGTCACTAGAAACTTTTATATGCACACTAAACAACCACTTTCTTACTCTTCACTTTTTCTGGATTGTAATTTTAAATTGAATATTACTCTAAGAGAACATGTATTCTGCGTAAAAAAATCAATTATATACACAGGGTGTTTTTAAGATATTTTTTCCACTATTGAAAATTATTTCACACATATTATAGATATTAAAATTTTAATTATGATTCCATAGCTTGTGTTTAATTATAAAAGCTTATATTTCTATTCTTTTTTTTGGTGCCTTTTATCTTCTGTAAGACAGACAAATGACATACCATTCTCTAACAGGATCTGTGGTAATATCATGTTTATATCTTAGCAGCACACACAGTCATTTTCTATATACATAACAAAGAAACTTAGGTACCATAATGTTCAGAAATGCTCAGAATATTCCTGTGTACCCTTACTACTTCTGTACTGACCTCCCACATAGTTCCACAGCTGTCCAGCAGCGAAATATCAGTGTGAAATTAGTGGCATTTGGTCTCAAGGAACACATGTACTAAAAGGTGACCTCATGATCACATACCTAATGGTGCTCTGCTGGGTTCTTTTAGCTGTGAATATGTCAATATTTCCAGTACTTGTCAGCCACTTGCCCGCGTTCACATGCTCTTGGTATAATAGTTCTGTTTGTCTTTTTTTGCCCCACTCAGTGAAAAGCTGGAAGGAGTGCAGCTGCACAAAGCAATGGCTGACACATCTTTATGAGTGAAATATATGGAGTAATGTATCTACTTTTAGCATGACTATTGTTAAACCTGGAGATCAAACGAAGTGACACTGAATATATTGCTTTATCAATTGGATTCGTTCAAGTGAAGAATGCTGATCATACCATGCCTATCCCTTGGGTGCAAAAACAGTACTTCACTACTTGAGCTTTTGATACATAAAAGTCAAAGTCTTTATAATTTGCAGCTTTTTTTTCTTGAAGAAGAACACAGTTCTCAGTACATCAATATCAACTCTGAAATCCACATAGGATGGAGAGTGTATAGCACAGTAATTCAATCTCTTTACACTTAATATGGTCAGGAAGGGAGAATGAAAAGAGCCTCTTGTAAAATGATGGAAAAACCAGGATGCAATCATTCTGATGGAGCTGTGCAAAGAAGTCATTTTACACCATTCGTTACCAGAGCAACAAGAAATATAGTGAGCCCTATACATTTAATAGGTGACATCTTAGCTAAGAAATTTCTTCTTTGGTATTTTTTTCTGTCTGTGAAAAACAATTGTTACTAACGTTTTCACTTGTCATATTCTATAGGGCAACATATTCCTGCTGACAAGCCCATAATGGAAAAATACAGCAGTTAAATAGTATTACAGTCTAACTTTTAGGATAGATGTAAATCTGCTCCTTAAAGAGACTTCAGACATTGTCAAACACCCTGGAGATTTGAATGTCTGGAAATTTCTGCATGAATGTGTATAGATGCACAGAGAGATGTGCTTAGTGGAAACAAAATCCCCCTCTTTTCAAATCTTTCTGATTTAGCTAAAATATGGAAGAGGGTTGAGGGGATTTTTTGGTAGATAAATACACTGAAATGTTTGTAAATGACCACCCAAAAACACACCAGTGTCAGATATATCAGATGGCTTGTTTTCCATGTGTTTCTACCAATTACTGTATCAATTATTGCTGGCTCATATGCATGAATCTCACATGCGAGTACAACTGCTACTGAATCCATGATGGGATGGGGGTCAATTTCTATCCCACAGTTTTACATCTAGAGGGAATTAAAGATCTCATAAAAGATAGATTTTAGATGTGAATAAACATTAACAATAACATCTTCTCTTTGTTTGGGGTTTTTTTGACTGCAGATGCCACTGAAGGAGCATAGCACCCTAGTACTGGGGTAATTCCAGGAGCTGGTTTTGGCTGAGATCACCTGAGAACTGACATTTGAACACCTTTCTCTGCTTGTCATGACGTTTCTGATGGAAGGGGTTGTGTTGGGTTTGCTGTGGCTGTTTTTTTTGGTAGTGGGGGGGCCTATGGGGGAGGTTTTTCTTTGAGAAGTTGCTGGAGGCCTCATAGCTGGCAGAGGTAATGCCAGCCAGCTCCTGGCCGGGCCTGCTGATGGCCAAGGCCAGGCCAATCAGGAGAGACAGAGACACCTATGTGATAACATATTTAAGGAGAAGGGAAAAAAAGTAAGAGGAAGAAGAAGATGGCTGCCGGAGTCGAACCATGAGAAGTTGTAACAGCAAATGCAGGCACCAAGGCCAGGGCCGAGGGAGCGGGAGGAGGTGTTCCAGGCGTCTCCCTGCAGCCCGTGTTGATGACCATGGTGAAGCAGGCTGTCCCCCTGTAGCTCATGGAATGGAGAGAACATAGAGATGTTGGAGGGAGGCTGCAGCCCGTTGGAGCCCACATGGGACCAGAGTCCCAGGATGTGTGGCCCATGGAGAGGAGAGTCTATGCTGGAGAAGAATTCTACCTGGTAGGATACGTGCTTTAAGATGGGACCACAGTGGAGCAGCCAGTGGTCTAAGAACTGCACCCTGTGGAGTGACCCACGGACAGCAGAGTATGGAAGACCTGTTGCCTCTGGGATTGGACTCACACTCGGGAAGGTCATGAAAGACTTTCTCCCATGAGAGGGACCCCATGGAATGAAGGGAATGGCCTCCTCCCCTGAGCAGTGTCAGAGGAATACCAACTGCCTGGGTTTCTCCTACTCCTGTCCCCCCCTGCCTCCTGGAGGAAAGGGGGAATGTGGTATCTGTTGTAAGAGATGGAGGGGTGGGAAAGAAGGATGCCTTTAAGATGATACTTCTCATGTTAAGCTCTGATCTTGTTAGAAATACAGTCAACCCTCTTGCACATCGCACCCCCTATATTGTGGCTTCAGATCTTAGCATCATAATTTTTTAGTGACGAAGGAGGCCAGTTTTCTCAACTGAGCATGTGTGACCTGCTGCCACCGTCTCAGCAGCACAGGCAGCACTGGCAGTGTGGCCACCATTCAACATAGAAGTAGGGATTCATGGAACCCAATTAAGACTGTGGGTCCATGATACAGGAGGCCTGACTGTAAATCCTTTACATCTCCACTTGGAGTTTGTTTTGCCTGTGACAGTAAAAGATATTCCAATGGTTCTCATTCCTGCTGTAGCAAAATCCTGCAAGTTTTTTTTTTCTTTTCCTCTTTCTTCCCCTGTTTATATGGGGGGTGGAAAACGAAATGAGAGAGTGGCTGGCATCTAGCCAGGGTCAAACCACCACAGGGTCAATACCAGGATGGAGTAGTGACACCTACTGACAGGGCACAAAGGTGAGAGCAGAGGAAGAAGATTAAGGAAATAACTGAAAGCTTGTAGAAAATGAATGTAATAGTCAAAGAAACCTCTGTTACGTTGTGTGAGGGCAGAACTTTGATACGGTTTCCCATGGTAAGCTTTAGGAGAAACTCTTAGACCATGAACTGGATAGGAGCATTTTATGTTGGATTAGGAATTGGTTGGATGGACAAGCACAGAGAGTGTTGGTGAATGGTGTCACATCCAGCCGGCATCCAGTCATGAGTGGAGTCCCACAGGGATCAGTGTTAGGACCGGCATTGTACAATATCTTTATTGATGATATGGACAAGGGAATTGAGTCCACCATTAGCAAGTTTGTAGATTCAATTATACCTCCTGCATCACGAGGAAAGGGACAGGCCAATGCCGTCGCAAAACCCTAACCTCTCAAAGAACTGCAGGTCGTTAATATGCATGAAGGACACGCCCATTGCCCCACCCCCCAGAACTCCAGAGGGCTCCAGG
>WEKX01016744.1:1198-14656 GCA_013390025.1 Pitta sordida | reverse complement strand
AGTGACATTAGGCAAGCAGAATATAACTTAGAAAGCTGAACAAGTTTCTAATAAATGCATGAAAACAATGATTAGCGTTTGGTGGTTTGGGTTTCATTTGGATTTGGGGGGGAAGGGGAGGAGTTGGTTTGTTTGGTGGAGTTTGTGGGGGGGATTTTGAGGGAGGGTGGGGGGAGCTTGTAGGTTTTGAGGAGATTTTTTGTGTATGGAGTTTTTTTAGGGGGTTGCTTTTAAGGCAATGCAGTATCTGTTCCTATTTAAGGTACTTTATTTCCCAGGAATATATCTATAGACTGTTGCAGTCTGATCTGTGCTAAGAGTAGTTGGTTAGTATAGGTCAGTGTATTAGCAGCTCATTTCGGCTGTGGGCACTGTTCTTGCCCGTATAAAAGTCGTGTTACAGGCTTTTCCAGTGTTACATACTTTGGTAGCAACTGCACTTTGTATCCACACCAATACTGCAAGAAAATATTTTAAGTCTGATTTGTATTAGTGTTAACTAGATTTTTTTTTTTTACTGGTATTAATTACAGGATAAAAAAGGTGTTTTCATCTTCCTTGGAGGGAGGCTTTGGCTTTTAATCTGTGTTGCTTATTGGGCTGTTATACTTGTGGGTTAGGTTGGTAAGAACAAGCATCCTGGCTGTTTCATGGAATGCACAGTGTTCTGGTCACCGTCACTATAATTACATTTAAGACTCAGCCATTTATGAACAATGTTACCAGCTTGCAGTTTTTATCAGGCATCAGAAGAGTAAAGCTAACCAAATTTTTGCATACTTTATTGTGCTCCATTGATAACCAGAGAGCTAGTAAGGCTCTTACCTGTTTTCTGCTCTAGGTCTATTAGAGTTACTAGTAAAAACTTTCAACTAGTATGTAAGGCACAACTGCATTCACATATCCATATTTAAAAACTTAAAACCTTAAACCTTTATTTCAATATCACTCAAGCATAAGGAATAAAGGATTACTGGAAGTAGAGTGTAAATAATTGTGCCTTTTAGTCAGGAATGTCATAGGCCATGCTTGCTTGTTCTTCTGCCACCTCCTGTTTCATAGTTGATACCCTTCAGAAAATTTTCGTCTTCAAAAGTGCTTTTTTTCTTTCTCTGTACTTGCAGTTTTGTCTGTTTCACTTTATATGCAACTTTTAAAAAAACATTACTGATTTTCTAGGTATGGAATACGCCCTGAAAATGTGATTATATATGGCCAGAGTATAGGAACAGTGCCATCTGTGGATCTTGCTGCTAGGTATGAAAGTGCTGCTGTAATTCTTCATTCTCCACTGACCTCAGGAATGCGAGTAGCTTTTCCTGATACGAAGAAGACCTATTGTTTTGATGCATTCCCAAAGTAAGTTGTAGGATGTTTTTTTTTGTTCAGCATGCATTTTTCTCTATTACAGAAGTTTTCAAGTAGAAAAATTGGTAGTCTGGCAAATTCTCTGAAATTTTTTCAAGGGTTTAATAAAACAGTTGGAGAAAAATCAGTGCATAACAATAGAGAGGAATATTAGATTTGAAAGAGGTTTCAGGACTTTGTAAACCTTCTAGATGTTTCACTTCTCTGATGATTTTTGTAGATATGTGTTAATGAAGTAATTAGTTTTCCTATACATAATGTATAAATCCCAGTGAATTGTTAATCTGGATAATTGAAGAAAGTCCTTTGCAGTATGTTTCTGTAAGAATGTAAAGCTNTTTTTTTTTTTGTAATTTGAGTGTCTTGGTACACATGAAACCTCTTTTTTTTTCCAATATTCCTGATTTTGAGTCTTTTGGACTTTTAGTGTTTGCTAACCTGTACAGATACGTAGTAATTTACCCATGTTTGTGAGATTCTGGAGAATTTTTCATTGTCTCTGCTTCCCTAATTTTACTGGATGTATGAGAAATACACTAATTCAATAACTTCTTTGTGAGTATGCTTGTTTGCATGTACTGTTGTCAGAAAAGATGCACTCATTTATTGTAGATGAGGTAAAAGGTGCAGTTTCTTTCACTTGATTTTAATTTTTTTTTAATTATTGTGGCAAACATTAAACTTCCTACTATTTCACAGTGACATTAGGCAAGCAGAATATAACTTAGAAAGCTGAACAAGTTTCTAATAAATGCATGAAAACAATGATTAGCGTTTGGTGGTTNTGTGCTCCATTGATAACCAGAGAGCTAGTAAGGCTCTTACCTGTTTTCTGCTCTAGGTCTATTAGAGTTACTAGTAAAAACTTTCAACTAGTATGTAAGGCACAACTGCATTCACATATCCATATTTAAAAACTTAAAACCTTAAACCTTTATTTCAATATCACTCAAGCATAAGGAATAAAGGATTACTGGAAGTAGAGTGTAAATAATTGTGCCTTTTAGTCAGGAATGTCATAGGCCATGCTTGCTTGTTCTTCTGCCACCTCCTGTTTCATAGTTGATACCCTTCAGAAAATTTTCGTCTTCAAAAGTGCTTTTTTTCTTTCTCTGTACTTGCAGTTTTGTCTGTTTCACTTTATATGCAACTTTTAAAAAAACATTACTGATTTTCTAGGTATGGAATACGCCCTGAAAATGTGATTATATATGGCCAGAGTATAGGAACAGTGCCATCTGTGGATCTTGCTGCTAGGTATGAAAGTGCTGCTGTAATTCTTCATTCTCCACTGACCTCAGGAATGCGAGTAGCTTTTCCTGATACGAAGAAGACCTATTGTTTTGATGCATTCCCAAAGTAAGTTGTAGGATGTTTTTTTTTGTTCAGCATGCATTTTTCTCTATTACAGAAGTTTTCAAGTAGAAAAATTGGTAGTCTGGCAAATTCTCTGAAATTTTTTCAAGGGTTTAATAAAACAGTTGGAGAAAAATCAGTGCATAACAATAGAGAGGAATATTAGATTTGAAAGAGGTTTCAGGACTTTGTAAACCTTCTAGATGTTTCACTTCTCTGATGATTTTTGTAGATATGTGTTAATGAAGTAATTAGTTTTCCTATACATAATGTATAAATCCCAGTGAATTGTTAATCTGGATAATTGAAGAAAGTCCTTTGCAGTATGTTTCTGTAAGAATGTAAAGCTACGTAGAGCTTAACTGAAGAAAATGCCTGTAACGTACTTCGGAACTATGCCATTGTGTTCATAGATACAATCTTTTTCTTACAGCATTGACAAAATTTCTAAAATAACATCTCCTGTGTTAATAATCCATGGGACTGAAGATGAAGTAATTGACTTTTCACATGGCCTAGCATTATTTGAGCGTTGCCAGAGACCTGTAGAACCACTATGGGTAGAAGGAGCAGGCCATAATGATGTGGAACTCTATGGACAGTACCTTGAAAGATTAAAACAGTTTGTGTCACAGGAACTGGTGAACTTGTAATTTTCTTTGTATATTCACATGCTTGTTTCATTACACTGCAGAATACCACATCTTGATAATAAGTAACATAAAACCTGAGTGTTGTGTTTTCAAATCATCTTGGTTGCCTTCATGAAATGTACAGGTAATGATTTGTTAACATAATTAATGAAGGTTTAAATGCCAGCATTTTAAACTGGAACTACACGATCATGCAGTTAAACTTGGCAGTTCACATTACTTTGTGTGAGGTTTTTTCCTTCTTACATGTAAAAAAATAATCATGAGGAGTATTGTAAGAAGTTTTGATAAAATCAAATGCTGTAAAAGTGTTGCCAAGTGCTTTAGTCTATCAAAATGAAGTTTATAGATATTCTTAAAACATCTCAAAATGTACTGTGGCTTACTCTTGCACAGGTGTAATTAAAAATCAGACTTCTAAGCAGTTGTTCTCTACAAGTGTAATAGCCATGCAGTTTGACCAAATCCTAATGTATGTAATAAGAATAGACAGTCACTGGAAATGACCTGTGCCCTGTTATAGAGGGAAGGGGTCAAAATACTTAGCTTTTCCTATATTTTTCATATCTTCTGCACTTAGTTTTATTTTAGTTATTCTGTACTTATGTTGTCCCCTACCTTTCAGGTTAAAAAAAATTACCCACTCATCTTCTCAGGAGTCCTAATCTTGCCAAAATAATGCCACAAGTTATCATTGTTCTCATGTAAGTATAATTCACATCATTGCTACTGAGGCCACAAAATACTTCTTTGAAAATAGTAAAACTTTTGGAACCTAGAAGTCTTTATGGACCATGTTTTTTTTAAAACCATGTAGTTTTGAACATTGATTGTGTAGAGATGCAATGTTTCATTCAAAAGAACCTGAAAGATATCCAGCCTTCTAATAAAAGATTTCCAACTTTGCAGTTGCCTGATCAGGCGTACTTTTGTATGTTTAATGTAAAAGCTTGTTGTTTTTTGTATGGAAATTTTACTAATCAGACCTGAGTGGGGTGGGAGGAGGGGCAAAAAGAGAATGTTGACATTTTTCTATTAACTCATAATGAAATAAACTTTTTAAGTTGCCTTTCTCTTGAATGCATTTTGCATGAATAAAACTATGAAAAATAAACTTAATTATATTCCAACAATACACACTGCGCTTCTGAGGCCTTATGTGGCTTAATTGTTCTACATGGGTTTTGTGATTGAGATTACTGTATTAAGTGTAGCTTCAAGTATTGTGAAAACTTTGGTTAAGATGTGCTGATTAACAGCAAAAAATACTCCACAAACTTCCTGTTCTTCCAGCTTTTTTTCCAAAGAAATAGCAACAGTTGCTTGCAATATTAAAATTCTAAGCAACACCCCAATTATTCTAGGAAATCTTAGGACTAAAGCAGTAACCCATTGTTATGAATTCTCAGGGCATTTCATCAGCAGTGACTGTTCTGATTGCCCTCCCACCCCCATGCCTTGTCTTGCTACTACATATTTGCCATTCAGCATACAGGCTTTCTGCTGCAAAGCTGCTTACAAACATTCTTCTGTAATGAATTCTACTATTACCTTCTTTGAAACTAAAAGGACTTGTCGTGCATTTTAAGTTAAATGAGTAGAATTTTTTTTTCCTCAAGCAACTGAGTTTTTGTTTGTCTTTTTGATTAAGTATGCTTCAATGTGTTCTGAAATCCAGAGTATATTTCGGGACAATAATATTAGATTTAAGGATTTTCATCCTAATCTAAGACTTCCTGCTATAGATCTGTAACTCAGCTTTATTATATTGTATCGAATACATAGTTTGATTTCCTTTCCTTACTAGCTTCCAGCAAATATCTCTGTTTTAGATGGAGATCGTTATGATTTAGTGTTTAAGTGTTTTTTTTGTGAGGAATGAAACGTTTTGAGACTCTTCAGAAATTCACAAATAAAGAATGTAGAAGTGCAATGATAAGTGATACATATGGACTGTATGTGGATTGCCTGCAAATTCCAGGCAAATGATCGAGCGTCATCACAAGAACTATCTTATTGTGCCAGGGAATATTATGGCACCCTGTAATTGAAAAATACAGAGAAGGTGGCATAGAAGTTGTTAGGATGTACTTAGAAGAGAATGATCAGCACAGGAATGCACGCCCGAATATGTGGCAGGACTTAGACTGGAAATTGTTAAAGGAAGCTAAACTGAACATAATGCAGTACCTCTGACACCTTCATAATTTGTTACGTAGAACATAAGAGTTTTTTGATTTAGAGTTTGGCTTTGATTTACGATTTGGGGTTTAGTTACTGTGTTATTAGTTTTTAAGTATGGGTTCCAAGTTTATGAGATCTTTGGTTTAGAGCTTAGTTTTTTGGACTGATGGTTTTAATCTTTATTGTTGTGACATGGTATGTGTATATCAGAGAGCAGCTGCTGCATTCTGTATCAGCAGATGCTGATGTGTTTGCTGATATTGTTGGAATAATTTTTGCTCTGTCTGTCATAGACAAAACAGTCTTTACAAATCTCAACACTGCTTTGTTTATGGCAGAAGAGATTTTGTTTATGTTAGGGAGATTTTTGTTTATGAGTCGTGATCCTGAGGCCCCTCCACTTCTTCTGTCTGCCTGGTGATACTGAAGGCTTAAAGGAGGGCTTGTTTTTGCCAAATAGGGGTACATAATTTCAGAGGATGAAAAGATGAGGGAAAATTTCAAGTTAAGTGCACATGGTTTATACTGGTTCCATCAGGAGAGGCGGCACCCAAGGGTGGTGCGGCTCTGCCTTTGTGGGAAGGCACCTGGGGCTGGTGCCAGCCTAAGTTGCACGGTGGTGCTGGGGCACAGCAGCACCAAGGTGGAGAGGTGGTGCCAGTACCTCACATAGTTTGCGTAGGCAGCAGGAACCGGCCACTATTTGCATAACAAGCAGAAAATGGCGGCAGCGGTGTGGCAGCACCGGGAGAGCGGCGTGAAGCCTTGCACAGCAGGAGTGTTACTGGTAAATCAGCCCAGGCAGCATTAACAAACATCAGTCTCCATACAGGACCTGCGCCAGTTTAGGTTGCCCAGTTCGCATACAGGGGCAGCGCGATCAAGGGCTGTTTGCACAGCCTGACCTTGTGTGTCCGCATAGCCTGCAGTGCCACATAACGACCAAAGGTCTTGCTGCAGGAAATGAAAGGACAGGTCGATTGGTGGCACCTGCTTGAACAGGGCCCCCATTGGACAAATTCGCACAGGCACGACATTGTCACGCCTTTTTCCATCAGAATGCAAAAATGCTAGTAAAACAGTTTCACTTGTCATAAACAGATACCACTGGCATCGTGCAATCATGTCCAGATTGCCAAGGCACAGGCACTGGGATAGGCCTTGGAGTAAATGCCAGAGGACTCTCTGCATTACAAATTTGGCAAACAGATGTTAGTCACGTACCTGAATTTGGTAGTCTTAAATATCTCCATGTCACCATTGATACCTTTTCTGCTGTGTTATGGGCAACTCCATTAGCCACTGAGGCCTCAAAGCACGTGATTAAGCATCTGCAAGGATGTTTTGCTGTTATGAGTGTTCCTCATCAGATTAAGACAGACAATGGTCCAGGTTATGCATCACAAAAATTGGCTGCATTTCTGCAACTGCGGGGTGTGACTCATGTTACAGGTATACCACACTCCCCTACAGGACAAGCCATCACTGAGTGTGCTTATCGAACTATGAAGTCCTTGTTGGAAGAACAAAAGATGGGGGAAATGGGGCTCACTCCATTAGAGAGAACTCAGAGAGCTGTATATGTGCCGAATTATTTGAGGATAACAGGCCAGCAGGAAGAACCACCAGTACTTGGACATAATAAAAGCCTAAGCTGTGGCATGCATTCTACAGAGTAAAAAATACTGGTACAATACAAGAATCCAAATACAGGTGATTGGAATGGTCCAGTGGAACTGAAACTAGCAGGTCAAAGCTATGGATGTGGTTTTACAGACACCTGCACGGTATCCACCTGCACGGTGGATACAGCCATGGAAAGAGAAGGACAATAAACTTAACAGCACAGAAAGACCACACGGATTGATAGGACATGATGCAAAAGCCAGTTGTCAGTTTCATCCAGTTTGTTGACAGTGTTATGGTTATTGTATATATAAATACAAATATTGTAATAGATACATAATTTGGTTTAACAGAGATCAACGGGTAATTTTTAGATACGACTTTTAGACCATTATGTATAAGGTGTAAAAGAACTAAGAATTGTAGCAATTTCTAGCATTAAGATATTTTTGTTGCAGAACAGATAGATGTATTAGGCACTAATAATGGTACTGTTTTTAGCATTTATATTATTAGTAGGCCTTGGATATATAGCTCCACATCCGGCCACCAGAATTAATCCACAGCAAAACATATGGGTCATTATCGCAAATGAGATGGGTCAACAAGCCTTTTGTTTGTCGATAGCTATGCCAAGTGACCCATTTAAAATATGTTTAATCAGAGTTCCTTATTTCAACCTATCATGGTTTGACCCTGGCTGGATGCCAGAGACTCACCCACAACCTCTCCTGGAGGAGAAAAACGTGGAAAATAAAACTGGTCACAGGCAAAATCACAGCAAACTACCAATGAAGAATATAAAGGATTTATTTATTAACTGACAAGATCAGAACTTATGTNATTATTCACAGAGGCACCCTATCTCTATAACCTTGAATGCCATGGCAGCAACTGAGGCCCAGGCAAGAGCTGAGCTGTTAACCCCTTCGCTGCCAGAGCAGCAAAAAACCTAAACCAGGACACAACCCAAGAGGTTTTAAGGGATTATTGAGCAATGACAGCTGGAGCACAATGAACAGCAGCACGGTTAAAGCAACAAACCCACATGGCCACAATCCTACAGCCTATTGGATGGGGAATATTATTATGTCTCTGAATCAAAGTATTGTAGACCCTCAGAAATTAGATCTGTTGGGATCCCTCATGCCACGGCATGTTGCCTTATTTTTTAGGGGCGATGAACAGGTGGCAAGCAAACTCATGAATAAGAACATACCTTTAACAGCCCAACAAACTGTGTCTCCATGACAAGCATTATACACTGGGCTCTAAGAAAGCAATTTTTGCCCGCCAGAATGTCAATGTACTGATGTTTGGGGTAATAATACATAGGGATTGCGACTGCCAAACCATACAGTCCTGGTTTGTGGAGATAGAGCCTGGCCGGGGATTCCAAGAATGCCAGTTGGGGGGGCCTTTCTGTATCGGCAAACGAACACTATTTAAACCAACCATGGCTGAATTAATGAATTATACTCTATGGAATTGTACAAACCAGAGATGGCAAAAAAGATCAAGATGGCAAATAGGACCTGAATTTAATGATAAGGTGCAGTTTTGGGACACCCCTGCCAATGTCCTTGCGTCACTATTTGTACCCCAAGTAGCAGTAGGAAAAGCGTTAGGAACTTTGTCAAAATTGGGATGTTGGACAGCTAAGCAGTTAAATACTACCTCAGATATTATAGGTGAGTTAAGTGTTGACTTAAACAGTGTAAGACATGCCACTTTGCAAAATAAAGCTGCTATTGATTTTCTTCTATTAGCTCAGGGACATGGCTGCGAAAATTTCGAGGGCATGTGCTGTATGAATTTGTCAGATCATTCCATATCAATTCATAAGAACCTTCAACAGTTGAAGGAGAATATGAAGAAACCTAGCGTAACAGACTTTCCATTGAGTGACTGGGCATTACTGGACGGTTACAAGAAATGTTGAAAGCAGGATTGATTACTGTGTTGGTAATACTTGCCATTTTGATTGTGGTACCTTGTATTTTGAAAATGGTAACTGGGATGATAGAAAGGGCCATGAAGAGAGTTTGGATAGTTCAAGAAGAAAAAAGGGGAATTGTAGCGATGTACTTAGAGGAGAATGGACATATGAATCCCCCAAACCCAGGTGTGCAGCATAAGATCAATGGAAGCTGAGAAGATATGCAGGATCAGTGGAAGCAGGATGCTGAGAAGAAATGCAGGAGAGGGAAGCAGGATGGTGAGCAGACAGGAGAAACAAAAGCCGGTGTGAACAAAGGTCGGAGGCCTTGGATAGCTTAACCAATCAGAGTAAGTACGAGAGCATGTGAGGCGTGAAAATAAATGTATAAAAGCAGTGTATCTCACAATAAACTTTGGCTATTGCTAGAACCATATTGGTCTGTCCCATAGTCAGTTGAGCTCCCGCAAGAAGTTTTGCTGCTTTTGTTTCTGTGTTTTGTTGAAGCAGAACAAAAGGCCTGACTAACAGTGTTTTGTCTTCAGTATACGCAGCTGTGTTGCATTACACTGGTGAGTAGAGGTTCTGGTCCTTTTGGCACCACTTATGCATGGTTAATTATTGCCAGTTTGTTCTGATTTCTGTTTTACACCAAGACTTTTCAGATAAGTTGTTTAAGAAATTAAAATTTGGTTTAGGCAAAGCCTAGCTTGTACTGAGAATCATGATATGACAGCAAACTTGTTAGTGACAAAAGACAACTCAGAGCTATTGCAGCTAGAGGAAAGCATTTGACATCCTGGTGTCTTGTTTTTAAATCATCATTTTTGTGCAATTGACAATAGGCCATTGTTTAATGTTATAAATGCAATTGTCTCCTCATAAAAAAGAGTTGATTCAGCATTCATTAACAAGACAATCTCTGTATTTTAGGAAAAAAGAAAAGAGCATTTTGTGAACCTCATGGTCTCATTTCTGGTTTTTTCTTGAAGAGACAAATATTTGACAGTAAACTGTCTTTTTCAGTTGTGGAAACTTTCACAAATTAATTTTTAAAATAATTTATGTGAAGTATGATGTTACAGTGAATCCTCTCTGTATCATGACTTCTTCACAACCTCGCGCATTTGTGATGTGAATTTATTGCTGTTTTGATTCCACCATTTGTGAAATTTAGCAGCTCACACATGCGTAGTGCCTCTTCTCCACTGAGGGGAGGTGCCGGAGCTCCCTGTGGGGCGATGCTGGCCCAGCCCAACGGGGGGGGGCCAGGAGTCACACTGTCCCCTGTTACTCTGAGCGCAGCTGGGGAACTGAATCCCCCGCGGGTGCACGTTACTGTTTCCATGGCTACAGATGGGGAAGGGCATTGCTGCAGGAAAGTGGCTGGCAGCTCACGCCAGAACGGAGACAGGGCGAGGGAGCAGTGGTGCGGGGCAGCTGTATTGGCTGGCGTGGGCCGCTCCGCTCCACAGGGCTGCCCAGCGCTGTGTGGCTGTGCCACTCCGCGGGGCCGCGCTGTGCCATGTGGCTGCACTGCTCCGCAGGGCCGCACCACGGGGCCGCCCAGCACCGTGTGACTGCGCCGCTCTGCGGGGCCGCCCAGTGCCATGTGGCCGTGCCGGTCTGCAGGACTGTGCCGCCCAGGCATGAGCACCGGGGGAGGGGGAAGCGGTGCCAGGGTTTGTGCTGTGAGCACACAGTCGTGGCAGCCCGGAGATTCTTGGGGTGGCGGGGGTCTCCCGAGTGAGAGGGTGTTCCCTTTGCTGCCCCGTCCTCAGAGAGTCCGAGGGGAGAAGTAAAAAAGTGCCCGGAGCCCTGCGGAGTTCCGGGGGGGTGGGGCAGTGGGCGCGGCCTGCATGCATATTAATGACCTGCAGCTCTTTGCGAGGTTAGGGTTTCGCGACGGCATTGGTCTGTCCCTTTCCTCGCAATGGAGGAGGTATAACTGTACCTTCTAAAGGTGGAGTCTTTTGGGACATATTTTGCTGTTACATTCACAGCTACATAAAATTTCTCTTTTTACTCTCTGCCTGTAGCAGCAGAGATTTCTAGTGTATGTTCAGTTAGCTGTTCTTGACTGATTTAAAACTTGCTTTTCGTGCAAGGTTTTATTTTTAGTGTGAAAAAAAATTGCACATTTACTTTTGGGGTCCTTTAATTGCATGACATTGGGCAGCAGGCTACTTCCTATAAAGGCTATTCCAGGTCCTCCAGATACCACTTTTTCTCACTATAGAGTAGGCATTGTTGATACAGTCATACCTCAGTTATTCACGCTGTCATGTTCACGTCCTCAGTTTTCTGCAGAAATTTTTCCCACGGTCCTTACTCAGTTATTCACGAAGCAGTGTATAATTCTGCAGGATAGCATGGTCCCACGCTGCTGTGGGGCCAGCCCCAGCCCTGGCCAGCCCTGCCAGGAGTCAGGAAGTCTTTAACTGTAACAGAGGGACCCACATCGGGCCCTGTTACAGCCCTTTCAGCTGAGACAGCCAGCCTGGACTTGCCAGTGCATGTGCATGTATACGCATGTGCACATATTCATAGCCTCAGACAAAGCACTCCTGCCAGTGCTGGCTGCTGCAGTGAAAGGGAAAAAAACCCAACTCCCACACTCCTTGCTGCCGTAAGGAGACCAGGATGTTGCAGTGTTCCAAAGTTGCCATATTTCTGGCAATAATATGCCATATTAATGTCCAACCTGTATGTGCAGATTAAAGGTTTCGCAGGACCTGTGGGAGACTCATAATCCACGAATACGGAGGTATGACTGTATCTTAAAGTCAAAAATAAGGAAAATAGTGTGTAAGTAGAGGTCTGATCTGTTGAAAACTTGGTGGAAAAGGAGCTGTGGACCTTGGTGAACTGACCATGAGCAAACTGCACACTTAACCCTGGGCTGGTGTCATGGGTAGAGTTTTATTCAGAGATTTTTTTTTTTTTTGTCCTGATAGACAAATAAAGGATTCCCTGTCCATCTTCCCCCTTCCCTCCCCCCCTCCCTGTCCTGTTATCCTTTTGTCTTGCCAGTTTGTTTTTCTCTCAGGCAGCGGGTCCCTCTGGGTCCTAGGCCCAGGGGGGATGGATAGAGGCAGCTGTGCGACTGGGAGTGATTTTTGGCAGGGAGTGGTGCAGGGGAGAAAGTCGAGGTGTGCCTGCGCTGCATGTGTGGGGCAGTGCAGGCTTGGCGCACTGGGCCGCTTTGGCGCCACTTTCCCTCTTGGACCATGCGCCCCACAACGTGGTGGTTCCTCACGCCCAGGCAGTGTGTCTTGGTGGCCCGGTGCACACACTGCAAGAGTTCCTGCAGCACAGTAGTGCTGTATGTGGCACCTGCTGCTACTGGGGCCCCGGCCACGGAGGGGTGAGGGTGGGAGGGCCCATGGCTGCCGAGTGATGTGCACGCATGGGAGGAATGCCCAGCAGGGATGGTATAATGAGCACTGCAGCAGATCGGGCTAGTGCTTGCACCGTGCCGCCCATGCCCCCAAACCCCCTCCTGCCCTTGTCCTGCAGGGTGCTGGCCAGCCTGCTGCTGCTGCCTGCCCTGCCCCCAGATTCACAGGCAGGCATGAATGGATCTCTAAAGAGGATAGCCCGTGGTGCAGCGGGAATCAGCAATGTGTTGCAGGAAGCATTGGGAGACGTTGTTTACTGTGGGACCAAGACACCCTGTTTAAGCACATGGCAGGGAAGGGAAATAAAGCCTGTGCTCCCAGCTGGAAACAGGGCAGGCCCCGGGGCCAGGGCGGGCTGAGAGATGGTCAATGAAAAGGTGTGACAACACAAAGATATGTCTGTAAGGTGTGGGACTAGGCGAGGAGCCCGAGGCCCTATACATACAGCTGCTGGGGCTCACAGGGGCCTGGGCCGACTCATGGCTCTCTCTTGTTTGCTGCTCCAATATTCACCACTGCCATTTTCCTCCAGACCACGTAGTCCTTGATTCTCCATCTCAGCGCAGCCTCTCCCCTGCTCACCACTAGCTCTCCCTAGAACTGCCCCGGATGTCCCAGGAAAGGATCTCTGGCTGTTACTCCTACCAGTTTGCCTATGCTGAACCCTATTTCCCTGCCCCCTGGAATTCCAGGGGGAATCTCTGTCTCCTTCAAACTTACCCCCTCGGGTTTATTTTCAGCTGTCTTCAATCATGATTACCAGCAGTGGATTGTTTGTACTTCCTGTTCCGTTGTTATTGTTGTTATTGCAAACATATTGTCTCAGGTTGGCATGATATAATATGATATGTGTGGTAAATACATCTTAGTATTTTATTTTTATTTTTTGTATTTCATATTGTTGTTTTAAAACAGTACTGTCTGTAGCATT
>WEKX01016741.1:3144-22824 GCA_013390025.1 Pitta sordida | reverse complement strand
GGGCCCCCGGACCCCCTGGGCCGCAGGGTGCCCCGTCTGTGGGCGGGGGTGGGTGGGTGGGTGGTGGGTGCCAGCCTAGGCCCTGCCCTCGGAGGGGTTGTACTCCGTCTCTCCGGCCGACACCTGCGAGATGCGCCGTGTGGAACGCCAGAGCCGCCGGTGGAACTGCCCCGGACGCACCTGGGCAGGGGAGAGCCCACCCTGCGCTGTCACCAATGCTCCAGCGCCATCCTCAGCCCATTACCATCCTCATCCTCCTGCCCTGCTCCAGCCCCATCCTCAGCCCATCACCATCCTCATCCTCATCCCCTGCTCCAGCCCCATCCTCATCCCCTGCTCCACCCCCATCTCCTTTCAGATCCTCATCCACTTCTCCATCCCCATCCTCTTCTTCAGCCCCATTCTTATTCTCTTCATTCCCATCCCACTCCAGATCCTCATCCTCTTCTCCATAACCATCCCATTCTCCATCCCATCCCCTTCCAGATACTTATCCCCTCCTCCAGCCCCATTGTCTCCCAAATGTCTGTTTCTCCATCCCTTCCCCATTTTCATCTCCACTCCTTTCCCCATCCCTCCCCACCATCCCCTTTCCAGCCTCCCTCTCCATGTCACGCCCACCCCAGCCCTGTCCCCCTCAGCTCCAGAGGACATGTCACTGTCCCCAGCCCGGGATCACCCCACAGACACGGATCAACCCCCGCTCACCTCCGCGGGCTGCCCAGCGCCCACCACGATGAGTTTTCCGTCCTCCAGCCCCACCAAGATGTGACTCTTCTCCTTGGTGACGGACACGCTGTGCACGGGCACCCTCATGGGCACGGGGGGCACGGCCGCCCTGAGGCTGCACAGACGAGGGCTGGGATGGGACCCCCTCACACCCCGAGGGGACAAGAGGATCCATCCCATCCTCTTCTCCCCTGTCTCCTTCCAGATCCTCATCCACTTCTGCATCCTCACCCACTTCTCCATCCCCATCCCTTTCTCCATCCTCATCCTCATCCCCTTCCAGATCCTCATCTACTTCTCCATCCCCTTCTCCTTCCAGACCCTTATCTTTTTCTCCATCTCCATCCCTTCCTCATCCCCTTCCAGATCCTCACCCACTTCCCCATCCCTTCCTCCATCCTCATCCCCTTCCAGACCCTCATCTAATTCTCCATCCCCATCTTCATCCCCGTCTCCTTCCAGACCCTCATCTTATTCTCCATCCCCATCCCTTCCTCACCCCCTTCCAGATCCTCCTCCTCTTCCCCTTCCAGACCCCGACCCTCTTCATCACCTGCGGAGCTCCCGGATCTCCAGCCCGCACTCCATGGTCCCCAGCACCACGAAGTCCTGGGTGAGGCACATGGCCGTCACCTCCTGCTGCAGGGGGACGGACGCCAGGAGCTTCCCGTTCACCGAGTACAGGTGCAGCGCGAACCTGTCCTGCAAGAGGGCAGAGAGCCGGGAGCACGGGAGCTGCCGGGGGCCCGGGGAAGGCCAGCGCGGGGGACACCGGGATGTACCTTCAGGCAGGGCCGCTGGCCCGCGGCCGTCTGGGCCACCAGCTGCCCCTCGGGCCCCACGGCCAGGTGGGACGGCACGGCGGGGGGACAGCTATCGCCGGGCGGCCGCAGAGAGCGGATGAAGAGACCCCGACGCACGGTGTGGGTGATGATGGTGCCGTCCTGAGGGAGGAAGGGGTGACTGTGGTGGCACTGACAGGGGCACCGTGGCCAAGGCGGGTGGTTTGGGATGGTGTGAGCGCCACAAACCCGCCTTGGCTCAGCAGCACCCTGGGTTTGAGAGCAGGGTGAGGGGGGAGGTCCTGGGAGGTGGGACAGTGCTTTTTATCCTGCCAAAATCCTCCCTCACACAAGTGGCTCGGGGGGGACATTCCCACGTGGGGCTGAAGGTTTCCATCCCTTCTGATGGGGCACAACTGCCTCAACCACTGGTCACGTCTTGGAAGGGTCACAAACCATCAAAGACCCCTGAAGTGCTCCAAGGTCCAGTGTCACATCATTCACTGTGACACTCCCCACCCCAGGGGAGGTACCTGGGTGTTCCACCTAAACCTGAACATGTATTAACCCACTGAACTTTGTGTTCTGGGGCTTCCCCCACCCCTGATGGATCCAAACCACCACCACCACCATCACTGAGACATTGAAACTGTTAACAATCAACCTTCTTCTACCTCCATGTTCTAAACTTTGCAAGTTATGGAACCTCCCGAAAAATCTGGTGTTTCTCAACCAACCTCCCCCTAAACCCGGGATACAACCCCCCCCACCCCACGGCCCCAGCTCACCTTGGAGCCCGACACTGCCATGTCCAGCTCGGTGCTGATGGCCACACACGTCACCTCGGCGTCGTGGCCGTACAGGACCTGGACGGGTTTGGGAGCCAAGCCGCTGGAAAACCCGCCCTGGTGTTGGGGATATGGGGACATCAGTGACCTGGTGGCAGCGCCCACTGTGAGCTCCTCTCGCCCTGGGTGACCCCTTACCTGCTGTAGGACCTGCCACACCATGCAGGTGGTGTCCCGGGACCCAGAAATGAGGTAGATGCCGCAGAGGTCGAGCGACAGGCAGGTGACAACGTCTGGGACAGCCAGAGGGACACGGTGAGGTCCCGTCCCACACGGTGCCCTGACTCCGTGGGATGGCACCACGACGTGTTTTGGGATGTGGGATTGCTGCCAACCCCACTCCAAGATATGTTTTGGGATGTGAAGAAGCTGCTAACCCCAATCAAGGTGCTTTTTTGGGGTGTGGAACTGCTGCCAACCTTACCCCGAGACATGTGTTTGGGGTATGGATTTGCTGTTAATCCTCACCCCACTCCAAGATGTGCTTTTGGGGTGTGCAATTGCTTCTAATGCTCATCCCACTCAAGATGTGCTTTGGGATGTGGAGAAGCTTCTAACCCCACTCCAAGATGTGTTTTGGGATGTGGAGAAGTTTCTAACTCCAATTCAAGATGTGGTTTGGGATGTGAAGAAGCTTCTAACCCTGCTCCAAGATGTGTTTTGGGGTGTGGAGAAGCTTCTAACCCCACTCCAAGATGTGCTTTGGGATGTGGAGAAGCTCCTAACCCCGCTCCAAGATGTGTTTTGGGATGTGGAGAAGCTCCTAACCCTGCTCCAAGATGTGTTTTGGGATGTGGAGAAGTTTCTAACCCTGCTCCAAGATCTGTTTTGGGACGCAGAGATGCTGCTAATCCTCCCCCCATCCCAGCTCTGGGATGGAACCTGCAGCGTCCCCAGAAGACGGAGACACTTGGAGACGCCCCTCAGGTGTCCCCACCTCCTTCCATGACCCCACAACCCCTCAGGGTGTCACCAGACCCTTCCCCTGCCCCTCCCCACGTACCGATGTGCCGGGTGATGTGCCCCACCACCTTCCCTTTGGCCAGCGAGGTGACCCGGAGGCTGTTGTCCCAGTGTCCCCCGCTGAAGAGCAGCTTCCCGTCGGGAGACACGGCCAGCGTGCGGGAGCTGAGATCCACCCCGGGGGCGAAGGGGCCCTGCAGGAACCGCTGGGTCCTGGCGGGGAGGGACGTGGGATGGTGGGGTGGCACCTGCAGGGGTGCCATCCCCGGGTCCCCCCCACGAGCTTCGGTGACTCACTTGGCGTTGGACACAGTGGGGTCTTTGGTGAAGCTGAAGTAGTTGGAGATGTTCTTGTCGTAGGGCAGCCAGTTGTGGGTCCCCAACAAGCCGTTGGCGCTCACGGTGACCTGGGTGGAGGTGGAGGTGACCACTCCCACCACCACAGCCCTCACTGGTCTGGTCCTGGACACCCGCCCTGGGCCAGCAGGACACCCCTCCCCCACGTGCCTCAGTTTCCCCCACACTCACCAGGACGTCGGGGGATCCCTGAGTGATGAAGGAATGCGCCTGGTTCTTGGGGACCACGGCTTGCACCAGGGCCACCCCGTCACTGATGCCCTGAGGGGATACACAGCAGCTGGTGGGCACCTGCCCCTCCCCTGTCCTGCCCAGGGGCCCCTCAGGGTTGTCCTCACCTCCACGAAGAAGGATTTGAGCTGGTCCAGGTTCTCGAAGACGTTGGGGGAGCGAGTGTCGAGGCGAGCCAACCTCTGGGCAGCGCTCTCCGCCGACAGCCGGGCAGGATGGGGCTCCTGGGGTGGGGGGTGAGGGAACCCATCAGAAAGGGGGCGACCCCCCCTAAAAAAGGGCTTTTACTGGTGGTGGTGGTGGTGGAGGGGTCTGGGCTACCTTGAGCAGCTGGCAGGGCGTCTGCCCGAAGTTGCTGATGATGCCCTCCAGGGCCTTCCTCTGCGTCTCGTCGGCGATGGCGTCCAGGTCCACGGCGCCTGGGGATGGGGATGGTCACTGGGGGGGGCCACTGGGAGGTGCCCCCCACCCCCTGTGCCCAGGGCTCACCCTCGTAGGTGCAGTAGTAGAAGACGTTGAGGGCCTCCACGGCGGCCGGGCCGCGCTGTTTGTACCCGAAGATGAGGTCGATCCACTCGTGGAGGTGAGCGGAGACATACTCCGACTCCTGGCCAAGGGTGGGGCATCAGGGGGGGTTGGGAACACCCCCCATGGCATCCCCCTCAAGGGATGAGCTCCCCTGCCCCATCTCACCAGGGCTTTGCGGTGCTGGTGGATGAAATCCTCGCGGGACCGCGCCCACCGCGGCAGCACCACGTCACCCACCTTCTCGTTGGAGAGCTGGAGACAGCCCAGGTCGAAGCCTGTGGGCAAGGAGGGAATGGGAGAGGCTGGAATGTTAATGGCTGATGGCTCAGACCATTTGCAAACCTGCCCCTTCCTCACCTTCATCTTCACCTCCATCCCTTCCCCACCTCCATCCCCTTCCCCATCTACATCTCCACTTCTATCCCCTTCCTTGTTCTCTATCTCCACCCCCTTCTCCATCTCCACTTTTACTTCCATATAGACGTCCCTTCCCTTCCCTATTATTCACCTCCTTTCTTTTTCCTATCTCCACCTCCTTTCCCTTCCCTATTTCCACCTCCATCCCCTTCCCTATCTCCACTTCCCTCCCTGCCTTCACCTTCATCCCCATCCCCACCTCCAGACCCACCTTCCTTCCCATCCATCTCTATCCTCCTCCCCATCTCCCCCTTTGGCAGGTGACCACAAAAAAACTCCTAACTTTTGTTCAGCAACACCCTGGGTTTGAGCCAGGTGAGGGAGGAGGATGGTAAGAAGCAGGTCCTGGGAGGTGGGACAGTGATTTTTTATCCTGCCAAAATCCTCCCTCACACAAGTGGCTCACGGGGGACATTCCCATGTGGGGCTGAAGGTTTCCATCCCTTCTGATGGGGCTCAAACACTGGTCACGTTTTGGGAGGGTCACAAACCATCAAAGACCCCTGAAGTGCCCCAAGGTCCAGTGTCGCATCACTCACCATTCTGGTTCTCCAGGAACTCAGGGAAGTAAAAGAACTCTGGGATGAGCTCCTTGACGTCCACCGGGTTCTCCATGCGCGCCTGCCACGCCGCTGGCACCGAGTGGAACTGCCGGTCCGAGCAGTCAAACCTGGCGGCACAGGGCACCTGGTTGGAGGCCCTTTGTCCCCACTGGTGTCCCCTCACCGGGGTCCTCCTCCTGATTTGCCCACCTGCCGCTCTGCAGCTGGATGTGGAGGGTGGTGAAGGGCTCGGTGCGGATCAGGTAGTGCATGACTCCCGCCGCGTTGGAGTAGTGGGTGCCGTAGTGGAACTTGTCCACGGTGCCCGTGGGGTCCTCGAAGCTCTCGTACCTGGAGGTGAGGTGGGATGGGGTCCGCCGTGAGCCAGCCAGGTGCTCCCCTCACCCCCTGCTCCTTGTTTTTGCGGTACTCACTTCTCCTTCACGTCCCGGGCGTGCCGCTCGTTGGCCACGCCAATGGGCTTGGACAGGTCCCGGAACACGGCCGGGTTGGTGAGGTCGAGGGTCTCCGAGACGTAATCCCGCAGGATCCAGGGGAACTGGGTGGGGGCGGGAGGAGGGTGAGGCTGAGGTGGGCACGGAGTTGTTGAGGGGGCGGTGGGGGGACGGGGGGTCTCACCACGGGGTACTGGGAGAGGTCATTGTAGGTGCGTCCCGCGATGGTGTTCAGCTGCATGAGGTACTCAAAGTTGGAGATCTCCCGCAGGACCCATTTCTGGAGGGGAGGGAAGGGGCTGAGATGGGCTGGGAGGGGGCAGGGGACAGGACAGACACCACAGCACAGGGTAGTGCCTGTCCCTTGTCCTGTGGTCATCCCTGATCTCATACCATCTCTGGTCCCACGGTCACCTCCATCCCACGGCCATCCCTGATCCCATGGCCGCCTCCATCCCACGGCCATCCCTGATCTCACACCATCCCTGATCCCACGGTCACCTCCATCCCACGGCCATCCCTGATCCCATGGCCGCCTCCATCCCACGGCCATCCCTGATCTCACACCATCCCTGATCCCATGGCCGCCTCCATCCCACGGCCATCCCTGATCTCACACCATCCCTGATCCCACGGTCACCTCCATCCCACGGCCATCCCTGATCTCAGGCCATCCTTGGTCCCACCGTCATCCTCGTCCTACCCTGTCACACTCCCTTTCCCATCTAGGAATTCCACAAACATGGGATGGGGATGGGCACCTGTGTGAGCCCTGAGGCCTTCAGCAGCTCCTGGGGTGACCGGCTGCCGAAGTAGATCTGGTTGGGGGGCCGCAGGCCAAGGATGCAGGAATACACCTTGTTCCTCACCTGGGGGGCACAGGAGGACATGGAGTGGGCAGTGCCGTGGGCCTGGGAGGGGTCTGGGGGTGGGAGAAGGGTGTCAGCACCTTCTTTTTGAAGTTGAGGAAGTAGTTGGCCTGGTCGATGAAGAAGAGCTCGAGGGCGGAGCGGCGCAGGTTGTAGCGGCGCAGGTGGACCTCGCGCAGGTGGGACAAGGGGCGCTTGAAATCGTAACCAATCCCTGCCAAGGGAGGAGCACAGAGTCCCACAGGCATCATCACCCACCCACAGCCCCATTCCTGAGGCAGGGATGGGGCGGGAGAAGCCCATTCCCAAACCAGCCATGGATGGGGGGTTCTGAAGGAGAGGGGCTGGGCGGGGGGTCCTCAGCCCCTGCCAGGAGGACACACTCTGTTACCTCCCTCTGTCTCCTCCTTCTCGCTGCTGCCATCGTAGAAATAGACGTGCTGGGTTGTCACCTCCAGGCGACCGGGGACGACGGCCACTGTGGTGATGAGCTCGCAGTCCTCGGAGACCACCAGCTTCTCCCGCTGGCTCTGCTCCTTGGGCTCAGCCCTGGGGGGCGCAGAGGGGTGAGGAGACCCCGGTGACACCCCCCAGCCGGTGCCATGGCAGGGGATGGGGACACTCACTGGTTGTCCAGCACGGGGAGGTCCTCCTCGGCCAGCTGGTCATCCTCCAGCTCGCTCACCTTGGCCTCCTTGGCCATGGCGAGCGGGAGGGACTCGGCGGGGCTTTGGAGGTGGTCAGCCCCTGAAATGAGGACGGGTCAGCAGGTCCCCTTGGTTCCCCCAGAGCTGGGGGACAAGTCCTGTGAAGGGTCCCCAAATTCAACGTTGTCTGGGACAGCTCCCAGTTCACCCCAGGCATGGAGAGACCCCGGGGTGCCCCAGTGCCACCAGCCTCACCCAGGTTGTCCCGCAGGGCGCTGGCCTCCAAGTGTTGGTCAAAGTTCAGGTTGGGCACCAGCTTCAGCCTCATCCTGGAGTAGGTCTCGGCACTCGACAGCTTCCAGCGAACCTCCGGGGGGTTCCTGGGGGCACAGGGGGGTGAGGCACCCTGGGGACCCCCTTAGCTGTGCCAGCCCACCCCAGGGACGGCGGCGGGGGCTCACCGGTCGGCCCAGGCGGAGCGGGGCGAGGTAAGGAGGCGGCACAGGGACCTCCACTGCTTCAACACTGTGCTCTGGTGGTTGTTGGCCTGCTTGAGGACGTTGGCGTGCCGGGCGTTTTCCGCCTTGGAGCGCTTTGCCACCGGCTCCAGCACCAGCTCCTGCCAGGGGAGCACGAGAGTGAAGAGACAGCAGGGCTGGGGCTTGGGGACATCGCCAAGGCAAGGGCAGTGTTCATGGGTGATGTCCCCAAGGCAAGGAGAATGTCCACAGGATGACGTGCTTGGGGGGAGGAGCATGTCCCCAGGCTGAGGAGCACATCTCCTGGATGAGGAGCACACCCCCAGGGTGACATTCCAAGGGTGAGGAGCATGTCCCCAGGATGAGGAGGACATGCCCTGGAAGACATCCTTGGGGTGAGGAGCATGTCCCCAGAATTAGGAGCATGTCCCCAGGATGAGGAGCACACCCCCAGGGTGACATCCCAAGGATGAGGAGCATGTCCCCAGGGTGAGGAGCACATGCCCTGGATGACATCCTTGGGGTGAGGAGCATGTCCCCAGGGTGAGGAGCACGTCCCCAGGGTGACATCCCAAGGGTGAGGAGCACGTCCCCAGGGTGACATCCCAAGGGTGAGGAGCACGTCCCGGGGGTGACGTCTCTGGGATGAGGAGCAAGCAGTACCTGGAACATCCTCCGGCTGGCCGCCTTCTCCTGCTCCCGACGCTGGGAGCTGCTCATCATGGCATCGTAACAGGCATTCCAGAAGTTGGACATGAGGTCATGGCTCCTGGCAAAGGTGTCCATCTCGAACTGGGCCATGGTGGGCTGCACCTGAGAAAACCAGGGCGAGAGCAGAGGTGTTCACACCCCCCCTATCCACCATCCCGGTATTCCCACAACAACCATCCCGGTGCACAGCCAGGACACCCACGTGCTTCTCGATGAAGCCCCTCCACTCTAGGGTGGTGCAGAAGACCTGGAAGTCCTCGTAGAAGGTGGGGCTGCCGTTGGTGGGGGGCAGGGAGGGCAGGAACTGCTGCAGCTGCAGGGTCTCGTAGCACTGATCCATGAGCGTGCGCACGATGGGAACCAGCCAGGAGAACGTCTCCGACTTGGCCTCCAGTGAGCGCCGCAGCGCCGTCTCCAGCTTGCCCAGGAGGTAACAAGCCTCGTCCTTTTTGGGAGCTGAGGATGTCTGCAGGAGGCTGTGGAGCTTCACATAGGCCAGACAGTGCAGCTGGGGGGACACGGGACATGGGATGGAGCCATCTCAAGGGCTGGGATCCCACCATGAGCCCAGTGCGGGGCACACAGGACATGGGATGAGAATCCCACCATGATCCCAGCTGGGGGCACACGGGACATGGGATGGGATCCCACCATGATCCCAGCTGGGGGCACACGGGACATGGGATGGGATCCCACCATGATCCCAGCTGGGGGCACACGGGACATGGGATGGGGCAACCAGCCTTTCCCCGAGGGTTGGGGTCCCACCATGTTCCCAGCTGGGGGGGACATGGGATGGGCCATCANAGTGCAGCTGGGGGGACACGGGACATGGGATGGAGCCATCTCAAGGGCTGGGATCCCACCATGATCCCAGCTGGGGGCACACGGGACATGGGATGGGGCAACCAGCCTTTCCCCGAGGGTAGGGGTCCCACTATGTTCCCAGCTGGGGGGGACATGGGACATGGGATGGGCCATCCCAAGTGCTGGGATCCCACCATGAGCCCAGTTGGGGGCACATGGGATGGGGCCATTCCAAGGGTTGGGATCTCACCACGAGCCCAGCTAGGGGGGCATAGACATGGGATGGAGCCATCCCAAGGTCTGGGATCCCACCATGATCTCAGCCGGGGGAACACAGGACATGGGATGAGGCCATTCCAAGGGCTGGGATCCCACCACAATCCCATGGCCATGGGGTGGGGGTGGGGTGACCCACCTGGGGGTCCTGCAGCAGGGTGTAGCCCACGAGGACACGCAGACCCGTCTGGGCCATCTCCTTGAGGTCGGAGGTGCCGTTGGCCAGGTGGTACCAGACGCCCAGTTTGTCCAGCAGACTGTTCACCCCCTCGTAGATCTGGGGGGACAGGGTGAGAGCCCCCTGGGCACCAATCCCCCCCCTCTCTAGCCGCCACCACCTCCAATCCCACCACCCAGAACCCCTCGGCTTTGGGTTTGGGTTGCGGGTGGGGTTTAGGGTTAGGGTAGAACCCAACTCACAACCCTCATGACAAGTCTGGGTTTAGGCTTGAGGTTGGGGCTGAGGGAATGGGTTTATAATAAGTGTGAAGGGTTAGGGGGAAGGATTAGGACTGGGATTAGGGCTGGGGTACAGGATTGGGGTTAGGGTTGAGGTTTAAGGCAAGGAAGGAGGGGTAAGGTTTAGGATTAGAGTTTAGGAGGTACAGTTGTTACAGGTTAGGAGCTAAGGTTAGGATTTAGGTTCATAGTAACAGTGAAGCGTTAGGGTTAAAGTCTGGGTTAAGGTTTGGTCTTTGTGACAAGGATGTAGAGTTAAGGTTTAGGATTTACAGTCGATTCACAGTTCAGGATTAAGGCCGAGGTTATTTCCTAGAGGTCAGCATTAGGCTTTGATTTACTGTTTAGGATCAGGGCTGAGGTTATTTCCTAAAGTCAGGGCTCAGGTTTCACTTACAGTTTAGGATAAAGGCCAAGGTAAATTTTCTAGGATTAGGTTCAAGCAGTTCAAGGCCGAGTTTAGGGTCAGGGTTAACACCAGGGACCAGCAGTCAGCAGGAGGATGAGTTAGGCTCAGAGTTAGCGTTATGGCCAAAGTTATTTCCTAAGGTTAGGATCAGGCTCTGTAGGTAAGGCCGGGTTTAGGCTCAGGTCCAACAACATTAGCAGCAAGGTCCAGAGCTCAGGTCTGGCACCAGGAGCTCCTGCTCTCTCCCACCTTCTCGCTCCACAGGGCCTGGTTGTTGTGTCCTTCGGAGAAGAGGAAGTCCTGGAGCAGCCGGAGCAGTTTCAGGGCGTTGTGGGTGAGGCCGGGCAGTGCCACTGGCCCCGACTCCTTGAGGTCCGTCAGCGCCGACTCCAGCATCATCTCCAGGAGGCTGCGGGAGAGCGGCCGCTCCGTAGGGATCCTTCCCTTGGGATCCCGCCGGGCCGGGCCGGACTCACCTGCGTTTGATGTCGTCGGGGGCCCTGACGAGCTCGCAGGCCGAGCCCAGCTTGGTGAGCACGGAGAAGACCTGCCCCCGCTCCCGCCAGGCCGCGTCGTCCCAGCCCTCCACCCCGCGCCACGTCACCGAGAAGATGATGTTGGTCAGGAGGTTGCACAGCTCCTCCTCGGGCGTTTGCTGCCAATGGAATCACAGAACCCCAGGATAGGCAGAGATGGAAGGACCCACAAGGATCATGGAGTCCAACCCTTGGCCCTGCACAGAACCATTCCCAAAAAGTCACCCCGTGTANTGCTGTTCCTGATGCCCCCAGGACATGGATGTCCCTCGTGGCTCATGTCCCACTGGCCATCGACCAGCACCCCCAGGGCCCTTTCCTGGCTCTGCTCCCCAGCCTCTCATTCCCAGTCTGTCCATAGACTGAGAGGTTGGTGGCCAGAGGCCCCGGGGTGGCCGCTCTGAGGTTTGGGGGCTCACCTGGGGGTTGCTGGTGTTGGAAACATTGTCACTGGGCAGCATGTCCTGGTAGCTGCTCTCATCCAGGACGTTGGAGAGGCTGGAGCTCTTGCGCGCCCGCATTCCCGGGAAGGGTTTGAAGCTCTCCAGGGGCGAGGGGGTGCCGGGAACGCTGGCGGGGGTCTGGGCACCGCTCTCGGCCGTGGCCATGGAGCTGGTGCTGGCCAGGTCGAGCCCCAGGTCGAAGGGCGAGGTGGAGAAGGGCGAGAGCGGGTGGTAGACGCCATCGAAGGGGGGACCGTCGCCGGGGTTGGAGGACGAGCGACTGGCCCGGTCGGAGGAGTCGAAAGACTTGAAGTTGTAGGAGTGGAAGGACTTGGTGTGGCCGCTCGGGGAGATGGAGTGGTCAGAGAAGCCCTCGGAGAGCTCCTGGTCCGAGGCGTCGTATCCCGGCGGCAGGAAGACATCCAGCTCCTGGAGCTCGGCTGGCGGCGGGCTGGCGCCAGAGGGGTCGGAGAGGCGGAGGAGCTCCTGGCTGGTGCTCAGGCTGTGCTGGCGGTACTCGTAGGACTCCTTGACGTAGAGCTTGGTGAGCGTGTCCTGCCACCCGGCCAGCCTGGCCAGCTGCTTCACCAGGTCCTGCTGCGCGTAGATCAGGTGGAAGAGCTGCAGGAGGAGGGGAAGGAAGGAAGGAGACCTGACGCTGCTGCCCCAGCTCCTCACGGGTTGGGCCATCCAAGGAGCATCGATCCTGAGCTCTCCAGATCCTCCATCACCACACTGAGGTGCTGGGGTGGCACCACTCCCACGCTGGCACGTCCATGTGGGATGTGCACGGCTGGGTGCCCAGGGAGCTCAGCCCTGGGGTGACAGCCCTGTCACCTCACCTTGCGGCATATGTCGAGCCGGATGGCCAGCTCAGCCCGGTGGGACAGGTACACCACGGCCACCAGGTCCTTGTAGTTGGGAGGGTCTGTGGGCAAAGACAAACGGGACAGTGGTGGGACGTCCCTAGAAGCCATCGAAGTCCAGCTGAGCCTCGTGGGAAGCCACCAGTGATGATCCCATGGCATGTTTTTGGGATGGGTGGCCTGGTTTCTTTGGGGACACGGTACCTGCCCCCAGGACCTGCTCCAAGAGGCAGCGGAAGAGCAGCATGGAGCTGGGGACATCACTGAGGTAGGAGATGAGCCCGTGGTACCCGATGTCCTTCAGCTTCAGGCGGCTCTTGCTGCGCTCGGGGACCTTCTCGTACTTCAGCATCTTGTAGAGGATCTGGAGAGACAGCGAGAGGTGTCACCTCACTGGGGACGGCACGAGGCTGGCGCTGGGGACCCGCCTTACCTTGAAGACCCTCTCCCTCACTTCATCCGAGAACTTCTTCTGCACCAGCAGCGAGAAGAGAACCTCCACCTGGCCTGGCTCGAAGAGGAATGTGAAGAGCTGCTCCTGGGCAGGTGAGCCCTTCAGCAGGCTGTGGATCACCTCCAGCGCCCCACAGACCTGCAGGACACGGGGCTGGTTGTCCACTGCCCTCCAAGTGCCACACCAGGACCTCAGTGACGTCTCCTCACCTGCTGCCGAGTGCCAGACCCCTCCAGGGCTCCCAGAGGAGTTTGGGGACGTACCTGCTGCTCATCCTGGGCCCCAGCCAGGTAGTTCAGCAAGCTCTGCATCTCCTCCCCCGAGAAGCTCCGGCAGAAGAAATCCTTCACCAGGCTGAAGAGGGACGTCTGCACTGTCCTGATGTCGTCAGTGGCCACAGTCTTCTCGTTGGAGGCGCTGATGGACAGACACACACGGGGAACATGCACAGCTCCGCGTCACCTGTCACCAGCATCACCCCGAATGCCACCACAAAGCCTGAGGAGCTCCTGGGCAGCCCCCCGTGGACATCCAGGGATCTTCTGACCCATGGAAATGCCCATCCCATGCTTCTGGGTCTCTGCAGGGTGTCACCCTCAGCGTCATGGATGTGCAGGGACATGTTGGGTCACCCAAGAAAAGGGCATCAACTCATGGCAGGAGCCACCCTGCCCTTGGTGGCTGCTGGGAATGGATTTGGGAGCCGGGCACAAGGCTGGGAATGGAGCGTGGCCAAGGGGAGTGGAAGATCCTGCACCCAAAATGTTCCCACAGCACAAGGAGAGACATTACCCCAAGGAAATGGTGTCTACCCCAAACTGGAGCTCCAAGGGATGAAGTCCAGCCCGACCCCCACCATGTCAACATTCCAGGATCCCAGCTCCATGCTGCAGCTCACCTGTAGTACGTCCGGATGGAGTCAAGGACATACTGCACTCCGTACTTCTTACGGATGCGCTGCTTGTGGTCCTTGACCACGTTGGCCAGGTACTGGATGTGACCTGCAGGGAGAAGGTGTGAGGAGCCCGGAGGTTGGCTGGGACAGAGGACATCCCTAAATCCCCCAGACTCCCACCTAAGCGCACGGCGAAGTCGCTGTTGCTCCAGATTCGGAAGTCGAAGAGGAGGTGCTGGTAGAGGAGGTGCAGCAGGAGCCCACTGCCCTCGGAGGCCACCTGCTCCATGAGCACCTGTGAGGCCACCAACGTGCTCATGTCCAGCAGAGCTCCAGAGACCTGCCACGGGAGACAGGGGGACGCTTGTAGTCCTGGCATTCCTTTGGGGGGATGGGATGGAGCTTTTGGGAGCGTCCCCCACCTTGTGCAGCAGTGCCCCGATGATGGCCGGCCCGTGGCACTGCACCAGGCTCTCCTGGTTCACCGGGTGGTTCTGGATGAAGTTCTTCACCAGCAGCAGGAAGGCGGCCACGCTGTTCTTCTCCAGCCTGTTCTCTGCAAGGCACGGAGCTGTGAGCCCTGGGCCCACCCAGAAACCTTGGAGATCCCAAACCTTCCACCCTGTTCTCTGCAAGGCACGGAGCTGTGAGCCCTGGGCCCACCCGAAAACCTTGGAGATCCCAAACCTTCCACCCTGTTCTCTGCAAAGCATGGAGCTGTGAGCCCTGGGCCCACCCAGAAACCTTGGAGATCCCAAACCTTCCACCCTGTTCTCCTGCTTCCCTCACATTTATGGAGGTGGAAACCTCTGTTGCTCTGAGTTTGGGAATAAGCACATTCCACCCACGCCAGAGGCTCCTGGGTGAACCCAGCCCTGCTCTGACACATCAAGGACTCCACGTGAAGGCACCCTGGAGGTGGCTGGAGCCACCCTCACCCTCCCAGGACTGCCTGTTCATGACTAATTGGGTCATAAGGATGTTAAAAGAGTGGTTTCTCCACTATCCCAGAACTCCTGGTGCCTCAGGCAAGGTCTCTCCTGCCCGTGGCAGACACCAGGAACAGCTTCATGGCTCTGTGGTTACCTCCAACCACCCGACTCCTGCTCCATGTCCCCGGAACTCCTCACCTGAGGACTTTCCCAGTGGGATGAGCAGGCCCTGGGCGCTCCTGGAGGACGTCAGCTCCGGCCCCACCAGGTCGTTGGTCTCCTGCTCGTCCTCGGGCTCCTCCTTCTTGGACACCACTTGCTCGAGCAGGGGCAGGAGCACACCCATCCCACCCACGCAGTTGACCACGTCCTGAGGGAGGGAGGGAGGGAGGGGACAGGCTTTGCTGGACGCTGGAGGAGGAGTCCCCAAAAGTCACCTGTTCCCCTGTACCACCCATGGTGCACACCCTGGATGGGGCAGAGAGGCTCTTAGGGGACCCAAGGGTCACACAGGTCCTTGGTGGACCCAACACCATGTGCAGAGTCTCTGCAGGGTCCAGGGGAGCTGCCAATCCCCTGGAACTGTACCCCAGGAGGGGCCCACCTGCCTCCACGCCATGGGGTGGACGTGCCACCCTGTGCCCACCGTACCTTGACGTCCCAGTTGACCACCTTGTGCCCCGTCAGCCTCCCGTCCAAGCCGTGGCTGGGAGAGAGGTCCAGGCAGATGTTGTTCCTGCAGGCCTAGGAGAGAGCGCCACGGGAGCATCCTCATGCTCCTGGAGACGTTCCTCCTTGGGGAGGGTCTTCCAGCTCTGTCCCCCTCTCTGGGGGTGGGGTGGCTCTCCTCACCTGGGGGGTGTAGTACAGCAGGAGTTTGCTGCTGAGCTCCGCCAGGTCACCTTCCAGCGTGAACGGTGACGTGACATTCGGTCCTGGGGGAAGAGGACCGGGGTGAGCTGGGACGTGGTGGAGGAAGGAGACCTCGATTGCCACCAGCACCTCTGTGGATATCCCCCCACATCCCACCCCGAGGTACCTGCACAGAACAGAGCCTTGACCTGGGCTTGCTGCAGAGCCTCGCAGAAGATGGCCACGGAGCCCAGGTGACCCTCCAGGGAGGTGGGGCTGCCCCACTCCATGTCCTGGCTCCCGGCCGCTGTGGTGGCCACCACCCCTTCCGTAGGCAGCTGGGTGGGGGTCCAGGTGTGGGGACCAAGGCTGGCAGGGACAGACTGGGAGCGTCCCAGGACGGGACGCGGGGGGAAGACCAGTTCAGGGCCATGGGATGCCGGGGGGTGGCCGGTGGTGGCGGTGGCAGCGGTGGTGGTGGTGGTGCGGTGACCCGCGGAGCCGATGCAGCAGGAGGAGAAGGACTGGAAGGCAGAAGGGGTCGTGCTCAAACCCCCATTGAGCCATGAGGAGGGGCCTGGCTGGGTAACTGGGGGGGTTCCCTCACCTCGTGGAGGGAGGGGAAGCGGAGCTGCGCCGTCTTCCGCAGGTGTCCGTCGGCGTAGACGCTGACGACGTTCTGGCCGAAGGGCCGGCGGCCGGCGACGTGGACGATGTCCACACAGTGCTGGGGGCACAGCGAGGGCCGTCACGGCGTCCCACTGCCCTCGCTGTCCCCCCCCGGGATGGGCACAGGGACGGGCACGGCGCTCACCCAGGCCGAGTCGTTGAAGGCAAACTCCGGCAGCGCCACGGTCATGTAGTCCTTCTTGGTGCACACGGCTACCACCAGGACGCCACCGGCGGTGAAGAACGCCTCGAAGCCCGTCCCGCCGGCCGTGAAGAAGCTGGAGGAGCAGAACCACGGTGGGGATGGCGGTGCTGCCCCTCTTCATCCTCACCTGGCCCCCTCCCGGCCCCTCCACCCATCGCCACCTGTAGAGCTGCCTCCTCTTGGGCCTCGCCGGCGGCTCCGGCTCCTCCTCGCTCAGGCACAACCAGGCGTGGAAGGCGAAGGCCCCTCCGGGCCACTTCTGGATGGCGGGCACCATGATCCCGGCCATGCCGGGGCTCAGGTCGAAGCTCTGCAGCGCCCGGGGGGGCCCCTCTGCCCTCGCCATCCCGGAGAGTGCCCGGATGACAGGAGCCACGTAGGGATGCGGCCCCCGGCCCCGCTCGCGTCGCAGCAGCCGCAGCAGCTGCCGCAGCTCCCCGGGCCGGATGGACAGGCTGCCCAAGGCCTGCAGCAGCTCCAGCAGGTTTTGGGAGCAGGCGGCGGGCAGCGCCGGCTCGGCACCCAGGGCAGCCAGCAGGGAGCCCACCATGCCCGCCTTGACGCAGGTGAGGCGGCTGGGCAGGGAGGCCTCGCAGAGCCGCCGCAGCCACCCCGACAGGAAAACCTGGAGATCGCGGCATTCCAGCGCCGGCAGCCAGCCCAGCAGGATGAGCAGGGGCTGCTCGTTGCGGATGGGACGCACCGGAAAGGAGCTGTGGTCGCCCTCCACTGCCTGCAAAGACACGAGAGGTGGTGGGTGCAGCTCCCGCCCCCGTGGTCACCCTGGGCTGGCAGCAGAGACATTGTGCTCAAGTATTTTGAAGAGCCCTCACGCATCCAGAATTTTGGAGATTTCCCTGTATCCAGAATTTGGAGACCCCATACATCGAGGGTCTTGGGGATCTTCATGGATTCAGGATCTTGGAGACCCTCATGCATCAAGTATATTGAGGACCTTCATGCGGCGGCACTTTAGGAGACCATGTGAGTGAAAAATGTTGGAGATTCCAATGCATCGAGAATCTTAGATCCCTCCACTGATTCCTCCACTGATAGGAAACTGGATTCCCTAAAAATCCAGCATCTTGGAGGCTTGGAGGCCTCCACGTATCAAGGACCCTGGAGACCCTCATGCATCAAGCATCTTGAAGCTCCCCTTGCATTCTGTGTCTTGGAGACCCTTGTACATCCTCCTGGAATTGAGGACCTTGGAAACCTCCATGGATCAAGGGTCTTGGAGACCTTCCCATGTCCAGCACTACCACAATAAGTCCCACATCCCAAGGGGCTCAAAACTCCCCAAGGCCGAGCACGACTCCAAGCCAAAGGTGGCCCCAGGACCCCTCAGGACGAAGCTGAGATCCACCATGACCCCGACGGAAACGGGGATTACTGGGAATGCTCACCATGTCGAGGAGCTCCTGCAGCAGGCGCTGGGTGGGCTGTCCTTGGCTCCTCAACACCTCGTAGAGGTGGGCGTAGCCGATGCGCTCCTTGAACACCTCCTGCAAGCACACGGATACTTGGGATCCCAATCCCAGGGCTGTGCCACCTCGGGAGGTGACAATACCCAAACCCATCTGGTTTTTGGGGTCTCCTCTGCTTGGCTGCCCACCTTGGCTGATGGCGAGTTGCTCATGATGGCCGTGAGCACCCTGATGGCGTGGACCGCGATGGCGTCGGAGCTGCTGTCGGAGACCTGTGGAAAGGTGGGAATGGCGGGTGTGTGGAGCTGTGGGATGGAGGGGACACAGCCCACCACACCCGGTGGGTGGGTTATGGGGTGGCCCCACCCTGTACCTGCTGGAGTTCATCCCTGCTCTGCACGGGGACCTCATCCCGGGATTCACCTGCCGCCCGCGAGCTGCCGAGGTAGAGCTGTGGGACACGGGGTGGGAGTGGGACACAGGGAAGGGGGTTCTGGAGAGTTCCCACCCCATGGAAGCTGCTGCAGCGCAGCCCCACCCTGTCCCAGGATCGTGGAGAGCCAGGAAAGGTGAGGACAGAGATGAGGGATGGAGATGTCACCAAGTGGGGACATACCACCCTGCCCCAGGATCACTTATTGCCTGGAAAGGTGAGGATGAAGATGAGGGTGTCACCAAGTAGGGACATGCCACCCTGTCCCAGGATCATTTAGAGCCTGGAAAGGTGAGGATGGAGATGGGGATGAGGATGTCACCAGTGGGGGACATGCCACCCTGCCCCAGGATTACTTATGGCCAGGAAGAGTGATGATGGCGATCAGGATGTCACCAAGGCGGGACATGGCACTGAGTCCCACGATTGTTTCAAGCCAGGGAGGGTGAGGGTGGAGATGATGGTGCCCAAACCTGGTGTCATCAAGGACATGCCACCCTTTTCCAGGACGGTTTAGAGCCAGGAAGGGTGAGGATGCAGACAGGAGAAGAATGTCACCAAGGGGGGACATGCCACCCATTTCCCAGGACCATTTAGATCCCAGCAGGGTGGGTTGGGGTGAAGATGTCACCAAGGACATGCCACCCCTCCCCAGGATTGTTTAGAGTCAGGAAGGGTGGGTTGGGATGAAGACGAAAGTGTCACCAAGGTGGGGGGATATGTCACCCTTTCCCAGGACAGTTTAGATCCCGGCAGGGTGGGTTGGGATGAAGGTATCACCAAGGACATGCCACCCCTCCTCAGGATGGTTTAGCTGCCAGTAGAGTGGGTTGGGATGAAGATGTCACCAAGGACATGCCACCCCACCGCAGGACAGTTTGGGGACAATCCCGGGGTCCGTCCCGTACCGTGCTGTTCTGGAGCAGGCGGATGATGTGCTCGAAGCAGTTGTTGCTCAGGAACACGGCCTGGAGCACCGGCCTGTCCTCACAGCTCAGCATGGCCGGGATGGCGCCTACGGAGACACGGATCAGCGCCACCACCGCCACGTCCCCTGTCCCACCCCGTCCCAAAGCACCTACCCAGCATCAGCACCCTCAGGGTCACCAGCCCCGCCGCCGCCTCCGGAGCCACCGAGGCCACGGGGACGTGGGAATTCAACACCCTGAAATATCCGTCGAGGAGCAGCCGCAGGGACACGGGGCCTGCGCCGGGGCTGGAGCCGTGCAGGACGTGCACCACGGTCACCACGGAGCGTAGGGTGACATCCAGCATTCCGGGGGCCGGGAACGGGGGGACGCCGCTGCCACCGCGCTGGAGAACCCCCAGGAGAACATCCACGGCCCCCGGGGTGATGGCCTGGAGAGCGTTGGGCTGTTGGGATAACAGGAGAGACAGGATTGAGGGATTGGGGGATTGGGGGATGGAGGGATGGAGGGATTGGGGGATTGACGGATTG
>WEKX01016739.1:23340-74408 GCA_013390025.1 Pitta sordida | reverse complement strand
CCGAGCCGAGCCGAGCCGAGCCGAGCCTCCTCGGAACCCCCCGCCCCCAGGGACTCTGCTTCTGTATCACCCCTCCACCCCTGTCGAGACGCGGGATGGGTTCGGGGACAGAGCGGGGATTGTGTCCCCCTCCGTCCCCCTCTGTGTGACGCCAGGCTGCCCAGAGAAGCTGTGGCTGTCTCACCCCTGGAAGTGTCCAGGGCCGGGTTGGACGGGGCTTGGAACGACCTTGGATACTGGAAGGTGTCCCGGCCCATGGGCTGGATGATCTTTAGGGTCCCTTCCACTCCCGTTCTGGGATGATATCAAGCCCATTGCCTGTGTAGCTCTTAAGGAGCAGTTCATACTGAGTTGGGCTCCAACTCAGCTGTGGGATAAGCTGGAGAGTTGTCTGAGATGTCCAAGATGCTGGATGAGCTCGGAACAAGACTGGCAACTGCCTACAGAGAGCCTGGAACGTGGCTCTGTCCCGTGCCCAGCCTGAGGCTGCTCCCAAGAAGCTCTTGCCGGGGCTGCCTGGCAGGTGGGTGCCCTGAAACCCCCTTCTTGTCCCCAGGGATGGCTGAGGAGCTCAGTGACCTGCTGAGGGAGTTTGAGGAGGTGATGGAGGACCTCAACCGGGGCCCCCCGTGTCAGTACCAGCAGCACCTGGAGGAGCTGAAGAGGAAAGTGGGACACAGCGTGTACGACAGTGGCATTGACGAGCTGGAGAGTGAGTCTGGGGCTGGGGAATGAGGAGCACTGGGGGAAGCTGGTGTCTGTGGGGCTGGGAGCTCTAGGGTTCCTTCCATAGAAAACCACGGAGCTTCCTGCTGGTGCTGCCTGACTCACCCCTGGTGGGCTGGATGAGCAACACGGGGGGATGACTGCTGGGTCCTAGCCCAGGACCTGCTGACATCTGCCAGGGCTCCTTCTGCTGGGCTGGCTGCTGCAGATCTGTGGGTGGCTTGGGATGACTGGGAGCTCAGAGTGACCCAATCCCCTGTAATTACCCTGAGAGCCCTCGTGACTGTCTCCAGACAACTTCTGGTGCTCTTTGGCCTGGGAAAGATGCTCAGTTCCCTCTCTCCAAGCATTCCTGGTAGCAGGGGAAGAGCAGGTTGGGCTGTCCAAGGTTGGACCTGCCACCCTGTGCCACATGCACAGTCGGTCCCTGCTCCTGCCAAGTGCTCATCAGGCCAGGGACTGATGCTTTGTGTCTGCAGGCGCCAGCACGTCCCTGGGAAGCAGCCTCAACTCCAGTGAGGAACACCTTAACACCCCAGCTGACACTTACCCCGCCAAAGGTGAGCCTGACTCTCTCCAAAGGGGTTTAGCAATTCTTCCTTCCATGTGCTCAGCTTGGTTTGGTGACAACAGGCTGTTTGGGGGGTTGTCAGTGATGTGTCAGTGATGTCTTACAGGGTTAGGATATGGGAATGAGCCCTGGTGTTCTGGTGGGATCCTGTAACAGCCATAAATTGGACGGGTGTGTTCCCAGTCAGGGCTGGACTGGCTGAGAGAAAGAGCCACAGCTGGGGCAGCTGTGGTTAGGAACAAGGAGTAGGGGTCTTTCACTTCTCAGGTAAGAGGGAGAATGGGAAGAGTTGACTGTGTTTCTCCCCACTAGCTAAGCTTGGAGACACGCAGGAGCTGGAGGAGTTCATCGCAGACCTGGACAAAGCCTTGGAGGGTACGTGCCCAGCTCTGATCCCTACACTTCCCGTGTGCTGGGGCTGCTCCACTCCCCCTGCTCAGCACCCCTCCTGCCTGGGGGTCCCTCTGCAAGGGCTTTGGAGCCTGGGTTTGGCTGCAGTGGTGGAACTCTCCTCTCTTTTCTTTTGGCGAGGGGTGTCATAGATGTCACCTCTCTCTTTCAGTTGGGGCAGAAGGTCCATGCCTTGAGTGCCTTCCTTGAGGTGCTGGTAGCTGGGGAGGGGATTGAGGACATGAAGGCTGGGTTAGCCCGGGCAATGAAGCCCAACAGGACAGCTGAGAGAGCTATTGATACTTTAGGGAAGATGCAGAGGTGCCTGTGGCTCTCTGAGTGCAGCCTCCTTCCAGCTGCTGCCTGGAGGCTGGTCTTTGCTTGGGGCAGGAGACCAACAGGAGGAGAAGAGGGGGTTTCCCCTGTGGTGTGTCCCAGCTCTGTGTAAGTGTCACATCTGGAGGGAGGAGGGTGGATCTGTGAGGTGGCAGAGAGGGGAATCCCAGTCTGTGTGTTGTGTTCTCCTCTTCCATGTGTTTCTGTCCTGTACAGGGCCAGCAGGTGTCCCAGGGGCAGGGGGTTGGATGGGGGTTGGATGCTGTACTGGGCATCTCTGGCAGCTGTGCCCAGCAGCTCTGTGGTCTGCTGAGACTGACTGCTCCCCAATACTTTGTGCTGGTGAAACTGAGGCAGAGGCCACACTTCCTCTCACAGGGGCCCCTGCATGGCAGGCTGGAGAGAACTAGACTAATAAATGAAAAAAGGTATTTCTCCATACACAGCTTGTGGAAGGCACAGTTCTGGTATCCGTTCCCTTCCCTGAGTGTCCAAAATGAGGTGGCGGGGTGTAAATGTTCCTCTGCAGGCCCCAACCATGCTGAGGGAGTGCGACAGAGCTGTCCCCTACGTCACAGATTTCTGCTCTAATCCTGCAGCTGGTGATGCTGGGGGGTCCAGTGCACACTCCCAGCCATCCTCTCACTGTCTTCTTTCCCCTCTGTTTCCTCGTGCAGAGATGTGAGGTGTGGTTTGGAGTTTAGGGAGGAGGATCCCCAGCAGCTGAGCCCTCCTGATGCCTCCCTGATGCACCTTCTGCTTCTGCACCCACCGCTGCCATGGGGACAGCTCGCCGGGGTTGGGGACAGGGACCAGCAGTGGGGACGGATCCAGCCATGGGACAGTGATGGCAAGACCCTTCCAGCACCAGGAGAGGAGAGCCATGGGTGGGCACCGGGCCCTGCCCTGAGTGACTCCTGGGACCAAGGGGACTGAGGGGTTTGAAGGAGCCTGTGCTGCTGCTGAAGCCCTTGAAGACCCCCTGTGTGATTTTGGGGAAGGTCATCAGTGTGTCCTCAGTGTTCCCTCCAGGCTGGGAAAGCCTGTTGCCCCCGTGACATCTGTCACAGGTGGTGACAGCCATTGCTGGCCTTTTGCTTTGCACAGGGAGCCCCAAGTCGGGCCTGTCCCTGCCCCCCAAGTGCCTCTGCCTCGGCTGCTGCTGTAAATACTGTAAAAAGGACCTTTTTGCTCTGTACAGAGGGGATGTGTTTCTATAAACAGGATTTTAAGACTCTGCTTGTCTGTGTCCATCCTTTTCCTGTTGTTGGTGGGGAGCAGGAATGCCTGGGCCATGCCCTGGCTCTGGGGCTGCCAGCTGCTGGGAGTGGCATTGAAAAAAAAGGAGCAGAGATGTCAGAGAAGCAAATTCAGCCGCATGTGCCTGCCTGAACAAGGGTGTTGGATTGGGAATCCCTGGTCATCTGTTTTGTTTGGCTCTTGGACAGTGTGGGGTGGGAGAGGGAGCAAACTCCATCCTTCTCCTCTTCCATCTGCTCTGGGAGATGAGCCCCTGTCTGCTCCTCTTGCTGGGGTGGGTGATGCTGCTCTGGGGGTCCTGATTCCAACCAGACGTGCTCTCGTGCCACTTCCTCCTGATATTGCCACTAGAACAGCCCTAGGAACAAGTGCTCCAGGATGTGGGTTTGCAACCCTCTGTGGAGCTGATCTTGGAGTGAGATTTGACTGCTGAATGGGGTGATGGGTTCTCCCCTGGGTTTCCCCTCCCGTATTTCCCCTGTGGAGCTTCCCCTCCCCAGGAGCCGCCCTGTGAGCACTGGGATGACCAAGAAGGAATGTGAGGTTCTGCTCATCCCTGGGCTGGCAGCCTCGCCCTCCCTCCCTTCCCTGTGGTCTCTGTGTGGAGCCTGGTCACATGTGGCTCTGCTGCTACTGTCTGAGCAGGAAACGCAGTTTCAGTTTCTCTCCTTATCCCTGGTTCGTGGGTGCTGAGCAGGAGAATGTTGGCCATCGCCTCTGCCAGCCCTGGGACTTGGAGCTGCTGCAGGAACCTGCTGAGCCCACCCTAATCCAAGCCCTGGGAAGGAGGGCAGTGAGGGCTTCAGGGCAGCCAGAGCCCCGGGCAGGGCAGGGCAGGACAGGCATGGGGACATTTTCTGCTGTCACTGTCCCCATGCTGTATGATATCACTGCTGAGCTCCCTTCCAGAAGGTAGGAGTGAGAGTGTGTGACAAGGTGGTGGTGATATTGAGACACTTGACCTGCCCGTGACATTCAGAGACCTGCCCGTGATGCTCTGTGGGGACACACAGCGCCCATCATGGGGGACAGGGTGGGAACTGTCCCCACCGTGCTGATGGCAGCAACCCCCGTGTCACCGGGGACGTTTTTCCCCTCTGAGTCACTCCACACAGCATTTCACCCCTGTTGTCTCGCTCTGACTCCGGGGTTTATTCCGCCCACAGTCCAGTTCTGTCCATGGGCATCACCGGCTTTTCCCCAGCCTGTGTGGGAAGCGATTTTTAACCCACCACTACAAGTGTGGCCCCCACAGGGTCACGGAGGTGCTCGGGCTGCCGCTGTCCCCAAGTGCCACTCACTCCCTCTCCCTCCATGGTGGTGGCAAAGGTTGCCAAGCAGCTACAGAAATAAATATTTTCCAGCCCCAAATGTGCTGGGGCTGATACATCCCCGCAGCTACAGCACAGCTCCGGGGGGTTGTTTGTTGTGGAGGTTGCCAGGAGTGGGTTGGGGTGTCACCCCGGGCTGCTCCAACTCCTCAGAATAAGGATGGGTGTGTGAGAGCTGCCCACACCCCAGGGCTGGGCCATCTCCTCCTGCCCCCAGTGACAGCTGTCAGCATCGGGGCTGGGGAAGGGGGACACACTGGGGTGGCACTGGGCACCCCATAGTGCTATGTATGAGGTGACAGGGGAACTAATGCCAGCGTGTCCTGCCCATTCTGTGCCGACAGCAGCTCAACCTAAACCTCCTTGATGGGCTTCTCAGGGCAGGGGTAGAGTCCCCACCCCTAGAAATGGTCACAAAACCATGTGGTTGTGGCACTCGGGGAGAGGGTTTAGTGGTGGCTTTGGCAGTACTGAGGGAACGGTTGGATTCTGACCCTGGAGGGCTTTTCCCACCAGAGCAATCCCGTGACTACATGGCTGAAGCAGATCCCTTTGGGGACTCCTCTGCTGGGACAGCGGGTGGATCTTTTTCTTTCCTGAGGACCCTAGGAAGGGCTTGGGGACACACCTGGGTGGTGGGGGGGCACTGAGGTGGGGGTTGTGGCATCCACTGACCGCTGAAGGGACAGTTGTCCACGGGCTGTTGTGCAGAAGGGGAGGACCCCTGACCCCCCACTCACACTCCTGGTGGGGCTGAGGCTGAGCAGGGTGGGGGGTCAGGGGGTCTGGGGGGTCAGAGCGTCCAGTGGCTCCGCTGTGCACGTGTCACAGGGGTGCTGCAAAAACAATCAACAGGAACACGCACGTCCTGCGGCACAGCAGTTCCTCCCCAGGGCCACACTTCTCACGGCAGCTTGAGGAGGGGGGGGAGCTGGAGCAGGGCCAAGGAGCACTGGGAGCAGCTGGAATGGGCTGGATGGGCTGTGGGGCTCTGCAAAGAACCCTGAGAGGGACCTGATGGGTTCCAGAGGGTACCCATCCTCTGGAGGCACCGGGAGCTGAGGGTGCCAGAGCTGTGCGGGGATTTTGGAGCCCCCCACCATCAGCTGCGAGCTGCTGGTCCGGGCTCTGGGGGTGGAGGCAGCCCCCAGTCCCACAAGGAGAAGAATCCCAGTCGTGGCCAGGCTGGAGCAGGGATGTGTTTCTGCACCAGGGCACCAGTGAGGCTGTCGCCGCTCCCCCTTGCCACCCCCCAAGGGCTCCTGTGTTTTCTTAGAAGCGAGAGCAGCGTGAGCAGGACCCGGAGCGGTGGAAAGTGGGTAACCCGAGCCGAGGCAGCTGCGCAGGCCTCCTGCCTGCAGTTGTCCCCACAAAAACCACCTTTTCCGGAGCCCACGTGGGTATTTGCCGGCGGAGCAGGCGCCGAGTCCCACACGCTCTCTCACGGTCCTCGGTGAGCCCCCTTCCCCAGGCTGGGGTGTGCAGCTCCAGCTTGGAGCAGATCTGGTGTCATCCCGGGGACCAGGATGGATGTGCTGGGACATGGAGGTGACAGCTTTAGCAGAGGTGGCCTGGCTGGAGCCAGTCCCCCCCTCCCTGGCTGCAGGGCCAGACACCTCCTTGGTGAATGGACCTCCTGTGAGCAGCTGTTTGCCTGTGTCTCCCTGCTTTCCTCCAGTATCCTTACGAAGAAGGAAGGGATGGATGGATGGATGGATGGATGGATGGATGGATGGATGGAGGTATCCCTCACAGCAGGACTTCTGCCCTGGGGGCTGTTGGAGCTGGACATGACACCTCACCCTCCCCAGGCTTGATATTTGGTGATGAAGGTGTTGCCAGCTGGAGGGATCTTTTCAGACTCTGAAGGGGTGAAAAGAGTCACGCAAGTTTCCCTAAAAGAAGTTGCCACTCTGCACTTCGGAGAGCAACCTCAGCATTCTGAGGAAGGGAAGTCCCTGGCTGATCAGATAGTCTGGTTGTGGTGATGTAAGAAGCTGTAACTATTTTGGGAAACTGTCTAACATGAGGAATGACACTGGTTTTCTCTCCTGCAAAGCCCCCTCACATGTTCTTATGGAATTGTACAAAAGATTGCATTAAAAGGGACCTTAAAGCTCATCCCATTCCATCCCCTGCTAATAAGCAGGGACACCTTCCACTATCCCAGGCTGCTTCAAGCCCCATCCAACCTGGCCTTGGACACTTCCAGGGATGGGGCAGCCACAGCTTCTCTGGGAAACCTGTGCCAGGGCCTCACCACTCTCACAGGGAAGAATTTCTTCCCAATATCCATCTCTCCTGCCCTCTGTCAGTGGGAAGTCATTCCCTGTGTCCTCTCTCTCCATCCCTTGTCCCCAGTCCCTCTCCAGCTCTCCTGGAGCCCCTTTGGGCTCTGGAAGGGGCTCCAAGGTCTCCCTGGATCCTTCTTTTCTCCAGGTGAACATTCCCAGCTCTCCCAGCCTGGCTCCAGGGCAGAGGGGCTCCAGCCCTTGGAGCGTGGAGGGATCTTTCCACATTTACTGGAAAGGGAACATCTGGGGGTTTGGGGGTTTCCCAGGAGGCTGGTGCCTGCAGCCCAGGGCTGGCAGGGCCCTAATACAGTCCTCGGGCTGTCCTCATGTGAACCCCAAGTACCCAGGGGATGGGAGAGATCCCTGGTGGGGGTCAGCGGGGAGCAGGTGGTTCCCCACTCCCACGGATGCCATGGATGGGATGGGACAACCTCCTCTGGATCCCCGCTGATGTTCAGGTGCCTGCAACCAGAGGTTTCTTTCTCTGGCCAGCACTCAGCCTCTGACTTCATCCCCCAGGTATCCAAAGAGACAATGCCGATGGTGGTGGCCAGCACGGCATCCTGTCCCTTCCCCCTCCCCCCCCAACACTTCCCGGGATTGTTCTGCTCCACTGGCCAAGGGCTGGATGCCAGTGTCCCCTGGGAGCAAGGAAGGGGACAAGCCTCACGTGCCTCCTGGCTGCTGGAGTTTCATTCAGCGCTGGAGCAGAGGATGAAGTGGGGAAAGGTCATTGGCTTCCTCATGCCACCATTCCCCCTTAGGAACTGCCCCCCTGCCCGGGGCTGTGGAGCAGGAGCCCCATTCCCACCCCAACCAAAATTCTCGGTGGACATCACCAAGGCTGACCCAGGTCAGGGTGAACTCCAGGGAGAGCAGCGGATCACGGCTGAACCATGTGCTCCCTGCTGGCTTAGCTGGCATTAACCTCACAATTAAACTAATTAATCTAATACCAGGAGAGTCCAGTCCTGGGCCACCATTCCCTGGCTCAATGTCTCCATTCAAGCAAGAGCCCCTCCTCAACTTAATCCCCCCATTTCTGCTGCTGGAGACCGGCAGTCTGTTCTGGCAGTGATCTTCGGACCTGGAATATCTGCTTTGCCCCTTGTAATTCCTCGTGGTTTGGGAGCAGGATGCCCAACCACATGCTCCTTCCTCGTGTGTCCCACAGGACTCTGTGTCCTGCCCATCCAGCTGCTGTAGGGAATGTTTAGAATGTGAAGTTCAGCTCTTTTCCCACCTTGCTGTAACATTTGCTTTTTTGAGGGGATGTGTTCATAGAATCCCAGAAGGGTTTGGGTGGGGAGGGACCTTAAGGTTCATCCAGTTCCACCCCCTGCCATGGGCAGGGACACCTTCCATTATCCCAGGTGGATCCAACCCTCTCCAGCCTGGCCTTGGACACTTTCAGGGATCCAGGGGCAGCCACAGCTTCTCTGGGCACCCTGTGCCAGGGCCTCCCCGCCTTCCCAGGGAGGAATTCCATCCCAATATTTCTATTCTTTCCCTCTGTCTGTTTGAAACTGTTATGCTTTGCTCTCTGCTGGCTCCAGCAGCATTCCAGCTGTGCAGACAAGGTGGGGGGACACTGGATGCTCCCAGCTGCCCCCTCCCAGCCACGTGCTTCCAGTTCTGCTATTTCAGGGCTTCCTGTTTCCCTGAACTAAGTGGCTTCCCAGCAGGCTGGGACGAGCCTGGGGCTGTTCCTGCTTTGGTGGAGCAGGGCTGGGTTCCACATCAGCCAGGGGCATTCGGTTCTTCCTTCTGGTGATGCTCCTGAGCGTGGCAAACAATGAGCAGGAAATTGGGGATGGGGTCTGTGTTCCTCCTCCTTGGAGCAGCCCAGTCCTGGCTGGGGGAGCTGGGGGGGCTCAGCCTGGGGAAAAAGAGGCTCAGGAGGGACTTTCTCACTCCCCACCATTCCCTGGGTGTTGCCAGGTGGGGATTGGCCACTTTTCCAAGAACAAGAGGAAACAGCCTCGGGTTGTGCTGGGGGAGTTTTAGGTTGGATATTGGCAAGATTTCTCCATGGCACAGCTGCCCAGGGTTTCTCTGTGTTTATCTCCTATGATATGGACCATAATATGCTCGAAAGGCATTTGATGGGCTATTTCACAGGTGTAACCTCCCCTCTGCTGTGGCTTTTCCTTGGCTCCCATTCCCATCCCAGTTGTGGTCCCGCCTTGGGGGGCAGCCCCAGGACCCCCAGTCCAGCTCCCCTGTTCCCAAAATCAGGCTCACAGGCCACATTCCTCTCGAAAAATTAAATACAAAGCTAAATATGGAATATGAAACATAAGAAATAAAATGAAAAATTAATAGAGAACATAATAAATCTGGAGAGCCGAATGAAATACGTACACATTAAAACTGAAAAATCCGAAGAATTGCAAAACAAAACGGAAAAGTATATAAAAAGAAAAGGAACAAAAATTTTAAAAAATCAAATAAAAAATAACCCCGAAATAAAAAATATTAAAGAAAATTAATAACGGGACATAAAATAAGATTTTAAAAGGAGCAAACCGGTGTCAACGGCGCCCCCTACGGGCCGAGCGCCGCTACTGCAGGACAAGGGGGCCGCACATGCGCAGAACACACGTGGGGCAAGCTGGCATCCGGCGCATGCGCAGAGCCCAGAGGGACGGCGGGGGTCACGTGTCAAGTCCTGGCGAGCTGCCCGGAGTGGGGCTCTGCGAGGGGCGTTAATGTCGCCAGATACATAAAGGCCGCCCTTGGGACAGCCCCTGGCCCTGCCCCCGCCTCCGCTCCGCCTCCCGGGCCGCAGGAGGCAGGGTAGAAAGGCCACCGTGCCCAGCGAGTGACCGGGGCGGCCCATCAGAGGCGCCGGGGTTTCTATCGTGGTGGGAAGGGCCAAATGGCGGATTTGGCTCCGAGAATGGAACGAGGACGCAGATTCCTCCCNAGAGCCGAATGAAATACGTACACATTAAAACTGAAAAATCCGAAGAATTGCAAAACAAAACGGAAAAGTATATAAAAAGAAAAGGAAAAAAAATTAAAAAATCAAATAAAAAATAACCCCGAAATAAAAAATATTAAAGAAAATTAATAACGGGACATAAAATAAGATTTTAAAAGGAGCAAACCGGTGTCAACGGCGCCCCCTACGGGCCGAGCGCCGCTACTGCAGGACAAGGGGGCCGCACATGCGCAGAACACACGTGGGGCAAGCTGGCATCCGGCGCATGCGCAGAGCCCAGAGGGACGGCGGGGGTCACGTGTCAAGTCCTGGCGAGCTGCCCGGAGTGGGTCTGTGCGAGGGGCGTTAATGTCGCCAGATACATAAAGGCCGCCCTTGGGAGAGCCCCTGCCCCCGCCTCCGCCCCGCCTCCCGGGCCGCAGGAGGCAGGGTAGAAAGGCCACCGTGCCCAGCGAGTGACCGGGGCGGCCCATCAGAGGCGCCGGGGTTTCTATCGTGGTGGGAAGGGCCAAATGGCGGATTTGGCTCCGAGAATGGAACGAGGACGCAGATTCCTCCCAGGCCAAAGGAGCCAGGACAGAAAGGGCTGCGGGTGGAAGGTCGTGCCTCTCGGAGCGCAGGGCTGTAATTGCGGCCCCGAGGCCCAGGCCTGGGCACGGTCCGAGGTCTCTCGCAGCCCCACGGCGCCGGGGCAGACGGGTTCGGCTCCCGTGTGGTGCAGCCCCTGCCCCTTTAAGAGCGCGGTGCCCACACCAAAGATGGCGCCGGTGCTTCAGTGACGCGCAGCGCGGGTACCGTTGTGTCACGTGGTCAGGCCGCCCCGCCCTTTCCGCCCGCCCCGCCCCCGCCCCAGGAGCGGCGGCGCCGGGCCCGGCACGGGACAGGGACAGGGGACAGGGGACAGGGACAGGGGACAGGGACAGGGGACAGGGACGGACGGCGGGACACGGGCCGGGCCGGAGGGAGCCCGGGGGAACGCTGCGGCCCCTCCCCGGTGGGTCCCGGGTGCTGCGCGAGCGTTGGCGCGAGGGCGCGTTGGCGGTTCTGGATCCCGGCAGGGACGGGGCTGGGTTTGGGTGGGAGGTTGGGATGGAATTCCAGCCTGGGAAGGTGCGGAGCCCCTGGCACAGGTTGGGCAGAGAAGCTGTGGCTGCCCCATCCCCGGCAGTGCCCAAGGCCAGGTTGGAGCAGGGTGGGATATGGAAGGTGTCCCTGNTGGAATATGAAACATAAGAAATAAAATGAAAAATTAATAGAGAACACATAATAAATCTGGAGAGCCGAATGAAATACGTACACATTAAAACTGAAAAATCCGAAGAATTGCAAAACAAAACGGAAAAGTATATAAAAAGAAAAGGAACAAAATTTAAAAAATCAAATAAAAAATAACCCCGAAATAAAAAATATTAAAGAAAATTAATAACGGGACATAAAATAAGATTTTAAAAGGAGCAAACCGGTGTCAACGGCGCCCCCTACGGGCCGAGCGCCGCTACTGCAGGACAAGGGGGCCGCACATGCGCAGAACACACGTGGGGCAAGCTGGCATCCGGCGCATGCGCAGAGCCCAGAGGGACGGCGGGGGTCACGTGTCAAGTCCTGGCGAGCTGCCCGGAGTGGGGCTCTGCGAGGGGCGTTAATGTCGCCAGATACATAAAGGCCGCCCTTGGGACAGCCCCTGGCCCTGCCCCCGCCTCCGCTCCGCCTCCCGGGCCGCAGGAGGCAGGGTAGAAAGGCCACCGTGCCCAGCGAGTGACCGGGGCGGCCCATCAGAGGCGCCGGGGTTTCTATCGTGGTGGGAAGGGCCGTCGTTCGCCCCCGGAGCGCAGCGGCCAAATGGCGGATTTGGCTCCGAGAATGGAACGAGGACGCAGATTCCTCCCAGGCCAAAGGAGCCAGGACAGAAAGGGCTGCGGGTGGAAGGTCGTGCCTCTCGGAGCGCAGGGCTGTAATTGCGGCCCCGAGGCCCAGGCCTGGGCACGGTCCGAGGTCTCTGGCAGCCCCAGGGCGCCGGGGCAGACGGGTTCGGCTCCCGTGTGGTGCGGCCCCTGCCCCTTTAAGAGCGCGGTGCCCACACCAAAGATGGCGCCGGTGCTTCAGTGACGCGCAGTGCGGGTACCGTTGTGTCACGTGGTCAGGCCGCCCCGCCNCTGGATGAGTTTTAAGGCCCCTTCCAAGAAAAGCCCTTCCATAATTCCATGTCTGAAGTGTTGGCAGCCCCCTGCCCCCGCAGAGCTCCGGTGTCCCCGCTGTGCTCCTTTACCTGAGTCCCCCTTTTCTCTTCCAGCAGCTCCAGAGGCGCCGCGGTGGAGCAGGAGCAGCTGAGCCCTGGGACAAGGTACCGGTGCTGCTTGTTGGACGGGAAAATGACCCTCTGGAACGGGCACCGGGCTGTCCGTGGGGAGCACGGGGCTGGGGGTGGAGAAGGAGAGCAGGCAGTGTGTGGGGATGGGGTTCCCTCTGCTCTGTCCCTGCTGCAGAGCCCGGGGTCACAGCTGGTGTCACTTTGGGGCTGCTCAGGGAAAACACCTGTCCAAAGGAGCCTCCAGGAACAGAGTGGGCAAAAAATAGCGCAGCTGGAATTTGGGAGTCCTGTGCCAGAGTGAGCGTTCCCAGCCTCTGGCTCTGTGAGCTTTGCTTGTCCGAGCTCCAGGAGTTGGACTCGGTGCTCCCTGTGGGTCCCTTCCAGCTCAGAATATTCTGTGAATCTCTAAAGCCCCCCTTAATCCCGGGGCTCGTTCCCCACGTTTTTGCAGCCCGGATAGAATGTATGGTTTGTCTTTTCCCGTGTGAACAGAGCAGGTGTTTGTGGAAGGCACAGCTTGGGTTGTTGCAGGTGTTGGTGGTTCTGTTCTGGGCTCAGGGGCAGGACTGGGAGCCTCCCGGGAGGATGCAGGGGCAAACACTGCTGCTCCTCTGGCTCCCTTTGTTCCCAGAAGGACTGGCAGACAGCACTGCTTTTGTTTTTAAACACTGCATGAATGGTGGTTGTGTAGAATAGAGAATTGTTTTTAATTCTTGGAGGTGCAGCAGCCAAATCATCTTCTGCTCCCCACCCTCTGCACGGGGCAGGGAATGGTCTCTGGTGTGTGACCTCACACTTGGCCTGCACCAAAATACCTTCTGGACTTGGGTTTGGTTTGCCTGGGGTTTTGTGGTGGTTCACTGGCAGTCGTTCTGCAGGAGCTGGAGTGGTTTGGGAGCAGCTCCCGACTGAAAAAGGATTGTTTGATGGGGCTGTGCTGTACCTGCACCTTTGCCCCTCCTTACTCTGCACACCCTGGGAAGGGCAGCAAATCTCCTTTGTCTCCAGGTGGGCTCAGAGCTCACCATCTTCAGGTGCCAGAACACTCAGAAGGTGGAGAAAATCCCTGTGGGTCCTGACATTCCAAAGCTCGTTCCTCTGCTGTGTTTGTAAGATGTTCTTGGGGAGTTGTGCCCCACAAAGGGGCCTTTCCTTTCCCCTGTCCCTCTCTGTACAGCTGTGCTGCTGCTTCCTGGTGCTCCTGGCAGCTCTTCTGCCTTCCAGGACAGGGTAACACTGCAGGGCAGGATCTGAATTCCATCTAAACGTGTTCCTTCAGTCCTTCTCCAGCATTATTTGTCGGGTCTCATTTGGCCTGGGTTGTTTTCTTATTTAAAAAAAGAGCCCCAAGAAGCCGCAGAGCTGGTAACGAGTAAGAAATGGGTCTGTCACACGGATATTTCAGGCAATGCCTGCCAGGGATACAGGATTCCTTTGATTCCAGCTGCCTTGGCAGGGCAAAAGCTGGTTGTGCAATGGCCTCAGTGCCACCTGCAATTAGAGCTGCTGGGGATAACGAGCTGCTCAGCACAAACAACTGGTTTAATGGGAGGGATGGTGAGATGAGCTCTTGGATTGGCAGCTGTTGGCAGGTGATCTGGGGAGGTGTTCAGCAAAGGGGCTGCAAAAATTGGGTGCCAGGGGGTGGTGGCAGGTGCCTGGAAGCATCTCCTGAGCCCCGGGGCTCGTGCTACTGCCCCTGGGCGTGGTGTGGGGGATTTGCAGGGCAGGGAGATGAACGCAAATTCTCTTTTCTCACCTGGTATTAGTGGCACACCTTCTGGAGGTTGAGGTGCTGCCTGCAGCCCCTTGGCTCTCCAGGCTCACCTGCTTCTGTTCCTTTGCCTTGTGTCTGCCTTCATCCCCCCCTCCTTCCCCACATCCCATATTATTTCTTTCCTTCTGCCACAGTCTCTCATTTTCTCCTTCCATCCTTGTTGTGGAAGGTGGAACCAGCTGTGTGTCCAGCTGTCACCAGTGAAGGAAGGCAAACCTGTCCCACAAAATTCCTCACCTGGAGCATGTCCAAGTAGGGGTGGAGTACATCCAGGTAGCATTCCAAGTCATGGGGGTGTTCTGGGAGTCTCACAGGGGGGCTGGAGCCCCAGGCTGCACAGCCAGGGGAGGGCTGGCACTGGCTGACCTCGCCATCACCTGGGCACAGACTCATCCAGCAGGTTTGTCCAGGAGTTTGGATTCAGGGCCGAGTGCCCGAGCTCGGAGTCAACAGTGTGGGTCTGAGTAGACCTGTGAATCTTGCATCCTGCCTTTAATTATTCCCTCGGGATAACTCCTCACTCCTGACTGTGCAGCACAGCACAACACGTGCTATTCCTGAGGGACTCTGAGCCCTGGCTTTAGTGACCATGGAATGGTTTGGCTTGGAAGGGACCTTAAAGCTCATTCCATCCCACCCCTGCCACTCTCCCAGGCTGCTCCAACCTGGCCTTGGACACTCCCAGGGACGGGGCAGCCACAGCTTCTCTGGGCACCCTGTGCCAAGGTCTCACCACCCTCCCAGTCAGGAATTCCTTCCCAATATCCCATCTAACCCTGCCCTCTCTCAATGTGGAGTCATTATTCCTTGCTCTCCTTGCTGGTTTATGTGGAAGAAGGGGTGCCGCAGGTGTTGCTGGAGTTCAGGGGACACTTTGGGAGCATCCAGGGACGTTTTGGAGTGGGAGATTTCCATCATGTCCTTGTTTTTCTTAATAGTCCTTTTGCCTCTTTGTGGCTTTTTCTCCAGAGCATTTGGACACTGAAATGACCCAGTTTCTGTTGTTGCTGGGTGGAAGGTGAGGTTGGAATGTGTTGTCCTGCTTTGGAACCCTCTGTGGAAATTCAATGAGTCCCGGGAGCAGTTTCAGTGCTGGGAGTCCCCCTGTGGTGTGTGCCAGCCTGTTCTGCCTCAGTGCCTCGGGATTTGGAGCCACTGGGCTGTCATCCAGTGCTTCCCAAAGGCTGGCTTTATTCCTCCCTCCTTCAGGAACTTCTCTGTGTCTTTCAAACCATCTGCAAGGAAAGAGAATGTGGAGTTGGGGTGGAGGGGGGTGAAATCCATTGGTTTGACAGGAATGAGCAGAATCATCTCCATGTCATGTGCTGAGCTGCTGGGGTGGATTTCATGGAGAGGGATGGGTTGGGAAGGTGCCTGGTGTGCTCAGCCCTTGCTGTGTGCCCACTGTAATTCCCACTGCAGTTGGCAGCAGCTCCAGGTCATTCCTGTTTTCCCCAGGAGCCCAGAAATCCTGGCCCAGGCTCCTGCCATAACCCTTCTTCTCACCACAGGGAGATTTTCCCAGGCTGTTCTCTCCCAGGATTTTGTGCAGATTGGGAGCTTTGTGTTCAATTTGTGCCTGAAAATCCCCTGTTAAATGTGCTGTAGCCCATATTTCAGTCTGTGGGGTGTTTTCCATCCTCTGGAGCAGGAGGCAGAGCTGTGTCTCCCCAGAACGAGCCTTAACCCGATGCCACGAGGTGCTGAGAAGAGTCTCCTAAAAACAACACCAAACCGAAGGTGTTCTGTTGGAAGAGATGCAGTGCTGGGTGTTCACAAAGCATGGAGTGGCAGGTTTCCAGCTGAGATTTGATGCAGATGTGACACTAAACTGGACTGTGAAATGTAATTAGAAATATGTGTTGAAATCTTGCTATTGTAGTTGTGATAGCCCTTAAAACATAAAGAGGGAAAGGGGGAAATGAGGTGGTGTTTGAGGTGAAATGATGTTTTATTAGTGGTTATGTGGTTTCTGGTTTTGTCTGACAGATTTGGGCATCAGCTTTCTCTGTTACATCTGTAACAGCACCTCCTCCTTCTTTTTGAATTCCAGGGAAATAACTAAGTGTATCCTGAATGGGATGAGTGTAAGGCATGTCATCCAAAGGTGTGGATCCTCTGTGTTGGTCTTGCCCAGGTTGTGGTGTGGGGACAGTGTGTGACTGCCAGGAGGGGCATTTATAACCTCAGAAGTGGAAATGAGTTTACAGAATGCTACAAAACGAAGTTACAAACCAGTAACTTATTCGGGAAGGAGAAAGTCGTATTAGTCAGAAAGTCAGAGAAGCTGTGGCTGCCCCATCCCTGGAAGTGTCCAAGGCCAGGCTGGAGCAGCCTGGGAGAGTGGAAGGTGTCCCTGCCCATGGAAGGGGAGGGACTGGATGGACTTTAAGGTCCTTTCCAACCCAAACCAGTCGGGGATTCCATGGGGTTGGACCATCCAAGGCTGATGTTTTCAGGCTGGAAGCGGTGCAGGGTCAGTTCCTGGTGCTCTGCAATGAAAACCACCCGTGTTTATTCCGCCTGTTTCCCTCTGGGTCATGTGTTAGTCACGTTCTTCCCATGTGCTGGGAGGGCTGGATGGGGGGGGAGGAATTGCTAACCCCAGGATGCCTGGGGACACTCAGGAGTCATCGCCTACCAGCCCCTCAGGTATGTTGGGAAAACAAGGCTCTGGGATGATGCTCCTACACAGTCAGCGTTGTCACCATCCTGCGTTCCCAAAGAGGCTGGGAATGGCAGAGAAGCTCTTGTGTTTCAATATGGAAACTGTTGTAAATAACTGAATGGAGTCTGGAAAATACAGCTTAAAATCCTGTAGCAACTCCCCTCAGCTGATCACAAACGACCTGTAAATTTGGTCCTGGGCATTTTCACGATGGGCTGCTTTTTGCCAATATGTTAAGCTGAAAAGTGGTTGGCAGGAGCTCCCGGGAAGAGGCATCTAAGCTGAGATTGTGGCTTTTCAACTGAGGCTTTAAAAAGAAATGACAGAAGGAAGAAAATGAGTTTTGCTGGGGAAACCAATAGATGGAGCAGATAACTGAGAGAGTAACCAAGGAAAGATGTTCCTGATGGTGAGTTGTGATGTGCTGGTGCTCTCAGCATTTCCTTTGGCTTTTGGAGGGTCGATGCTGATTTTGAACAGGGCTGGAAGTGCCTTTAGTCACATCCTTGCCCTCACTGTGCACCGCCTCAGTCTGTACCTTAGGGAGTGATGGCTGGAGGGTGTGGAAGTGCCTGCCATGATTTTGGGATGGGTGGGATCACTGTTTGCCGCTCCTAGGTGCTCCAGTGTGCTGGGCTGAGGGGCAGAAGCCCTGTGGAGTGATGGGTTATTCCAGGAGAGGTGATAGTGGTGTGGCTGTGAGGACACGGGCTGTGGGGTCTGTGGTACCTGAGCATCCCTTAATGTGCCGTGTCAGGGAAACCCAGAGTGTCACAAGGTTCATGCTCTGCCTTGACCTGCTGACCCATGGCAGCGCCTGTTACCTTGCTGGGAGGGTGTCAGGGATATCATCTCCCAGGCCTGTGTGAATACATGTCACAGAACAACAAAAGAGCCCCAAACAAGCCCTAAAACAATCCAAGTCTTTGTGCTGGGCTCATGTTGGTAGAATTCCCAGTTTCTCACAAGCCTCCTATTGTTGAGGTCTCTGTGGCTGGTCAGCCCTGGACCAAGGCAAGCAGCATTCCCGGGCTGTGTTTGCCTTTGCTGGAGCAGCAGAGTTTTCCTCTGCAGAAGCAGGGCCTGGTTGTAGCCACTTCAGCCAGCACAGGGAACTGGAGCAGGGGATGACATGGAAAAATAACGTTGTCTTGCCTGTGGCAAGTCCTCAGCTTTTCTGTGGGGACACAGGGCTGGCCCCTCTCTGGGGTGTATTGATTTGGCAGCACAACTGTGCTCAGGGTGTCTGGGTTCAACTCTTCCTGCACAGGGTTCCGTGTTTCGAGGGCTAGAATCCAACAATATCCAAACCAACTCAGTTTATGTGTTGGTGGAGTTGGCCCCTCGTGGAGAAATGTGGGGGTTTTAATGGCACATGATCCTCTGCACTGGTGATGGTGCCCAGAGAGTTCGTGGGCTCCTCATCCCGGGGAGTGTCCAAGGCCAGGCTGGAGCAGCCTGGGAGAGTGGAAGGTGGGATGAGATGAGCTCTAAGGTCCCTCCAACCCAACCCATTCCAGGACTCTGTGAAAGCTTGGCTCTGCTGACTGCCAGCCACACACCTGAGTGTTGACATAACAGCTAAACAGCCACATTTGTCTCTCACTGCTTGTTTTCAGTCACAGTTGGCTTATTCTGTGTGTTGTTCTCTTATTTGTGTCCTGTTGGATCTGGTACTTGCTGATCAGGGTTGCCTGAAGCCGTGTGTGTTTGGGCAGGAAGGGGAGCCCTGAGCTGTCAAAGCTCAGTATAGATTTGCTGAACTTTTTTTTATTTTAAAAAAGCCACCACACAGTCTTGTGATCCCTGTTTTTGATTTTCCGGAGGAAACAGCCACTAGGTGGTAAACTGGCTCCTTCCCACGACGGGAGTGACTCTGGGGCTGGCCGGGTGGGGTTGCTGCCCGCCCCTGCTGTTCCTGTCCTGCTGGGATGTCCCTGCGGTGTCAAGCCTCTCCTCCGACAGGGAGAGAAAACTGTGGGAGCTTTTTCCACCCTCTGACTGGGAAAACCTGGAGCCTGTGTGGTGGAAAGGCTGCTCCGAGTGCTGTGGCTCACCAGCCCCTCTTCCCTTCAGCGGTGGCACTGGGGCAGCTGATGTGCTGGGTGACGTGGAAGCATGAAACAAGGAGAAAATCTTGGGATGTCTCTTTATTTTGATGAGAAATCACGACGAGGGCTGAGCATCCCAGCCGACCCGGGGCTGCCAGTGGGATGGCAGTGGGACTGTCCTGTCCTGGCTGCCAGGGCTGTCATCTGAGTCACTTCCAGGCGTCGTTGGGGACCCTGCCGGGTTCTGCTTCGCTGCTTCCCTTTTTCTTGACTGCCATGGGCAGCACCAGGACGGAGTAGAAAGCTGGAGGAGGTGGATGGGAGCAGCAGGAGGAGGTGGATGGCAGCAGCTGGAGGGGGATGGCATCTCGCTGGCGATGGGCACACCAGGAGCCCTGGGGTACGTACCTGTGCTGGGCCTGGCAGTGCCATGGGCTGTGGAGAGGCAGCGGTTGCCCAGTGAGGAATTCTGGTAATTAACAACTAGATAAGCACGAGAATTGTCTTTTTTAGTATTTTCACTTTTGTGCATGTGGCTTAGTCTGGGAAAGCATGGCTCACCCATAGAGGGAACGTTTTTGGTACAAGAAAGTGACTTAAACCCGTGTTTTGGGCAGTGCCGCAGAGCTGGGGGGGAGAAGTGAGTATGGAATTATCCTCCCGTGTACTCTTTGTGCTGCCAGGTGTTCTCTGGGTGGAAGGTGCTGTGTTTGCTGCCTTGGTTTTGGTGTTTAAAGCTGGCAATGAGGACAAACTCGGGTGGCTTTGAGGGGAGCAGGAGGTGCCGTTGCTCTGGTTTCTGCTTCTCCAGCAGTGGCTCCAGCTGTCTGTGCAGGCTGGGCAGGAATTGATGCTTTTTGTGCAAAGCCATCCCTGACTCCTGGGCTGGGAGCTGGACCCGCTGTGCTCCCTGGAAGCAGCTCACCAGAGGGGCACCACAGCACTTTAATAATGTTTAATTATGTTTATTATTAGCTGGTGAATACTAACTTTGGCCTCCTGGCTTTCTCCTGCCCTCAGCTCTTCATGCCACACTGTGCTCTCAGGGAGCTCATGTACCTTCCTGAGCACCTGGCTCCCGTCATCTCCCTCTTTCCTGGGATGTTCTGCATCAGATTAATGAGAAATCAGGGCTTAAAAGTGAAGGAACATGGTGTTCACAGTGAAGAGCCCGATGCGTCACTCTGTGCAGTGCCAAGGCTGGGTTTTGTGTGCTGTCGTGGCTTTTTCTGTGCAATAGGAAGTGTTTTCTGCAGAGTGTGTAATTCAGCCTGTTGGGAAGTGCTGGCTGGCGTTGTCCCTTCCTGAATAAAACTCAGCCACCTTATTTGGTTCCTATTTGGTTCCTCTCTAATTCTCTGGAAGAATGTCGGTGTTTGCAAGAGCAAAGTGCACACGGCTGGTGTGAGCCCAGGTGGGCAAGAAAACCAGTGGCAACTTGGGCTGGATCAGGAGTGGTGTGGGCAGCAGGACCAAGGCAGGGGATGTCCCCCTCTGTGGTGGGCACTGAGGAGGCCCCACCTGGAATCGTGGGGCAGCTCTGAGCCCCTCATGACAAGGGGACATTCAGGTGCTGGAGCGTGTCCAGGGAAGGCAACGGAGCTGGGAAGAGACTGGAGCAGCTGAGGGAGCTGGGGGGGCTCAGCTGGAGAAAAGGAGGCTCAGGGGGCACCTGGAATTCTCTCGAACTCCCTGACAGGAGATGGGATCCATGGGGGAATTGGGCTTTGCTACCAGGGAACAGGGACAGGATGAGAGGGAACAGCCTCGAGCTGTGCCACGAAAGGATCAAGTTGCACATCAGGAGGAATTCCTCCATGGAAAAGGTGGTCAGGTGTTAGAAGGGGCTGTCCAGGGAGGTTTGGAGTCCCCATCCCTGGAGGTCCCCAAGGAAGGACTGAATCTCCCTCAGTGCTCCAGGCTGGGGGACAAGGTGGGGATTTGGCACAGCTTGGAGTTGGTGATCATGAAGGTTTTTTCCAACCTAAGTGATTTTGTGAGTCTGCTCATGGAGATGCAAAGATTCCCACTTCCAGGTGGCAAGAGCTATTTTTGAGGCTCAGACATTATTTTCACCCCTCCCCAGTTTAGTTTATTATTATTAATTCAAGAGGCATCACTGCACCCACCCTTCCCATGGGAAGAGCAGCAGAGGCTCTGGGTCTTCAGGGTCAAGTGTCAGTCCAGTTGGCTTAGAAAATTACTTCTCGTGCTCTTAAAACCTCTCCTTTGCTCCCAGGTTTGGAAGCTCTGGCCATGGATCAGAAGGGCTATCGCCGGGAGAGCTTCCAGAGCAGCACCAGTGATGAGGATATGCTGGAAATAGCCGGAGCATCTGTGGACTTATCCATGGCTGATGATGACCCACCACTCGACAGGGAGATGGGAGGTAACACCCGCCAGCTTTCCTGGTTTTCCTCGTGGCTTTTGGTAGGATTTCATGTTAATGGTAGGCTTTTGGTAGGATTTCCTGTGGGGATCCTGCTGGCCTCTGCCCAGTATGGGTCTGGTGTTTCCTGACACCAGGGTGAAGTGTTTGCAGCATTCCAAGGTGGATTGCATCCCTGTCTGTGTGGTTCCTGTGCTATGAAATGTAGCAGATCCTTTCCCACCCTTTTGCTTTCAAGGCTCTCTGGATAGTCCTTTCTGGAGTTTTCTGAAATGGCAGCTGTAGGGAAGAGCTGGCAGTGGCAGGAGGGAGGGGTGTGAGTGCCCTGGGCAGGGATGGCAGTGCAGAACCATTCCTGCGGGGTTGTGATATGAGCACAGATCCTCCTCTCCCTTTTCCCTCCCCATCTCTTCCTCTTTATCTGTAATTTTATGGGTTTTTCTCTTGAGAGAGTCTTGCAGTGTGACCGCACAGAGGATCTGTTGGCTTCCCATTCCAGCCCTCACCTCTCCAGAGGGTCTGTTCCTTTTCCCTGAGTCTGAGCTGTGAAATTAATGGAGGACAGATGAATCTCCATGGCTCTGCTGAGCTTTGGCACTGGACAAGCAAGACCTGCCTGTTTTTATCCTCTGTAAATTATCACAAGTTATTGTAAAAGCAGAAATACTTAATTTGGGGCTTCACATCTTCTCATAAACCTTCTCATCCTCTTCTTCCTTCACCCCTGTTACTCTAAGGGCAGTAACTTCAAAGAAATCCCTCTGGTTTTCTTCCCAGATGTGAGCTCTGCCTCTGGAAGGGAAAACAGGCTTCCCAAAAAACGTCATCTGCCGGGAGCCCAAACTGCCAGCTCCTCTGCAGGGGCTCCTGTGAGTGGGATGTGATCCTTGTCCCTCTGGCTCGGGCTAGAACCTGTGGCTTGAGGTGATGGTGGTGGCAGCACTTCAGGGGTTTGCCCTGATCCCGTGGGCGGTGAATCATGGAGTCACAGAATCATTGAGGTTGGAAAAGCCCTGTGAGACCATCGAGTCCAGCAACTCCTCCAGCCCTGCCCAGGCCACCACTAACCCACATCCCCAAGTGCCACATCTACATGTCTTTGAAATCCCTCCACCGACGGTGATCCCACCGCTGCCCTGGGCAACTGTGGAAGGGCTGGACAACCCTTCCCATGAAGAAATTTTCCCTAATATCAGCTAAACCTCCCCTGACACAACTTGAGCCAAATACCTGAGGAGTGGCTCCCCTGGACGAGGCTCTCCCTGTTTACAGAACGTTCCAGTCCACGGGGGGAGGTGACACAGAAGTAAAAGAGGAAATGTGAAAGGGGAAAGAGCTCATTGCCCAAATACCAGTTTCAGTTCACGCTGTGATTTCCCCCTGCTGACTCGGAGATGTTTGGGTGCCAGGTGTGAAACCTGAAGCTGTGGGGGCACAGGCCTGACTGGAGCTGGGGAGGTGTTTGTGTTCCTGAAACCTCACCATGATTAAGACATTCTCTCCCTCTTATCTCCCCTGGCCTGGACTTCAGCGTTTAATCAGTAAAATGTAACAGATAAGACTTTCCTTGGTTATTATGGGGGGGGTTCCGTGCTGTCGAGATTGGGAGTCAAACTTGGCTTTTAATCAAATCCCCTGGTACTCTTCCAGTTTTCCTTGCCGCCTTGGCACTAAGGTAAAGGTGTTGCACCAGGCACGGAGGGAATCTTAGCAACGCTTCCTCAAAATTGTTGTCCAAGCTGGGCTTTGCATCTTGGCCAAAAGGTCTGTGGGATGGGATGGTCTTTTTAAGGATGTAGAAACATAGAATCACTGAATAGTTCAGGTTGGAAGGGACCTTTACAGGTCATCTGACTTCCCAGAAGTTGTTTTGTCTTACTGGCATCAACTTTGTCACAACTAAGGTGCTCAGAGTTGCACGTGGTGTTCAAGGAGCGTTTGGGCAGCAGTAAATCTCTGCTGCTCCTTAGTTTGGGAGATTAAAAAGAAAGAGCTGTTTCCTGGTTCCTCCCCTCAAGTGTTGAGCAATGACTTGGCCAGTGTTGTCAGCAGACACCTGAAGTCAGATCTGCTGACTGGGAGCACGAGGGTTCACAGTTCTCTTACCTCTCCCCAAACCCTTGTTTTTTGTCACTGAGTCTCTCCTGCTCCCTCATATCCCAACTGTGAGATTCCAAAGCCAGCCCAAGGGATGCTGGTTATCCAGAACATTGCCCTGAGTGTAGGCACCACTTCTCCAGACCTCTTAGAAACACATGGAGTAGTCCAGGACAAGCAGAACTGAACGGGATTCCAGGGTTGCCGTGCACGTGTTTTGAAAACAGAAGGATTTATTCATCTCGTGCCTTCAGCCTGTTGCTTTTCTGTGAGAAACTTTCCCTGTTACTCCCCAACAGCTTAAATTGCTAAAGATCTTCTAAAGAAAATTCTGTCCAAAGTTTCATGGGTACCCAAAAACCAAGCCAGTTGGATGCTACCTTCAGTCCTGTTGGGGGTGTTTTTTGGATGAAATATAAGATTTGAGGCCTGAATTCCTTTAGCAAAACCTGCTGGGACGGCTGCCTTGCCAAGAAATGTCTCCTGGATGAGGGGTTGCTTCTGCCAACCCTGTTATGAGAGTAAGTTGTAATGATGCCTTGGTATTCCTTTCCCAGGCTGTTAAAATGCTAATGGTTTCCCCTGAAAAGGTTAAAGGATGTGGTGGGTGTTTAAGTGAGGTGGCAACGCTGGTTTGTCTCCTGTTTTATTTCAGGAGCTCTTTCCCCACTCAGGCAGTGGGGAGGCAGGAATAAGAGGCTCGGGAGGAATAAGATGTAACGCCTGGGAGTCATGGCAGCCTCTGGATGGGCGTTAAATTGTAGGAGCAAAGGGCTGTGTCCCCCCCTTCTCTTGGAGCAAGACTTAAAAATGTTCTGGTGGTGGAAGGTGTCCTTTTGTAATTGGGATTTTAAGTTTTTTTTTCTCTTTAAGCTGTAAGAGCAAGAATTAAGGCAGGTAATGCCAGGACAAGGGGGAATGGATTTGGAATGAGAGAGAGAAAATTTAGCTTAAATTTAAGAAATTCTTCCCTGGGAGGGTGGGGAGGCCCTGGCACAGGTTGCCCAGAGAAGCTGTGGCTGCCCCATCCCTGGAAGTGTCCAAGGCCAGGTTGGAGCAGCCTGGGATAGTGGAAGGTGTCCCTGCCCAAGGATGGGATGAGCTTTCCATTCCAAACCATTCCGTGGCTCCGTGATCAGTTCACCCTGCCTGATTCCTGGTGCTTAAGGGGAGTTATTCCCCACATGAAACTAAAAATTGAGTTGGAAACCTGGAGCTGGGTGTATCTCCCCTGGCTTTCTTCACCACCCACCCTCCTCAGGCAGAACCCCAGGGCAGTTATCAGTGAGGCCAAAGTCGGAGGGCTACAGTTTCAGCCTCGCAGACAATGTCTGAATGACAAGTTATCAGCAGCAAATTGGAGCCGCAGGAGCTTCATCACCAGCCCCTTTGAGCTCTCGTGTACCCTGAGTGGCGAGATAAAGGTGCTCTTGGGGCCCCGGGGTTGGGAGAAGGCTTTGAAGTATCGACTGCTCGGAGAGGACAAAAGGACAGTCCAGTGGCTGCCTGCTGGAAAGACTGTGAGCAAAGAGCTTTGCTGGGAGCTATTCGGCTAGGAAAATATCAGCTGGGTGGGAGGAGAAAGGGGTTTGTGTGTCGGTACATCAGTCACTGACCCGCCGCTGCCAGCAGACTGTTGGTACGTGTGTGTTTCCCTGTGCCCGCTCCTTGGTGCCGGGCTGCAGGGCAAGTCCCTGGTGTGCCAGGAGCATCCCTGGTGGGAGGAGGGGATGTTCCTCCAGGGACAGGCTGGTGAGGTTGTCAGGGGTTGGTGGATCTTTGGGGTTGGACTGTTGTGGTGAAGGGGAACTGGCGTGTGAGTCGGGGCAATTCCAAGCACAGATCCAGGCTGGTGGAGAAGGGATGGAGAGAAGCCCTGAGGAGAGGGATGTGGGTGGATGAGAAGCTCCACAAGTCTTGGCACTTGGAAAGCCCCTGTGCTCATCCCACAGCTTGGGCAACAGGGGAGAGGGGAATTCTGCCCCTCTGCCCCCTCAGGAGGGCCCCACCTCCAGAGCCGCTGTCCAGCGGAAGGACATGGAGCTGCTGGAGAGAGTCCAGAGGAGCCCATGGAGATGCTCCAAGGGCTGGAGCCCCTCTGCTCTGGAGGCAGTCTGGGAGAGCTGGAGGTGTTCAGCTGGAGAAGAGAAGGTTCCAGGGGGGCTTTAGAGCCCCTTCCAGAGCGTGAAGGTGTTCCAGAAAGAGCTGGAGAGGGATTTTGGAGAAGGGTCTGGAGTGACAGGACAAGGAGGAATGGCTTCAAACTGGCACAGGGTGCCCAGAGAAGCTGTGGCTGCCCCATCCCTGGAAGTGTCCAAGGCCAGGTCGGAGCAGCCTGGGACAGTGGAAGGTGCCTCTGCCCATGGCAGGGGGTGGAATGGGATGGTCCTTAAGGTCCCTTCCACCTCTCCCTGCCTGTGACACCGATCATGTCTGAGTGGGCACTTCACCCTGCCTGTTCCTGGTGCTTTCCAGTGACTTTCCTCCCCCCCCCGAAGCCGTGGGCAGCCCCAGCCCTGCAGCTCCCAGCCTGCAGAACAACAAACGGGTTTTAGCCCTGGGGAATCCATTCTGCCACCTAAAATATCCCGAGTGCTCCGGAGCGGTTCCGTTCTGAGCTCTCGGGATCCCCGATCCCTGCCCAGAGCTCGCTCCCTCTGCCCGCGCCTGCGAGCCTGACCCTCTCCCATGGCTCCAATCCTTCCCAATCCTTGCGGCTCATGTGACGGTGACGACACGCCGGGTGCGGGGTGTGGGAGTGGATCAGAGTCCGGAGGAAGAGGATGCAGCAAGTGCCGCTGTGAGCCCCCGGGAATGTCCCTCCCGGCACACACAGACCCCCGAGGAGCGGCTGAGCCAGGGTGAGGAGACCCTTCCAGGGAGGAGGAGAGCCAAGGGGGATGTGTCCGTGTGTCCCTGCACAGACTGCTGCGGGTGGCTCCGGCGCTGGGATGAGGTGGTGGATCAGACTGGGTGGGCTGTGGGATTCCTGCTGTGTGATGGTCCTTTTACTGCCTGCAAACCCCTGGCTTTTCCCGGGATTTGCTGGAGCACGGCAGCAGAGCTCTGCAGGTGCCGTGTCTGTACAGTTCGTAAACGCCGGGGCTTTGTGGCACAGGGCAGAGTCTGTAACTTCAACAAGCCCTGCCTGGTTTTTCTAAGCCAGAGTCTGAAGTGAAGGATTAATTAACCCATTCTGAGGAGGCGATCAAAGCACTGAGATATCTGTGGTTAAAAATGCGCCGTCACAGGGTCACTTACCGTCTGTGGCACTGAATTCTAATTTAGAGATCTGGGCATTCCAAACAGGGAGACCTGTGTGATCATCTTTGTGTTTTGGAAAGGCATCACTCCTTTATTCCTATCTGGTTATCCTGGGATCCTTGATTTGCAACCTGAGCCGGATCCTGGATTCGCAACCTTGATTCCAGCCGAGGCTGGAAATATGATCTTGATAAATATTTATGGCTGTCAGCCATTTTATTGTTCTGGATTACTCCTGAAAAAAAATACTATGTTTTCTCATATAAAAGTATGTTTTCTCATTATTTTCTGTGAAATGGACAGTTGCAGTAAATGGCTGGAGGCATTAGGATTTAGCTTTGGGAATAAAAACCCTGGTGTGCTGTAGGATGGCAGGCTGGGATGAGGGGGATCCTGGAGAGCAGGATCAGGCTCCAGACTGCACCTGCGTGGTCTGGAGCGTGTGAGTTGGGTCAGGGCATCCTTCCTGCATGTGGGATCACTCTGGCTGTAGTGTGGATGCGATGGGATCACGCTGGCTTTGCCTGGGTGACTGGAGATACTCTCAGGGTGTTGCTGGAGGTCCCGTGACCTGCAGCCCCTCTGGCATTGTAGCTCTGTGCTCGCTTTGTGCCCTCAGGGTCTGGTTTGTGGTGCCCTGTGGCAGCTCTGAGCTGGGAGAGCATTCCCAGGACAGCTCAAAGTCTGGGCAGTTATTCCAGGAGAGTGAGCATGGAATGCCCCTGATCTCATCTTCTTGCAGAAAATGCTTCTCAGAGTGTTCTTTTTGCTTGGTTTAGCTCTCCTTTGTTAAGAGTTTAATTTAGGACAGCTCTATCCATAATCTTTAGGAACGATTATGGTGGGATGGACAGTGAGAGCCTGCTGTCTGCAGCACAGAGATGGGAGTGGGGGAGAGATGGTCATTCCAGTAGGAATAAAAACCACCACGAAGGACGTGGAGACCATGCCCACAGCAGAACTGGGTTGAGACCAGCAGCTCTGGGCTGCAGGTGACTGGGAGGAGGCCTCAGCTCCTGCCCTGTACCAGTTCCCTGCTCCAGGTGACTCCCATTGCCTTGGAGGCCGTGGGCAGGATGAATTCCAGGTACCTCAGCACTCCCCTGGTCATCTCTTGTTATCAGGGTGATTTATTCAGGGAGGTCCATCAGATTGATAGAAGATTACTTGGAATTTCCACTGGGGATCTTTGAACAGGGAAGTCTGTGGAAGCCTTGATGCCAGTTGGTGCATTTCCAAGCTTTTGGCCTCAGAAATGTTAAACCTGGGGATTCCTCAGGGCTCTTGGCAAACCTGCCCCATTTTCTTCCCAGTGCAAGCTGGGGCTCCTGCTCTATGCACTCGCCATTGGGAAGAGCTCTGGAGAGCTCCAGTTCACCTTATTTTTTTTGGTGCCAGATGAAGCGAGGAGCCTTCTTAAGTGGGTTATTTTGTGGTGGTTGTCAGTTCTGTACATGACTCATCTTGTTTTCCTGTGGCTTTTTCCCTGTGAGGAGGCAGCTGTGCCAGTCTGGGAGATGGGCTTGGGAGGACATCAGAGCTCTCTTTTCCCCCACTACTTCAGACGATGGGGCAGAGAGCAGCTGTTGGAATTCCTTATTTTTCCCTTCTCGAGAAACCTTTGCCCTGGTGATTTCTGCAACCTAAATAAGCTGAGTGAAGTATCCACTGTTACCCTTCTGCCTGGGAGTCTTAACCCTCCTCCTCCCCTCCACCCTCCAGTTTTAACTGAATTTTGCTCCTTTGTTTTTCCCTCTGGGTGACAGGAAACACTTAGTGTCTTACAGAACCATGATTTTGGGCCACGCTGAGCATTGTTTTCCATGGGCTGGAGCAGGTTAGGCAGGAGTGATTTGGCCAAGTTATTTTAAGCCAAGGGAGGCTGGAAGCCCCAATGTGGTGTTTGCTCAAGACCCATTTCTGCTTTTCAGGCTCCTTGGGATGTTTTGCTTTCCCTATTTCCCTGCTCCCATCCAGGCCCATCCTGCTCCTCTCCTCACCAGATCCACCTGGGACTTCTTTCAGCTGTCCTGGGGGTCTTGAATATTCCCTTCCTCCTCTCCCCTCTGCTTGCCTCAAATTAATGTTTTGTTTTCTTATAAAAATGGGGGAGGGGAACTAAGAAATGCTCAGTTTTCCCCTTTCCTTCTGCACCAGGCTTTTCCTCATATAATGGAGGAGGGATGAATGGCAAAACCACCATGATGGATTTCCTGGAGGAACCCCTGCCTGGCGTGGGCACCTACGAGGACTTCAACACCATAGACTGGGTGCGAGAGAAATCCAGGGACCGGGACAGGCACAGGGAGGTAAACATTCCTATTTCTCCTCATGGATACTGAGAGCAGGATGATTCACTTCTTAGAGTTCATCTTAGTTCTGATTGCAGGGGTAAGGAGACCCCTGGGATGGAGGGACTACCCTTCGGGTGGGAGCTGAGAGCTTTAGTTTGGGGAAAAGGAGCCCTAAGTCCAACATGTTGCAGTTTATCAGTTACTACTTCTCTTCTGAAGGCTTTTATTCATTTAAAATGTGAGTTTGGGATGCGCAGACCAGTCTGGTTTTCTGCTCTCACAACTGCACTGGCAAATGGCAACAAAAAGCCCCAGGTTAAAACCCCACGGTGCTCATCCAGGCAGAAAGGATTCTTACAGTGTTTATTCCTCATTTAGTGGGTATTAGTTGTGTGCATCAATGTGCCTTTTTCTCTGGGAATAATAGTGGTGAGCTGGAATGTTTCCCTTGGGAGAAGCAGCCAGATACACAGTAGCTGTTCTGTCCCCCTTTGTCCTCCTGCCAGGAGCAGTGAGACTGACAGGCCTCGGCTCATCCAGGGGCATCTTGAGTCCTGCTTCCCAGTGCCACCAGTGCCTCTGTCCCAGCCTGACCATTCCTCTGTGCGGACATTAAAGCTCCCCTGGTGTCCATATCCTTGAGGCCCTGGCACAGGTTTCCCAGAGAAGCTGCGGCTGCTCCATCCCTGGAAGTGCCCAAGGCCAGGTTGGAGCAGCCTGGGATAGTGCCAGGTGTCCCTGCCTGTGGAGGGAGGTGGAACTGGGTGATCTTTCAGGTCCCTTCCCACCCAGCCCATTCTGGGATTCCATGATCCTTGATCCACTCTCCTACTCCTCCCAGCCAGAGCTGCATTTGCTGCACCAGCTGTGGAGCAGCCACTCTCCCCCTCTCAAAGCAGAGTGATGGTGCCACCAAGTAGTTTTTAGAGCATTAACACATCAGTGGATCCGCCCCTCCTGGATCAGAGTCCTCATGGATTTTTGTTTCTTTTTGAAAACCCTTTCCCAGATCACCAACAGAAGCAAGGAGTCCACCTGGGCCCTGCTGCACAGTGTCAGCGACGCCTTCTCTGGCTGGTTATTGATGCTCCTCATTGGCTTGTTGGCAGGTAAGAGCAAAACCTCCAGGGAAAACGAATTCCTGCACTGCAGCATCGGGATCGATTCCTCCACAAGCTCTGGCAGATCCCTGGAGCACGAGGGTTTGTCCCTGGGCTTGTTCTGACACTGAGGATTCTGCTGCTGCCTTTATAATTCATGGAGAATGATTTTTTAATGCTTTGAGGCCCTGTCTGTGCAAAAACAAAACACAGAACTGAAGCTAAGAGCTGTCCTGGATGCTGCTCTGGGTCTGCTGCTGGTGCAGGGCTCTGCAGTAAATGCAAAGTGTTAATTAAAGCAGAGCTGGTCGCAATGCTGGGCTGGAGGAGCGTGTTGTGCTGGTACCTCTGTGCCAAACACTCCTCAGGGGCACTGCAGAGGTTCATGCCAGGGACTGCCAGCAAGAGTTGCTTCTTTGGGGGGATTTTTGCTACTTTACTTGGGTATAAAAAGCAAGGGGTGTTTCTGGGCAGTCATCTTCTGTCAGGGGTCGGCTGGCTGAGACCTTTTAGATGACTTAGAAGCAAACTTTGGCCTCAGGGCAGCTGGAGTAATGCAGATCTTGGATGCAGATCTTCCCGATAGGAAGCAGCTGAGCATCTGTCACAAGGGATGAAGGGAAATCTCCAGTTAATATTTACCCAGGAAAGCTGCTGGCCGGTTTGTCATTAACTGGGGGATTTGGTGAATGTTCATTGCAGCCTCCAGAGTTTGCTCCAGTGGATCAGAGGCCCCTGATCCTGGTCTTTGCTTTGGTGTGGGGGTTTGGGTGAGAGCAGAGCTGTTCCTTAGGGATAATGGGAGCTATTAACAGAAATTGCTGGAAGATTCCTCTTTTAAAATCCAGATTAACTTCTGTGCTGGTTCTACTTGAGTTGTTTCACTTGGCACAGTTGTACCTCCTTCCTTTTTCTTTTTTTAAATTGGGATTGGAAAAGTTTTCTCGAAATTCAAAGTTATTCCTGTCACAGTGTCAGCGTTGTTGGTGTGGCTCCTGGATTCTGGTAACACATTTTGTCTGAGTCCTCCAGCAATGTCCTCACTCTGCTGCTGTACTGTATTTAATAAACAGTTTCTCAGTGTCATTGAGAAGAATTATTTGCTGGGGATGCCGGGTGGGTTTGAACATGGTCAGCCTTTGAAATATCAGCCATTCCTCATTTCCTGACCAGCTCCTTTCAATATGTTGAAGTTACTGAAAATTAAGCAAATCTTCCCCTTCAGCTCTCTACAGAATGAAAATTAATGGTAGGCAGAAATACCAGCACCGCTCTGCGTGGCAGACTGTGACCTTCAGGTCTTTGAGTCTGCACAATGTGATTATTAAATTATTTGTGGGTGTTTTTTTCCCTTTAAACCAGGTTCCTTGGCAGGGCTGATCGACATCTCTGCCCACTGGATGACGGATCTGAAGGAAGGAGTGTGCTTGGCAGGGTTCTGGTTCAACCACGAGCACTGCTGCTGGAAATCCAACACCACCTTCACTGACAGAGACAAGTGTCCCGAGTGGAAGAGCTGGTCCCAGCTCATCCTGGGCCATGGAGAGGTGACTACAGCTGCCTTTGCTGCTGATTCCCCAGTTTCCCAGCCAGGGAGTGATCTGGATGGAGGTGCCAGAAGTCCAAGCTCTGGGTGGTTCAGTGACGGAGCATTCAGTTGTTGGGGTCTGCAGCCCTGTGTTTGGGGCAGTTCTGACCAGTGGAGCAGATGCTTGACTGGGACAACACTGAGCTGAGGTTGGGCTGGATCATCTTAGAGACCTTTTCCAAACCAAACGATCCCATGATTCTACTCCTGTACCTTGTTTCTCTTTAATGAGTGGCTTTGGAGATGGGATTGGTTCATCCCCATAACCCAGCAAATGTTCATCTTTGAAAGCTCGGGTTTAGGGTAGCTCTCTCCATTTTTGCCAGTTACTCTGAGGTGACCTGCTGTGTCTGTGTGCTCACCTCAGTGCACAGGTTTGATGTGTCCTCAGTTAAAATGATCTAATTTGGGCATTTTTCTCTGTGTTTCAGGGGGCACTTGCATATATCCTGAACTATTTAATGTATGTTGTCTGGGCCTTGATGTTCTCCCTCCTTGCTGTGCTGCTTGTCAAGGGGTTTGCTCCATATGCCTGTGGCTCAGGGATCCCAGAGGTGAGTGGGAATGAGAGTGGGTTGTTTTTCAGGTAGGGTGAAGATCCACCATCCAAAACTTCCATGTGCCTGCTATGGAATCATTCCAGCCACTTCAGATGGTGCCTTAATATATGGGTGTTTTTCCAAGCTATTCCTGAAACATGTCTAATCCTGAAGGCTCCATGTAATCCATTTAAAAACTGGAATATTTTGGCATTTACTGCAGGAGTTACTGCTCAGGTGTTTCTCCATCAGAGTTACAGGCCCTGAAGGAGGGACTCAGATGGCTGGTTCTGCCTCTGCGTGGAGGGATATTTTTACCAACTCTTAAGTTTCTTTTGATAGCTTGGGGCTGGGGAGACTTCAAAAGCTGTAGGGAAGGGTAGGATTGGGAACTCCCAGTAAATCAGGAGTTCTGACCAGGGCTTGAATGAAAGCCTGTAGAGCTTTGTGTGCTTGACTTCCAGATCAAAACTATCTTAAGTGGTTTCATCATTAGAGGCTACCTGGGCAAGTGGACGCTGATCATCAAAACCATCACCCTTGTGCTGGCCGTGTCCTCAGGGCTGAGCCTGGGCAAGGAGGGGCCCCTGGTCCACGTCGCCTGCTGCTGTGGGAACATCCTGTGCCACCTCTTCACCAAGTACCGCAAGAACGAAGCGAAGCGCAGGGAGGTACGTGGAGACACCAAACTGGGGGGAGGTTGTGGCTCTGGGGCCTTCCCTCTGAGGGCAAATTGTTCTGTTTGGGCATGTTCTTGGAGTGCCAGCATGTGCCACATGAGCCACTTTAGCTTCTGCTTGGACCAAACCTGGTCCAGGTGGGGTGGTGAGGTTTGGAGGCACCATGGCACCTCCACTTAGGTTACACCCTGCTGAGGCGTGGAGGGAGTGTGAGATGGGTGCTGGGGGATGAAATTACTGCTGTTGTCTTGTACTGAAGCTTTATCTGAGGTAAAATCGGCTGGAACAGAAAAGGAAGTTGGCAGCAATGCCACTTCTGTTCATTTGGGGCCGGGACTGTTAAAACGCTGAAACTAATTGTTTGGAGCCGCTTCTCCTTTGGGAGTTGGCTCACTGCACCTTTTCCCTGCTGTCTCAGATCAGGTCAGGGATAAACATGTACAAATTTAAGAGGAGGCAGACAAAAGGAGGAGGATGGTTGGGAGGGCGGAGGAGCCTGACTGCCTTTGTGTGTCCCTAAGGTGCTGTCAGCAGCCGCCGCCGCTGGCGTGTCGGTGGCCTTTGGTGCACCCATCGGGGGAGTGCTCTTCAGCCTGGAAGAGGTAAGCTTGGCATCTGCTCCTTTCTAGAGGGTTAAAAACACAGCCCACTCCTGCCTGCTGGGCTGTGGGAGGCAGAGCAGCCCCTTCCATTAAAAAATTCCTCCTGATGTCCAACCTGGACCGCCTCTGGTGCAGCTTGAGGCCATCTCCTCTTGTTCACTCTCCTGGCAGTGCTGTCCCAGAGTACCTGGGAACAAACTTCTCTACCTTATCAACCCCCTTTTTTTCCCAATGAGCTTCTAATCCTTGATCCTAGATGCGAAAGGATCACCACTGTTTGCCTCAGGGCTTAGCTCAGAGAGGGGCTGGGATGGATTTGCTCAGGTGAGCACTAGTTGTGGTGGCAGCGATGGCAGGTGCTGCTCTGGGGCACTTTGGACTTTGCAGTCACACAGTTCTCCAGATTCAGCTCCTGGCTGATGTGTAACAGCTTTTATTATCCAAGTGAGCCGCTTCAGGGATCACAGAGGTCAGGGCTCATCCCACTCGTTGCAATCCCTGTTGAACAGAGGCTCCGAACCAAGCCTGGGCTGCTTGGCTGGAGAGAGGAGGGAGTGAGCCAGCACACATAGGTCTTCATCCTGGGCTCTGCTTCCTGCAGTGGGGTAGTGACAGGCGTCCAGGTGACCCAGTCTGCTTTGTTCTTGCCTTTAGGTGAGTTACTACTTCCCTCTCAAGACCCTGTGGCGCTCCTTCTTTGCGGCGCTGGTCGCCGCCTTCACCCTGCGCTCCATCAACCCCTTCGGCAACAGCCGCCTCGTCCTCTTCTACGTGGAGTTCCACATGCCATGGCACCTGCTGGAGCTGGTGCCCTTCATCCTGCTGGGAATATTTGGCGGACTCTGGGGAGCTTTGTTCATTCACTGCAACATCGCCTGGTGCCGGCGGCGCAAGACGACCCGTCTGGGCAAGTACCCGGTGCTGGAGGTGCTCGTGGTCACGGCCATCACGGCCATCCTGGCCTTCCCCAACGAGTTCACCAGGATGAGCACCAGCGAGCTCATTTCGGAGCTCTTCAACGACTGTGGGATTTTGGACTCGTCCAAGCTCTGCGAGTACGTGACTGATTTCAACAGCACCAGGGGGGATGGCCTGCCGGACCGCGCGGCCAGCTCAGGCCTGCAGACCTCCATGTGGCTGCTGGTTCTGGCCCTGCTCATGAAGGTCTTCATCACCATCTTCACCTTTGGCATGAAGGTGAGGGTTGCCTGGAAAGGAGCACATGTTCTCCTCTTCTTCAGGACTCCAAGGTCTTAAGTTTTGTTTCCTCCCTAACCAGATGTGTTCCCCCCCAAAACTTGTTAGAAGGTGACAAACTGCAGTTATTTGTCCTGCCCCATGTACCTGAGGGCAGTAGGAACCTCTCAGCCTGAGTGTGGGCACTAAAACTGGTATCTCAGGGCTCCACATCCTGCTTTCCAGGCACAGAATGCCCCTAAATTGTCCTGTCTCAAGTCTTTTTGATATGTGTGATACAGAGGCATGAGCCAAATGCAAAGCAATTGGTAACTTTGTAAATGCTCAATCATGGCTGCTCTTTGGTCACATAATTTGGAACTCATTTGGTGCAGCTGTAGTGCCCAGGTCTGAGCTTTCCTGCAGTGGGCTTCACGATGTGGGGCTGAGCATCCCTCCCTACCCCCAGTCCTCAAGGGTTCTGTCCAAAAACGTGACCCCACAGCAGAGGTTTGGCGTCATTGTTGTGAGGTGAGCACTGACATTCCAAGGCAGCCATTAAGTCTGTGAGAGAGAGACACAACATGGAAAGGGATTCCCTGACAACAGCACAACAGAGCTGAAAGGTGCTGGCAGTGGCTCTGCTGCCTGTGCCAATTCCCTGTCACAGTGGAGTTTCAGTTTCTACCAGGGAGGGAGGAGGATTCCACTCCCAGCGTGTGAAGGCAGAGCGGGAAAATCCCATGCCTTCAATAAACACATACTGGGGTGGTTGGAAAGGTTTGGTGGAGCGTTGAGTGTGAGGGTGAAGTTTGGTTATGTTTTCTTTTGAAAAGAGCTTATTCTGTTCTACATCAGCCTCTTGTGTGGCTGGTTCTGCTCAGGATGGAGAAACTTCAGACTCCTGCAGAGACATCAGGGGTGCAGGAGGGGCAGAGGGGACAGAGCACGGCACTTTGGCCAAGTTGGATAGAGCTTGGAGCAACCTGGTCTAGTGGGAAGTGTCCCTGCCCATGGCAGAGAGGTGGAACTGGATGAGCTTTAAGGTCCCTTCCAACCCAAACCATTCTGGGATTCTGTGATCCTTGACAGTTTTTAGGTCCCCGCTCATCGCAGCAGGGGGTTGGACTAGAAGACCTTCCAAACATCCCTTCCAGCTCAACTGTTCTATGGTTTTAACTCCTGCAGAAGCATCTGTGTGTCTGTCTGGAGGTTCCATCAGTCATGTTCAAACTCCCTGAGTGCCAGCGCTCATCCACATGTGTTCCCACAGGTGCCCTCAGGCCTCTTCATCCCCAGCATGGCCGTGGGCGCCATCATGGGGCGGCTGCTCGGGGTGGCCGTGGAGCAGCTGGCCTTCTACCACCACGACTGGCCCATCTTCAGCGGCTGGTGCAGCCAGGGGGCCGACTGCATCACTCCGGGCCTCTACGCCATGGTGGGCGCCGCGGCCTGCCTGGGTAAGCACAGGGCTCCCAGGGGCCACGTGGAGAGGGGCTGCACTGGGTGAAAGGTTGGGCTCTGGGGTCTTCTTCAGCTTCAGTCGCGGAATCACAGAGTAGTTTGGGTTGGAAGGGACCTTAAAGATCGTCTCGTTCCGCCTCTTGATGGTTGAAGAGCTGCAGTTGTGGCAGGCCGTGGAAGCTGGTTCCACCTCAGGAACCTCAGGAGAAGTTGTAGTAGAATAAGACACGTGTTCCTCATGTTTTTGGTGTTCTTTTCACCAGCCTCAACCTGGTGTTAGACATGGCAGTCCAGTGGGGAGCTCCTGTCTGAGAGCCAGAACAGATGAGGCTTCCCAGAGACTTAAGTTTTCCTGTGGGGCTTTTAATTCCTTTTACTTCCTGTTCTGGCCTTAGATCTTGTGATGCAATTCTGCTTTCAAGTGCTCTGTTTTTTAGTAGCACTTCTTCCTCTTGGCTGAGTTTGAGAGACTGGGTTCATGTGATCCAACTGCGTTTCCACTGTAATTCCCAATCCTCTACTCCACAAAATGTGTAACTCTTAAGGGGCTACTTTGTCAGGAGAAACCCTCCTCTTGTGAACAAAAGAGCCACGCTACCAGACCCCATCTTTGGCCTTTTTAGAGGGGATACACCTTGCTTGAGAGATGTGGTCTAGTGAAGGTTGTCCCTGCCCGTGGCAGGGGTTTGGAACGAGATGGACTTTAAGGTTCTTTCTAACCCAAACCCTTCTGGGATTGTTTCCCTGTAACTGATAGAAAATAATTACACTTCAGCTTCATTAAGGGTTCTATTTGCCACCAGGGACAGTGGGTTTCAGCGCTGCCCTGCTCATGTTTGGCTTCCACTGCGCTGCTGAACGTGGTGTCAGAGCCCAACAGCACAACCCATGCTCACTCCAGCCCAGCACAGGGCAGAGGGAAGAACCCCTCAAATGCCGTTTGTGTCATCTGCCTTTGCAGGGGGTGTGACCCGAATGACCGTGTCGCTGGTGGTCATCATGTTCGAGCTGACGGGGGGGCTGGAGTACATCGTGCCTCTGATGGCAGCAGCCATGACCAGCAAGTGGGTGGCCGATGCCATCAGGCGGGAGGGGATCTATGACGCCCACATCCGCCTCAACGGATACCCCTTCCTGGAGGCCAAGGAGGAGTTCTCGCACAAGACGCGTGCCATGGACGTGATGAGGCCGCGCAAGAACGACCCTCCCCTGACGGTCATCACCCAGGACAGCATGACCGTGGAGGATGTGGAGACCATCGTCACCAAAACCACCTACAGTGGCTACCCCGTGGTGGTGTCCCGGGCGTCCCAGCGCCTGGTCGGGTTTGTCCTCAGGAGAGACCTCATCATTTCCATCGGTAAGGGCCGGCACCACACAGGGAAACGCTGCTGTCCTTAAATAGCATTAAATACTGAGCCTGTAAATAGCAGCTGCTGTTCACCTGAGGGGTTCAGACACCCCTGGTGCATCCCCGAGCAGTGTTGGTGCTGCTGTGATTCTCACGGGATCACAAAGTCCTTATGGTTGGAAAAGACCTCCAGAGTCATCGACTCCAACTTTGTTAACCCAAGTGGTTTCAAGTATTCTGAATATCCAGCCTGGTGTTTGAGCTGCCAGCCCAGCCCCTTCCCAGGGGGAGTCTTGGAATTCCATTATTGGAGTGTTGCAGGTACCCTCTTTACCTTTCTGTGCACTGGTGTGAAGGTCTGAGGGATGGCCAGTACGTGACATGTTTTCCCTTTCTCACCCAAGAGATGTCCATGGAACCTGCCCCAGTGGTTACGTGCTTGAAAATAGTCCTTTAACTGCTCTGCATGGGATTCAAATCAGTGACTCATAAAAGTATAAAACATTTTATCTACTGCCTCTTAAAACCGGGAAGTTAAAGATCTCCAGGACTTTATTTACTTGGCCAGAGCTCAATGCTGAGGAACAACAGCTTAAAGCATGTTCTGGTGTCACCCTTGGGGTGGAACTTTGAGGACCTTGGAGGTTCTGCTGCCTCTTCTCTGAGGGAACAAGTGACAGGATGAGAGAAAATGACCTTAAGTGGTACCACAGGAGGTTTATGTTGGATATTGGGGGAAATGTTCTCATAGAAAGGGTTGTCTGGCACTGGCACAGGCTGCCCAAGGCTGTGGTGGAGTCACCATCTCTGGAAAACATGTAGATGTGGCACATGAGTGGTGAACATGGTGGTGCTGTTGGACTTGATGATCTTAAAGGTCTTTTCCAGCCTTAATGATTCTGTTACTCCATAAGAAGAAAGGCTGGGAACATGTTCCCCTCTCTTTGCACTGCCATAAAGAGCAGCTCAGGAAGGAATAGATTTTTAAGGCCATCCAGCGTGGACAGAGGAAAGGGAATGCCCTTCCATTTGGGAAAGGAAAGGAGGGCTGATATTTAATCCAATACATATTTCTTCTTCCAGAAAACGCCCGGAAGAAGCAGGATGGGATTGTGAGCACTTCAGTTATTTGTTTCACTGACTACTGTCCCCCGCTGCCTCCGAGCTCCCCCTCTGTGCTGAAACTCAGGAGCATCCTGGACCTCAGTCCCTTCACGGTGTCGGATGAAATGCCCATGGAAATTGTAGTGGATATTTTCCGCAAGCTGGGATTGCGCCAGTGCCTGGTCACTCACAATGGGTAAGAGCCCTGGGGGTCCCTGAGTGAGAGCCCCCTCTGCTCCTTGTGGGCAAAGGGGACAGCACTGGGCATCATCCGTGTGGTGCTGGATGCTGGAGCAGCTTTTGCCTGGAAAAAAGGAATTGTGACAGCCCAGTCCCAGCTGAAGTCACACTTCATGTAGTCACAGAAGTGAATGGGCTGTGAGGAACTTAAAGCCCATGTCATTCCCCCCCCTGCCATGGGCAGGGACACCTCCCGCTGTCCCAGGCTGCTCCAGCTTGGCCTTGGACACTTCCAGGGATGGGGCAGCCACAGCTTCTCTCGGCACCCTGTGCCAGGGCCACCCCCCGCCTCAGGAAAGAGTCTGTTCTGTGAGGTGTCACTTCAAATCCCCAAAGCTTCTTCAACCCCTGCAAGGGCCTCAAATAACCCTGCCAGGGTCCCTTCTGGGAGCATCACTGCAGTAAAAACATGTTTCATTTTCCAGGAAGCTGCTGGGGATCATTACCAAAAAGGATGTACTAAAGCACATTGCACAGATGGCCAACCAGGACCCAGATTCCATCCTCTTCAACTAGAGGCAGACTGTAGGAGTTGTGTGTCCACACAATCTAACCCATCCTGGATAGACTTTCCTATTTTTATTGAGACCGTGGAACTGTTTCCAGAGTTTTCCTCCATGGAGCCGAAGAAGATAATTTTTTTTCTACCAGATAACCAATTGCACTACAGGATCCGTGGAACATGATCTTCTTTTTCGAAGAAAAGACTTTATTTACGTTGCTTTTGTGAAGTTGCATTGGAAAGATTCCATGAAGGAGTAAAAGCAGAATCTTAGAGAATTTTATTTCCTCCTCTTCTTTCTTTGGAGGTGTTACTAACCCGTGGAGGAAGAGCCGAGGTGTTTGTGCACCTCCAGTGGTGTGGAAGGAGTGGGATGATCTTGGACACAGTGTTCAGGTGGTGGCAGAGGGACACGGCTGTACTCAGGGTGGTGCATTCCCAATTAGCCACTTGGGAAAAATCAGAACCTTGTAAAGCTCAAATAGGGGATAGAAAAATAAAACTGGGCTGGCTGAGGCTGCTTGGCTGAAATAAGGAAATAACCCACCTCCAAACCACACACCCCCTTAAAACTGGGCCCAGTTTCTGGTTGGGAAGAAGCTGGTTTTGATTGATTAGTGAACATGTTAATTACCCTGCTGCTGCCTTGCCAGGAGAACCTCGAGGAGGAGGTGGGATGAGTTCACGGGTGTGTTCCCATCCTGATCCATTCTGTCGATCCATGCCCAAGAATTCCTTCTCCTTGATGTCCCTTGAGCATGTCATTAAAATCCCAGAGTCCTGCATTCCTGCCCTGTCCCCAAACCCCCAGTGGTGCTGGACATTGCACAGGTGACTTCTTCCTCACCACCTCTCCCACCAGAGAGCCCCACATGGATGTGTGTGCTGTTCCCTGCTCCCTCCTCACCCCAGATCCTGGCTGGAGGATTTCCAACACAGCCACGTCCCTGCAGCACCGCTCCACGTCTCCCTTGGCCAGCAACTATGCAATAAACCCTTCCCACCCTGGGCCACCTCTGTGCTCCTCAATCCCTTTCCCAGAGCTGACCAAATGATTTTCCTGTTAATAAAACTGCACCCATATCCGGGAATTTGGGAGGTTTATGGATGCTTTGGGAGGCTGATGGTTTTCATCGTGGCTATGGTTGTTTTATGCTCCATGATAAACTTGTTCCAGGGGGAGTGGGGACTCCTGGGCTGGAGCTGGATGAAAGTTGGGTCCATTTCAGACTCTCTCAAATGCAAACAAATTCCTTGTCTTTCCATGGAGCAAAGGCCAGATTCTTTATCTTTCAAAGCCATCCAGCAGCCACTCCTTGCTGCTGCTTCCACCCAGCAGTGCCCTGGTGGTGTTGGAGTTCGTGTACAGCTCAAAGCTGCCTTAGCTCCAGGTGGCACCAATTGATCTGGTTCCTTCTGCTTGGAAAATAAGGGCCTGGTCTGTGGTGGTTTTGTGTGCTTGGAGATGGTTGGAGCGCTTTGTGTGCTGCCTCAGCCCAGGCTGGCAACAGCAGCTTTGCCTTTAAATGCCTTTTTCTGTTCTACTTGTAGGGCAGATGGATGGTCTGGGCACTGGGGGCAGAGTCCAGGGAGGAACCTGCCTTCTCCCATTGCCCTGGGGGCTCCTTCCCAGGGATGCCTGTACATGCCAACTTCTCCTCCTTGTGGCACACTGGGGATACCAGAAAGACAAGGCTGTTCCACTTTTCTCCTTTTTGATGTGTGGGAGGGCTCCAGCTTGAAAAATCCCTGCTTCAATTCGATCCATGAGGGGGTTCCTCTCCTTGTAGGAAGGCTGCACAGCCCCGTGTGAAGGTAAGGCAGGAGGTGCCGAAAGGGAAAGCTGTGCACAGGCTGCAGTGTCCAGATGGCTGGAGGATTGTCCTGGATGGACCATCCCAGCTGCTCCCGGGGAAGCGGGAGGGCAGGGAGCACGGTATGGGAGGGGATGGGAGCTGCCCTGCTGTCTGGGAATGGGAGCTTGGGGCAGGAAACATCTGCCCAGCTGCTCCTGGCTCTGCTGCAGCTGTCGGCGTGTCTGTCTCATGGATTGTTTTTTAGTGGGAGAGGTGTCCTGGGATACTGTCCAGAGAAAGTCCTCCCTGGGAGGGTGAGAGTTCGGGAAAGGCAGGGAAAGCCCCGAGGAGCTGGGCTTGAGGGAGGCTCAGTCCTTGGTGTGGGCGGGATTTGGAGTCCTCACAATGCCCAACGGAACGTGTCGACAATGGGAGAGTAGAAGGGGAGCATTCACAGAATATTCTGAGTTGGAAGGGACCCACAAGGATCATCGAGTCCAACTCCTAAATGGCACCACTGCCTCCCTGGGGGGAATCGAACCCCCAACAGTCCAGGGCCTTTCCGTGCGGATCACTCCCCTCCTGCTGCTTTTGAATGTGCAAACGGATCATTTTCCTGCTTTAACAGCTGGAGGTCTGAAAGATGTGGGCGAGGTGGCGATGGGAGCCTTAGAGTGGGGCTTTGGAGTTGTTGTGCCTGTCTGCAAAGCCTGCTCACTCCGTTATCCCACAGAAATGGTGGTGGCCACGGCAGGAAAGTCCTTGTTCCAGCTCCAGGCTTGTTCCTAAGCCCCCTGTTCCTGCTGCTGAGAATGGTTTTGTCCAGTTCTTGCTTTTCCACTGCTTTGGAACAGCTGGGAATGCAGGTCAGAGCTGGAGATGATCCATCCACTGGATGAGTAATCCAGGAGGAAGGGACCGGGGCAGAGGGGGTGGTGTACAACATCCTACTTACGGCACATGGTATCTGGGAGTCTCCTGAGGTGAAAGCTGGCTTTTGGATGCAGGATGGGAGAGGAGGGAGCTGACTTTGAGCCTCCCATGCCCATGGCAGGGACTTGGGTCTTTAAGGTCCCAACTTAAACCAGTCAATGTTCCCAGGATTTTTATTCCCCCATCCGAGTGCTGGGGAGGGGACACAAAATGCGAAATTCTCTTTTAAAGAGGAATGATCTTTTCCTGGTGTCTCCAGCGTGTCTCGTTGGGTAAATAAAGGGGGAAATTGCGTGTCTGTCCTGCACGAGGCCCGTGAGCCCGGCTGGAGCTGGCTCAGCACTTCTCTTGTGTACAGCTCTTGTGTACAGCTTGTGTACAGCTCCGGGGCCGCTGCCAGCGCTGATGTGTCTGCGAGGGGATGGGGAGGAACGGCCGAGCTGCTGCAGTACCAGCGCAAAAGGAGAGAAATTCCACGCAATGAAATCCTCCTTTCCTCAGTGGCACCTCATGGAAGGGGCAGCACAGCCGGGATAGGATTGGACTCAGTGGCCTTTAAAGGTTCTTTCAACCCAAACCACCCGTGATGGGTGAACCCAGGCTCCTGCCCTGCTCGCTCACGGTGCCCCAGCACTACTGTTTGCCCCGGGGCTTAACGAGCCTCCTGCCCCTCCATGAACCCCTCGTGCTGTAGGAAAAAGGTTTCTGTTTTGTTTTCCCTTTTCCAGGCTGAATTACTGTCTGGGGGCAGCAGTGGCCGGTGCTGTGCCCTGGGTACCCCGGGGCAGAGGGGTGGTGGGGTCACACCCCACTGCCTTTTTTGTGTGTGCTTTATTTGCAATGTCCCAAGGAATGATTTCCTGAGGTGGTGACGTGGTTTTTTGGAGTGGATTTCCTCCTCCCGCTGCAAACTCGGGCTCGGCTGGGGATTTGAAAATAAAGCAAGATCTTGTCTGGGAGGAGACAGAGACTTGGAGGTAGCGATCAGCTGGTTCATAACAATAAACGAGGAAAAAAGCCTTTGGCCCCAGGAGTTATTTAGAGACAAAGGACGGGGGCCGTGAACGCCCTGGGCTCGGTGCCCTCTGCACTGAGGTAAAAGCAGCGCCACGGGGGAGATAAGAGGGTCCTTTGTCATCGGCTGCAGGAAGCAGTTTGTGCCTGGATGGAATCCACAGGGAGAGGCCATGAGAAATCAGGTCCGTGTGGGATTGTTTTTAGTGCTGCAGTCCTCTCTCTGGTTTAGAGGAAGAGGGGAAGGGCCCTTAAAGATCCTTCAGTTCCATCCCCTGACAAGGCCAGGGACACCTTCCTCTTATCCCAGGTTGCTCCAAGCCCTGTCCAACCTGGCCTTGGACACTTCCAGGGATGGGGCGGCCACAGCTGCTCTGGGCACCCTGTGCCAGGGCCTCACCACCCTCACAGGGAACAATTTCTTCCCAACATCCCATCTACTCCTGCCTGCCTTCAGCTTAAGGCCAGTGAGAAAAGGGTCGGGAGCTCTTTCCACAGGGATGTGGTGCCCGTGGAACTGGAGCTCTCAGTTTTGGGGAAATTCAGTATTTTCCCTGTGTGGCTGTGAGCCTGCGGGATGTGCTGGCACAGGAGGCACTGGGATCGTGTGGGATGATCTGCCCTGCCTTTGGCACGGGAAGGTCAAACTGCTCCTCCCTGCAGGAGTGGTTTAGTCCCTGCCCCGAGGTTCCAATTCCCACAGAGCACAGTGTGCCAAGGGCACGTCCCCACCTGCCCCAGCCTCACCTGGCCCTGCCCTCAGGCAGAGAGGGATCCACAGGGAAGGCCACGGCCTCTGAGCTTGTCCAACAGCCCAAGACCAGCTGAAACTTTGGGCAATATGTTTGTAGAAGTGGTTGAGGTAACTGTGCTCTGCCACAGACTGAGTTGGATACAAATCAAGTGAATTGGTGATGCCAAAATTAGACTTCCCCGGGATGAGGAAAATATTGTGACAACATTTAGTAATGAATCTGTTGAAAGCAGATGTCTGTTGTGTCTCCACCACAGCCCTCCTTCTAGGACCTGAGCATTGCCAGAGTTTCCACTCGTGCTTATCTTTAATAAAAAGCCTAAACAAAACCGATTTTGGGAAGGGTGTAGCAGGATCAGCTCAATCCTTTGATGCAAAGATGATGTAGTGACCATTGACTTGGCTATGAGCTACAATGAACTTGTCAGCAATACTCAAACTAGGGCGATGTCTTTTCTATTAAACAGTTTTAAGTAAAATTTAAAAAAAAAATCTCTATGAGAAATGTTCTGTATTTTGGTCCATGTGTGCAGCAGATGTTTCCTCAGCTGGGGAAAAGTGTTGCATCCTTCCCCAGGTCTTCCCCCACTTTGTTTTTCTCTCCTCCCTGGGATCTGTCCTGGAGCAGACAGTTTTTGGTGGAGGCCAAGGTTTCCTGCTGCCAGCCAATCCATTTGCTGTCCAGATGGGAAGAGCCAGCCTGTTCCTGGCCAGGCTGAGGGTGTCCAGCCCCTCTCCTGGAAACACGATGGAAGGGGCTGTGCCAGTGCCTCACCACCCTCACAGTGAGGAATTCCATCCTGCCCCTCTCCTGCTCGGCTCTTCCCAGACAGGGTGAGGCTGCTCTTTGCCCTGATGCTGGTGGAGTTCTCCTTCTCCAATCCACCCGCCCACGAGCCCTCTCCTTTCCAGGAAAGCGGAGTGGCCCATCTCCCGCTGGCACCGGGCCTGGCTCTCCCTGCTCACGCACACGGGGCTGCTTTCCCTGCTTCCCTCACCAAATAACACAACCTCCTGCCGGCTCCATTGGGCCGTGTCCACTTTCAAAGGAAATCTTGGAATCACCTGCTGTGTTTCCTGCAGCCCTGGCTTGGCTGGTTCAGCCCTGTGCTCCCACGGCAGAGCTGGGATAAGCTCCGTGCTCCCAGCAGGGTTTGAGGCTGGTGGGGATGACAAGAGCCCTGCAAGCCCCTTTCCTGTCGTGGGTCAAGGTGGTTGGGACAGCGGGAGGCAGGATGGGAGGTGGAGGGAAAGGGATTGTTTTCCAAGGTGGTTTTGGAATGAAGGGATTTGGAGTGTGCTTTTGGGTTGTGTTTGTTTTGGGCAAGAGCCCAACGTGCTCCAGGGCCAAGTGCTGCAGCGCTGAGGCTCTGCTCAGCTCCCTCTGTCCCTCCCCGAGGACTGGGGAAACAGGACCTTGCAGCCCTGGCATGGGGGGATCAGCCCTGTCACCCCTTGGGAGGCAGCAGGAGGGTGCTGTCGTTGCTCTCCAGTTCTGGATGAGATTTTGGAGGCTCTGGGTATGTTGAGGCAGCTGCCTGTGCCCTTGGGGCTGGTTCAGGTGTTTGTGTGCAGGCTGCCAGCCTGGCACTGTGCCCCTGGGGGGTTGTACCAGCCCTGCAGGGGGTGGGGGCTGTTCGGTGGGAATGCCCAACACCTGGGGGTGTAGGACCTGCCTGGCTCAGCCCTCCAGGCCCACTCAAAGATGCAGAGGGCAGGGGGTGTCAGGCCTGGAAAGGTGAGGGAGGGATGGCAGGAGCAAGGAGCAGCCCCTGCCCGGCCATGTCGTCGTGGGGAACAGCCCATTGTGGCACCCCAGGGTCCAGCCGTGCCTTGGGCTGGGCTTGGCAATCCTGCAAGGGAGAGAGGAGGGGCACCTGGGAGCTGATAGATGCAAGGGAAGATGAGCAGTGGGGCTGGGCTCAGGCCATGGAGGGGCTCTGCAGGAGCTGGTCCCAGTGAGGAGGAAAGCAGCGAAGAAGGAACACATCATCTCAGCATTGCCCCAGGCATCCATGGGGTGAGGCAGCTATGGAACCCTTCTGGTGCAGGATGAACCAGGACCCTTTGCTGGGCTCTGCCTGGAGCTCTCAGGGTACTGCACATTCCTGCTTCCCAGGCTCCTTGTCTGCTTTGCCTGGTGTTGTGGCTGCACAGAGACCCTGGGCAGTGCCCTGGGTGCACAGTGCAAAGGGACCAGACCCGTGCTGGAGTACAGGCTTTATTCCAAGCAGCACTGAGAGCCCCCTGCAGCCATGGGGGTGATCCCATCCTTCCTGGGAGCTCCCATCCTTGGCAGGAGCACACACTGCCATCCTGTCCATACACACCCACAGTCTTAGGATACAGAGAGTACAGGGGGAATTAGAAAAGGGGGCTGTGCCCACCCCAGTGTCCAGGGGCTGAGTCAGATGGGCCCTGCTCTGCTCTGCCCTGCCCAAACCCTCCTTTGGCTCCTGAAGTGGCCTCCACCATCTGGGGTTGCTTTGGTCCCTCTGAGGTCCTGCCGTGACCTCCAGGCTCACCCAGAGCTGGAATTCAAGGCTGGAGGTGTGAGGAAGTGGGGCTCTGCTGGACCCTTAGGGGTGGGAGGTGTTTGGTCACCAGTGATGGTGAACTGGTCCTGTGCAGCCTGGCTTGGTCACCACATGCTCCACTGCCACGTGCCAAGTGCAGTGCCAGGACTGGCAACTGCTGCAGTGTCACAGTCCTGCCCTTTGCCCTCCCTGGAACCCATCGCTGGCGTGGCCCCAGGTTCCTGATCTGCCTAAAACGAAACTCCTCTGCTCCTTTTGAGAGGCTGACACTGGACCTGCCCCATCCCTGCAGGCTGTGCCCTGGGGGTTCCAGCCCTGTGCCTGCCATGCCCGGGGGTGCCAGCCCTGTGCCCTCCATCCTGCTGCTCCCTGCTCACCCTGGCTGCTGCTCCAGCACCTCCAGCCTGAGGTCCTCAGCACCTGCAGCCTGTCTGGTGCTGCCCCTGCCTGCGGTGGGATCAGACTCATGGAGGGTCACTGCCACAGGGACACTGTGCCTTGCCATAGCAGGTGTGTCCCTGGTGCCAATCCCACTGCAGGGAGCCATTGGGAGGTGGTGTGTCACCAGGGCTTGAATGTCTGTCTTGCCTCATTCATGTCCCCTGTAGGTCCTCAAGCCTCAAAGACCCTTCCAGGCTCGCAGGCTTCCTCCCACCTGGATGGTGGCCCCAAGCACAGCAGATCCTTGCAGGCACCCACCTCTCATGGCCACCTCACCACAAGGGACAAGACACTCTGGGAAGGACCCTGTGCCACCCCCCAGCCATTCACCCACTGTCCAGGGGCCAGGTGGGAGTGTCAGCAGGGCAGGTGAGAGCAGGGAGGGTGTCACAGGTCGAGGCGGAAGGCCCCGAAGTAACTGGCTGTTGCATCGTTGTAGCTGATGGCCAAGGAGGAGACGGAGACAAAGAGCTCATCGCCAGCCTTGAACTCGAAGAGTCCTCCCTGGTAGAGCGCCTGGAGCCCATATTCTGCCTCGGGTGCCCAGCACTTGGTGCCCACGGCCTTGAGCAGCAGGATGGGCCGGTTGTAGGACGGCTGCCACTGGATGCACTGCACGAGCTGAGGGTTGGAGTCCTGGGCGCTGGCGCTGCGGTAGCGGAAATAGATCTGGGAGTACACGTAGTACTTGCCCGGCTGCTCGATGCGCAGCCGCCCGTCGCGGTACGTGATGTTCTGAAGGTGGGAGTGGAAGCTGTCGTGCTCCCAGCGGGTGATGGCGTGGAGGCAGGACTGTGAGAGGTTCCCAAAGTTTCCTGGAGGGAAAGGAGGGGTCACTGAGGGGAGCGACCTGTCAGGGTCAGGCGAAGGTGAGGGGGTGGCTGGGACTCTCTCCCAGTCATCCAGCTCCCTATCTACCACCCGGCATCTCCTCCTATCCCAGTTCTCTGCCCTTTGGGCGAGTCCTGTCCCCTGTTCCCATCTTGGAAACCCACCAGTTCCCAGTGGTGCTCCTTGACTCACCATTGTGGCTCTGTGTGCGGAGGGTGAGATGTGCCGAGGGCTTCCCGGCCCTTCTGGGAGGAGCCTCCCTCTGGGAGGTGTTGAAGTAGCTCCGCCAGGCCTCTGTGGGAAAGGGACACGCAGCTGGAGAGGGCTGAGCATGGGGACACCCAGCCCTGTGCTGGCAGGGCAGTCAAATGCCCCACTTGATCCATCACAGTTAGTGGGAATGTCTCGTCAATCATTATCTAACAGGTCTGTGCTGCCCCATGGCCCTGGTTCCACGGACTCCAGATGGACATGGCTGTCCCTCCAGCCCATTCCTGGCCCTTTGTCACCCGGTGGCACAATCCTGGTTCTCCCGTCTCCTGCCCAGAGCTGGGACAGGGACTGACCCCCCACCTCTCTGGCATCCTGGTGTGCACACGTGGATCCCGGCTCCGACTGCCCCTGGTGCTGGGCCAGGAGGCACTTACCCTTCACTGCGCTCGTGCGGATCATGTCCTCCGTCACCTAGGCCACAAAGAAGACAAGGTCCCACAATTAAAGGTGAAACAGGGGTTCCCCACACCCCAGCTCCTGCCCTAAGCCTCCAGCAGCCTGTTTGTCACACTGTCTGTGTCCCACCAGCTCCTCACTGAGGAGGGCCACCCACTCCTCAAACCATCCTTCCCATTCCCCCCTCCCACCCCTTTGGTGAGACAGACGGGGAAACTGAGGCAGGAGGGCAGCCAGGAGCTCTTCTGTCCTCTCCTGGTCCCTGGGCTCACCATGGTCACGTAGTCTTTGATGGTGCTGGCCAGCTTGAGACAGGTCTGGCTGTTGGTCAGCTCCTCCAGGCTGGAGCCCTCATGCTGTTGGTTGAGCGCCTCCAGACACCGCAGCTCCTCTGTGCTCCCCGAAGCCTGGGATTTCAGCTGGGATGGAAAAAAACCCAGGACGTCAAACTGAGATGTTAAATTGGGACAGATGGAGGGAGCAGGGGGGATCTTGGTGGGGTGTGGACATGGAGCAGCTGCCTTCAGCCTGGCTCCTCCAGCATCAGAGTAGCTGAGAGAACAACCTTGAGATGTCCCAGTTCCAGAGGTGAGCTGGTGGTGGGACAGGAGGCAGCACTGGGATGCAAAGCTGGCTGTGTCTCCTGGGTGGGATGAAGGGGGTGGTAGGAGTCTTAGTGGATCTAAGTTCAGTCCAAAATCTGTTTTTTGCGAATTGGACNCTGTGAAAAAGTTCCTTCTAATGTCAAGTCTAAATCTCCCCTGACGCATCTTGTCCTCCTGTGATCCCTGGGAGATCATCCTAGTGCTTTGGGAAGCACACCACTCCCTTTCCTGGAGCTCCAGCACTAACTGGGAGGAGGAGGAAGACACAGGACTCAAGGACTCAAGTCACAGAGCACCAAATAAAGAACCCCAAATTCCCATCATCTCTGTCCTTTACCGCTTCCTCGCTCCCCAGGGGAAAATGAGGCTTCTCCAGCTCCAGGAGTTGCTCGCTGCTCCAGGGCAGGAGCTGCCCCACCAGCCTTGGCTCTGGGGCTGCCAGGAGGCAGGAGCTGCTGCTGGAGCTGGATGTGCCTGGGCAGCCGAGGCCACGCTCCTCCTGCTTCCTGAGCTGAGCAGGGATTGCAAAACAAGCTCTGGCACAGCTTGGCCTTCCCAGCTGCTGAGCTGGGACCCTGAGCAGTGCCAGGGCAGCCCAGGCAGGTCTCTGGAACTTCCCTGTGCTGGTTCATGGTTTGAGATGGGAAGTGCTCCCTTCCCCAGGCCAGCTGCCCTTCCCTGCCTGTCCTGGGGCTACCCCAGCTCTGCTGTGGCCATGGTGACTGTCACCCCTGCTCACAGGGTCACACCACACTGTGCTGCTGTCTGGGGCACGGTGAAACTGAGGCACAGATGGAATGGCTGTGCTGAAACTGGTGTGCCAGGAGCTGGGAATGAGCACACCGGCACCTTGGACACCCTACCTGTCACCTGGGTGGTTCCCAGATCCCAGGGCAGACTCAGGAGGCCTTGGGTGGCCAGGTTTGTCACCTGGGGCTTGGACACCTTCCAGCACTCCATGTGTCCTCTGACCCTCCCCAGTCCCCTGCCTGCCACAGCTGCCTTGTACCAAGATGTGCTCACCTTTGGGATTTATGTCCCATCTATATATGGATATACCTCTATATTGACATACAGCTCTATATTGGGGTCAATACAGCTTTTATATCCATAGAATATTGGGATCAATACAGCCTCAATATCCACAGAATACTGGGATCAATACAGCTCTAGGTCGCAGGAGGGCTGTGTAATTTCAGACTGAAGGGATTTATGTTCATTTCTGCACTCCTGTGCCCCTGGCTGGGCCTGCCACGGGCACAATTCCCTACGGATGGGCTGCGTGCAGCCCCCGGAGTGCTCCACCCGCCCTGGTGGGTGCCAGGTGATGCCAAGGCAGCGAATCCCCGAGGGATGGGGCTGTTCCCGTGGAATCCCCGCGGCGGGGGCATGTTCGGGCAGGGATGTGACATGTGCCCGTGTCACCGGGATCAGCCCGACCCGGGAAGGTGCTGCAGTGGGTCAAGAGGAGGCCACGGGGATGCCCCAAGGGCTCCTCTGACCTGGAGCCAGGCTGGGAAAGCTGAGGGTGTTACCCGGAGAAGAGAAGGATCCAGGGAGAATTTAGAGCCCCTCCCAGTGCCTAAAGGGGCTCCAAGAGGCTGACTCGCTGTTCCTAGCACAGATCCCACGTCGGATCCAGTGACTGGCGGCTGGAATCGGTCCAACTGGATTAATTTCAGTGGTTTTCTCCTCCCTCCCCATCCCCTCCTCTCTCCAGCGCCTTTCATGTAAATCCGTCTCAGCGGGACCCCATGTGACCCAGGAATGGAAACAAAGCCCGAAGGAGAGAGAGAGAGCATCCCCAGGATGCTTCGCTGGATCCAGACAGCCTGTTTATTCCTCCTGCATCCGTGGGCAGGGCTTTTTCCTTTTCCCCGAATCTGGTGTGGTTTCTGGAATGTCTGGCACTCCAGGACCCCGTTTCTTGCTGGACCCCCCGGGATGAGAGCCGCTGGTAACCCCGAGTTTTCCTCTCCCCATGGATCTCCCGTCTGGTGTTTCCCTCTCGCTGCTGGGGGGTTGTTGTGGGTCGAAATCAGGGCTGGGAGAGCACAACAAGTGTGGAAATGGTTTGGCCTGAGTGACACCACGAGAGGTGGGAATGTCGGGGGTCCCAGCAGGGTTAGTTGGTAGGATTGCACAGGAGCAGGAGCACAGAAGCTGCTGGAATGGAGGGGTGCTGGCATGGGGGGGGTGTCCCAGCATCTCACGAAAGGAATGAGGAGGATTTGGGGGTCTTGGAGTGTGCAGGGAATGGGAAGGAGGGGAGGAGGAGTGGAAACAGGAACCAGGGTGAATAGGGTCTGGAGTCCAAGGAAATTCCCCCACATCCACATCTGGGGCTGGAGACTCCGAGGGGACCCCAGGGCAGGACACCCCATCCCCGTGCGGGCCCGCAGCTCCAGGCGGAGCCCAGGACAAAGGCGCCGTCTCTCC